>NC_069416.1:23544485-23579286 GCF_026875155.1 Cherax quadricarinatus | reverse complement strand
CCCCCTTTCCCCTCCTAAACCCCCAGTACCCCCCTCCAACTCCTCCTTATCCCTCCACACTCTTCTACTATCCCCTCAACACTCCTCTACTATCCCCTCCACACTAGTCCATATCCCTTACACACTCCCCAGTATCCCTTCACACTCCACTACTATCCTCTCCACACCCCTCCACCACCCTATCTAAAACTCTCCAGTCTCCCTCAACACTCCTCCAGTATCATCTCCACACTCCTCCAGTATCCTTTTCATACTCTTCCACTATCCCCTCCACACTCCTCTGCTATCCTCTCCACACTCCATCACTATCCCCTCCACACTCCTCTACTATTCCCTCCACAATCCTCTACTATCCCATCTACACTCCTCCACTATCCCTTCCACACACCTCCACTATCCCCTCCACTCTCCTCCACTATCCCCTCCACACTCCTCTACTATCCCCTACACACTCATCTACTATCCCCTTCACACTCCTCCACTATCTCCTCCACACTCATCCACTATCCCCTCCACACTCCTCCACCATCCCCTCCACACTCCTTTACTATCATCTTCACACTTCTATATTATCCCCTCCACACTCGTCTACTATCCCCTCCACACTCCTCTACTATCACCTTCACGCTCCTCTGCTATCCCCTCCACACTCCTCTACTATCCCCTCCACACTCCTACACTATATCCTCAACACTCCTATATTATCCCCTCCACACTCGTCTACTACCCCCTCCACACTCCTCTACTATCCCCTCCACACTCCTCTACTATCCCTTCCACACTCATCCACTACCCCCTCCAAACTCCTCCACCATCCCCTCCACACTCCTCTACTATCCCCTCAACACTCCACCAGTATCCCCTCCACACTCCTCTACTATCCCCTCCACACTCCAATATTATTCCCTACACACTCTTATATCATCCTCTCCACACTCCTTTACTATCCCATCTACACTCCTATATTATTCCTTCAACACTTATCAACTATTCCCTCCACACTCCTCTACTATTCCCTCCACACTAATCCACAATGCTCTCCACACTCCTCTACTATCCCCTATACACTCCTCTACTATCCCCTCTACACTAATCTACTATCCCCACAACACTCCTGATTAATCCCCTCCACACTCATCTACTATCCCTTCTTCACTCCTCTACTATCCCCTCCACACTCCTCCACTATCCCCTCCACACTTCTCTACTATCCCCTTCACATCCTCTACTATCCCCTCCACACTCCTCTACTTCCCCCTCCACACTCATTTACTATCCCCTCAACACTCCTCCACTATCTCCTCCACACTCCTGTACTATCCCATCCACACTTCTCTACTATCTCCTCCACACTCTTCTACTATCCCTTCCATGCTCCTCTACTATCCCCTCCACACTCATCTACTATCCCCTCCACACTCCTATGCTATATCTGTGAGGGAAAAGTAGTGTAAGTGGGGTTAAGGTAGTTCAGGCAACCAGGAACCATTAGCGAGTTACGTCGCGCACCCCCCCCCCCTTCTGGCGGGCTGTGGCGAAACTAGTTCTTGGTGTCTGATTTGTTCAAATTTCTACTCCTGGTAATATTGACCTTACCTGGTGTAGGTTGAAGTTTGGAGAGTCACTTCACCTCCACTCTTCTCCTAATCAGGTAGGGTGATCTACCAGGAGTATTACTGTTTGTTCCTTTCTTTTGTTTGCTGGTTACCAGTAATGATTTTGGCATTTATCATTCTTTTCCATTCTAAATGTTATATTATCATAACCATTGGTAACCAGTTTATTTTTTCTTATTACCAGCTCTGTTCCTGGCGTGATCATCCAGGACAGACGCCAGATACAGGAGCAAGACATTTGTTAATGAGACTTACTAACATTATTGGACTACTACTGGCCCTTACCTGTTCTACTTGTGGTGCTCCATCCAAGTGGTAGGAGTTTCCCAAAACATCAGACTTCACCATCCGCCCAGGATAACCTACATCAATAATATCAGAAGATCTATCCAGGTCCTTACCTACTCTTGCCCAACTACAAGAACCGAAGGCCCTTTTTTTTATTATATTTAAATTTTAAGTAAAATCCTCAAAAATCATTATTCTTATTATTCCAAGTCGTTTCTTTATTTATTTATTTTTCCATTAGTTTCTTTTGTTCAGATGGAAGGCGTTCCACTGACAATGGCGACCTTGCCAGGATCCGACTCTTGAAGCACCATCGTCCTGATGGTTCAACTGGTTTTGAGTATAACATTTAAGATAGAAAAAGGTGAGTTAGTTGAGGTGTCAAGTCATTACTGGTAATCTGGTTGACTTACCGTTGTTTGGTTCTAAGGTTCGGTTTAGAAGTTTACCTATTTGTTGGACCCGGGGAACTTTGATAACCCCTCCGGTTGAACCGTGTGTATTTTGCTTAGTGAAGGCTTTTGGGGCCCACAAGTGTATTCTTCCGGGGAAAAAATATTATTTCATTTTTACTTTGGGAAGTTTAAAGTGTGCGGATGTCCCTCTTGTAACAGACTTTTCCTGTTAGTTTTAATTAAGACAGTTGAAGTTGGGGTGTTTTAATATTTCTTTTTACAAGATGGATTCTTTAGATTTCTGGTTGAAAGCTGGAAAGGAAATGAGATTTACTGACAAACCCTTGATAATTACATTACTGCTAAAAATGGCTATTGAAAAGAAAGAGGAACAGGAAAGACTAGCTCGAGAAAAGAAAGAGGAACAGGAAAACTAGCTCGAGAGGAGAAAAGACTAGCTCGGGAAGAGAAAAAGGAACAGGAAAGACTAGCTCGGAAGAGAAAAAGGAACAGGAAAGACTAGCTCGAGAGAGGAAAAAGGAACAGGAAAAGACTAGCTGGGGAGGATAAAATCGAACAGGGAAAGGATAGCTAGAGAAGATAGAGTTCAGGCCAAGAGAGGCAGCCTTCAAAATGAAGGAAATTGAGTTAGAACAATCAAGGTTGGAATTAGAAGCCAAGAAGGTAGAACTATCTAAGCAGAAAATAGATGAAGGGGTACTAGAATACCCTTCCCAAGAACCTAATATTAGGATGCCACAAATACCACCTTTCTCAGAACAAGATGACATAGCGGCATATATTACTCGATTCGAGAGTACTGCTACTCTCTGTGACTGGCCATCAGATTCTTGGGCTACTAGGCTTGGTTATACTGTCAGGTTCAGCATTAAACTCTATTCCACTCTACCCTCTGATGTTATTTCTAGTTATAGCCTGCTGAAGAAAGCTATACTCCAGGCTTTCAAAAAAACTACTCATTACAGGTCGGAGTTTAGACACATTAAAAAACTCTAATCAAAATTATATCAATTCTTAACAACACTTTTCAGATTATTTGATTCTTTGGATTGATAGTGCTGAGGTCGACCACGATTTCGAATCTTTACGAGACCTGATGGTAAGAGATCAATTCCTTTCTTCTGAAAACCCTTGACTTACGAATATTCATTAAAGAACGAAACGTTCATACGGCTGCGGAAATGGCACAAGCTGCTGATATATATGCGTGCCTCATATAACTACCCTAAAGAGCGTAGCAGATATAAGCCTGTTGTGCCTAAGCAATCTGAGGGATCCAAACCCTCCATACCGAAGAATTCCCGGCCTTCTCAGTAAAGGGGTTTCAACTGTAATGAGTGGGGTCAAGACGGCCCGACTGTCCTAGAAAAAAAAGGTGAAAATGTCGGTAAATGTTTCACTAAAATCAAACATAAATGCCCCTTTTTTAGTGAAGGTACAGTCAATGGCATGAATGTATCAACCATTCTTAGAGACAGGATGTTCCTGTATTGTTTACTCAAGTAAGCTTTTCCCTAACCTAGATTCTTCACTTTTATAAGTCCACTAAGTTAACTGACTATTTAGGAAGAAGCAAATTCTTTTCCAACAGTCAGATGTTTCATTAGGTGAAATGGTTCTCAGGATGGGTAGATGCCGTAGTTGCCCCGATAACCTCGTGTTCTGTTTAGGTGGGAACATACAGGGGCTACTTTCCCATCTGGGGAAGGACTGTTTGGAATTTGGATTTCCCAAAGGGAAAGGGGTTTGGAACTAATCTCTGTTTCTTCACAGATAGTTCCAGATGAGATTCAGTTCGATAACTTAAATCAGAGGCTGATGGTTACAAACTCCGGAAAACACCTTTAGAAAGTCAGTCACTTAAACGGGACAACGCAGCCCACCAGTTGAAAACTACGTGTGGCACAATCTTTTCAACAAACTTGACACAATTACGTCCTTACCAGAGCTCAGTCTAAGGTAAAACCTATCCACCCATTAGTTCTTTCCAAAGGAAAGCCAATTGAGCTTTTCTCACATAGATTTAGAGGGTCTTCAAAAGACTTGTCCTTCCTTAGAGGGAAATTTGGAAGTTTAGCTTTAAATGGCAAGGTGATACAGAAAAAAGAAATTTTCTTACAAGTTTGAGATCAAACACGATCTTTTGTACAAAACTATAGTGTCTGCGACAAACCCAATGACGTTGATCGAAGCTGTTAGTCATTTCCCCAGGATTGCCGGGAAACCATTTTAAAGATTTCTCATGACTTACCAGTCTTCTGGCCATTTTTCACATAGGAAGACCTATAATAAAATCAAGGACCTATATTTCTGGCCTAGATGTCCTCTGACATCTTTAAGTACTGCAGATCATGTCACGTATGTCAACTTTCCAAAGCAAAAGGGTAGAACTAGGAGAGTTCCCTTTGGTAAAGATGCCAATTTTCTCGGTTTCCCTTTTGCAAGAATTGCAGTAGATATAGTTGACCCTCGTTCATCAGGGCATAAATATATTTTAACTTTGACTATGCGTCCAGCTGCCCAAAGAAGAAAGATATTCCACTGTGGATAAAGAATGTTTTGCTTTAGTATGGGGTATAAGTAGATTCAAATACTACCTATACGGTAAAACCCTTTGTGCTTGAAACAGATCACAAGCCACTGATGTACTTGGAAAACTTTAAAGGGTCAAATAGCAGACTCTTGAGATGGGCTCTTGGGTATTCAGCCTATAAGTTTAAAGTCGTTTATATTTCTGGCTCTGAAAACCACTTTTCAGATTGGCTGAGGCCGAGGTTGTAAATTTTGCTCTTTTCCCTCTGTTCGTTGACTTATTGACTCCGTCCATAAGTTTTGGAAGGGGGTATTGTGAGGGAAAAGTAGGCGTAAGTGGGTTAAGGTTGCTCAGGAACCAGGAACCATTAGCGAGTTACGTCGCGCACCCCCCCCCCTCTGGCGGGCTGTGGCGAAACTAGTTCTTGGTGTCGATTTGTTCAAATTTCTACTCCGGTAATATTGACTTACCGGTGTGGGTTAAGTTTGGAGAGTTTACTTCACCTCCACTCTTCTCCTAATCAGGTAGGGTGATCTTCCAGGAGTATTACTGTTTGTTCCTTTTCTTTTGTTTGCTGGTTACCAGTTTAAAGATTTTGGCATTTTTTCATTCTTTTCCATTCTTAAATGTTATATTATCATGACCCATGGGTAACCCAGTTTATTTTTTCTTATTACCAGCTCTGTTCCTGGCGTGGTCATCCCGGATAGACCCAGATAAAGGAGCAAGACATTTGTTAATGAGACTTACTAAACATTATTGGACTACTACTGGCCCTTACCTGTTCTACTTTTTGGTGCTCCATCCAAATGTTTGGGGATTCCAAAACTCGGACTATCACCATCCGCCCAGGATAACCTACATCAATAACTTTAGAAGATCTATCCAGGTCCTTACCTACTCTTGCCCAACTACAAGAACCGAAGGCCATTTTTTTTATTATATTTAAATTTTAAGTAAAATCCTCAAATCATTATTCTTATTTTTCCTAGTCGTTTCTTTATTTATTTTTCCATTAGTTTCTTTTGTTCAGATGGAAGGCGTTCCACTGACAATATCCTCAACACTCCTATATTATCCCCTCCACACTCGTCTACTACCCCCTCCACACTCCTCTACTATCCCCTCCACACTCCTCTACTATCCCCTCCACACTCCTCTACTATCCTCTACACTCCTATGTTATCCCTTTCCTCACTCCTCTACTATCCCCTCCCCCACTCCTCTACTATCCCTCAACACTCATCCACACCCCCTCCACACTCCTTAACCATTCCCTCCACACTCCTCTACTATCCCCTCCACACTCCAGTATTTTCCATACACACCCCTCTACTATCCCCTCCACACTCCTCTACTATCCCCTCACACTCATCCACTACCCCCTCCACACTCCTTAACCATTCCCTCCACACTCCTCTACTATCCCCTCCACACTCCAGTATTATTCCATACACACTCCTCTACTATCCCCTCCACACTCCTCTACTATCCCCTCCACACTTCTCTACTATCCCATCCACACTCCTCTACTATCTCCTCCACACTCATCTACTATCGCTTCTTCACTCCTCTACTATCCCCTTCACACTCCTCCACTATCCCCTCCACACTTCTCTACTATCCACTCCACACTCCACTACTATCCCCTACACACTCCTCTATTATGACCTTCACACTCCTCCGCTATCCCCACCACTCACCTCAAATATTCTCTTCACACTCCTCCACTATCCCCTCCACACTCCTCCACTACCCCTCCACATTCTTCATCTATCCCCTCCACACTCCTCCACTATCCCCCCCACATTCTTCCTCTATCCCCTCCACATTCTTCCGCTATCCCCTACACACTCCACTACTATCCCCTCCATATTGTTCCACTATAACCTCCTCACTCCTCTACAATCCCCCTCACACTCCTCTATCCTCTCCACTCTTCCCCACTATCCCCTCCTCTTTCCTATATTATCCAGTAATCACTCCTCCTCCACCCGTCCACACTCCTCCAGCACCCCTCTGCACTAGTCCACCACTCCTCTACACTCTATCACTATTCCACACTCCTCCACTGCTCCTCCACACTCCTCCTCCACCCCTCCACAATTTTCCACCACCCCTCCACACTCCACCAATCCTCTACACTCCTCCAACGCCGCTCCACACTCCTCCACACCCGCTCCACATTCCACCAGTACTCCACACTTCTCCACCACCCCACCACACTCCTCCACAACCCCTCCACGCTCTTCGACCACCTTTCCACACTCCTCCTCTTTCGCTCCACACTCCTCCACCTCCCCTTCACACTCCTCCACCTCCCCTTCACACTCCTCCACCTCCCCTTCACACTTCTCCACCACCCCTCCACACTCCTCCACCACCCCTCCACACTACTTCACCACCCCTCCACAATCCTCCACCAACCCTCCATGCTTCTGCACACTCCACCACCCCTCCACACTACTTCACCTCCCCTCCACACTCCTCCACCACCCCTCCACAGTTATCCACCACCTCTCCACACTCCTCCACCACCCCTCCACACTCTTCCACCACTCCTCCACACTCCTCCACCAAACCTCCACACTCCTTCACCAACTATCCACACACATCCACCACCCCTCCACACTCTTCCACACTTCCACACTCTTCCACCACACCTTCACACTTCTCCACCACCCATGCACACTCCTCCACCACCCCTCCAAACTACTCCGCCACTCCTGAACACTCCACACTCCTCCATTTCAAGTGCACTCTCCTCCACCACCCCTCCACGCTCCTCCACCACTTGTCCACACTCCTCCACCACCCCTCCACACTCTTCCCCTATCCACTCCACACTCCTCCATTACATGTTCACACTCCTCCACCACCCCTCCACACTCCTCCACTATCCCATCCACACTCCTCCATTACAAGTTCACTCTCCTCCACTACCCCTCCACACTTCTCCACCACCCCTACACACTTCTCCACCACCCCTCCACACTCCTGCATCACCCCTCCATACTCCTCCACCACCCGTCCACACTCCTCCACCACACCTCCAAACTCCTCCACCACCCCTCCACACTCTTCCACCCCTCCACACTCTTGCACAACCCCTCCACACTCCTCCACCACGCGTGCACACTCCTCATCCATCGCTCCACACTCCTCCACCACCCATTCATGCTTCTCCACGCTCCTCCACCACCCCTATACACTCTTCCAACCTTCCTCACTCCTTCACCTCCACTCCACACTCCTCCACCACCCTTCCACACTTACCCACCAACCCTCCACACTCCTCCACCACCCCACCACACTCCTCAACTATACCCTCCATTCTTCTCTACTATCCGTTCCACATTCTTTACACACTCCCCTACTATCTCCTCCACACTCCTCTACTATCCTCTTCACGCTTCTCCACTATCTCGACCAGACTCCTCCACTATCCCTTCTTCTCTCCTCCAATATCCCCTCATCACTTCTCCTCCATCCCCCCACAATCCTCCACCACCTCTTTACACTCCTCCACCCCTCCTCCACACTCCTCCACCACCGTCCACACTAATCCTCAATGTATCCACACTCGTCCAACGCTCCTCCACTCTCCTCCACCACCACTCAACACTCCTCCATCACTCGTCCACATTCCTCCTCCACCCCTCCACAATTTTCCACCACCCCTCCACACTCCACCACTCCTCCACACACCTCTACCCCCCCTCCACACCCCTCTGCAACCCCTCCACACTCCACAACCCCTCCACTCTCCTCCACCACCGCTCCACAGTCCTCCACACTCCTCCACCACCCTTCCTCAATCCTCCTCCATCGCTCCACATTTCTCCACCACCGCTTCACACTTCTCCACCACCCCTCCACACTCCCCGCCCTCACGGGGCTCGTAGGGAGAAGCTAGGCCTCTCTGGTCTGATATCCCCGCCCCAAGGGGGGCTAATCGGAATGACAGTCTTGTGAGCTGCAAGCTCTGGCTCAGGCACCTACCCTACCCTAGAAGAGTTAGGCATAAGAACATAAGAAAGAAGGAACACTGCAACAGGCCTACTGACCCATGCGGAGCAGGTCCATGTACCTCCCCCCCCCGGATTAGACCAATGACCCACCCCCCGGATTATCCCAATGACCCAGCCAGTCTGGTCATCCCCACTCAAGGATGGAGCACTGTACCAGACCCAGCAGCACAAGCTAGTCAGGTCCAACTCACACCCACCCACACCCACTCATGTATTGTATTGTTCACACGTACAAGATTTTTTAATAAAAAAATCTAACAATATATTATTACTATAAAAAACATTATACAATGAAGAAATGTATATATATATATATATATATATATATATATATATATATATATATATATATATATATATATATTATATGTGTGTGTGTGTGTATGTGTCTGTCTGCGTGTCCGTGTGTCTGCCAGTCTGTCTTCGGATATATTATCTTAACCTTAATTGCCTAGACAGAAGTAGATGTAGCTAAATAACTATAACTTCGCTTCTCAACGCAAAGCCTTGAATAGGGTCTACCACTCTGACTTTCCTATGTACTCTTCTGTACTCCAGTGAGCAAGCTGCGTAGAATTTTTTCTTCTATATTTTGTATTCATTTTTCATTCATGACTTTCTCCACTGTTGTAACGACTACAATCCTTAGGAAAACAGACCTATAATGTATGTGTGAGGGGGAGTGTAGCCGTGTTTGCAAGATTTTAAGCTTTATACTTTTGCGTCCACCTCCTGACTTCCTGTTTATCTTCATTTATCGTATTATATTTCGACTCAGTGAACCGGAGCTGCTTCTGTTACGTCGCTCTCTGGTTTGTTCCGCCTCTCTATTGGCTTCATCCAGGCTATGTACATGAAAATGTAATATTTCGTCTCTTCTTTTTTTAGCAGATTCTAAAATCTATTAGGCCAGTGGATTATTATCCACGGGTACAAAGTACCGGTAAGCCAGCAGATGCTGAGCCAAAGTTAAATAGCGTCGGTAAACCAGCGGTTGATTATTCAGTAAGCAAGTCATCATATGGCAAAGATTTGTACCAAGATAGATCTGTCTCTTTCCAGAAAAGTATACCAATAATAACGGTAAAAAAAATATTTTGTGATTATAAATTCGTAGTCCTGCTATATAAGAGATTCCTATTTCCAGATTCAGCAAATCGTGAGCTAACATTGCCCAGATCTGCTAAAATGTCATTGCGAATGTGAAGTGTTGCTACTTCGAGCAGTCGACCCTCAGTCACGTGATCCAGCAGCCACGTTTTCAACCTTCATGAAACAAAATTTACGTCGAGTACAAGAACGTTAAACTAGATATAAATGTTTGATGCTATCATATATTTTTACATCTTGTAGAGTTTTTTTTTTTTCTTTTTTGCCAAGCCATTTCACTCACCACAGACCGCCAGCAACTTGAAACTGATTATCTTTAAAACCAACAACACTTCTTTGAATAATTTTACCGTATGGAGAAAAATTATTGAACCCACACCAATCAAGTATGCAGAGAAACTTGGAAAACTTGCAGAGGTTTGCAACGAGATTAGTTCAAGAGCCATGGACTAAGAGAGACTGAAGGAGCCTGGTGAAAAGAGGATAGGGCTAGGGGTTATATAACTATGTACAAAATACTAAGAAGAATTGACGATGGCCAGGGGCATACATTTCGTGATGAGGAAACAGTACCCAGGGAAATATTCCTGCAGTCTCAAAGCGATTAGGAAACGGTATGACCTTTACAACGAAATGGCAGAGACAGGATCCATACTCAGCTTTAAAAGTAGGTATAATAGGTCAGGACGGCGAGAACCCAGTAGGAGCTAGTAGAGACACGGAGCCAGGCGCCAAGATTCGACCCCTGAAGCCACAAATAGGCGAGTACAAATAGGCGAACGCGCGCAGACACGCACGCACGCAAACGCACGCGCGCACACACACTTCCTTTACCTTGCACATGGTTTTCACGACCATTCTTTCTCCGCTATTGAGAAAGGAGGTAGTACTGCACCTAAACCAGCTAACACTATACTACATTGTTATCACATATCTTTCTCGAGAGCTTCCTCACACTCGCCAGGTCATAACATCTCTAATTGGCTTCTTCAACAGCCACATGGCGACGGAATCTTAAAAGGAGTAACATGGTTGAGAGAGAGAGAGAGAGAGAGAGAGAGAGAGAGAGAGAGAGATAGACAGAGAGAGAGAGAGAGAGAGAGATGGGTGAACCAAGGGTTAGAGTAAAGTGGGTAGACCATACCCCCGGCCGGGATTGAACCCGCGGTCATAGTCTCAAAACTCCAGCCCGTCGCGCTAGCCACTAGACCAGCTAGCCACAATAAGATTCATCCAACTAGGTATATTTCTACACCATAGGAAAGTTAGCACAGGCACCTCTGTGACCACAAATGCAAGTTTTTACAGACGAATCTCCAGCTAGCGTGGCCGTGACGAACTCTAGCTCAAGTCCCTTCACTGCCGTCAACATGACTTAAGAAATCGTAATGACACGATTGCAAATAAACCATACCCCCGGCCGGGATTGAACCCGCGGTCATAGAGTCTCAAAACTCCAGCCCGCGGTTCAATCCCGGCCGGGGTATGGTTTATTTGCAATCGTGTCATTACGATTTCTTAAGTCATGTTGACGGCAGTGAAGGGACTTGAGCTAGAGTTCGTCACGGCCACGCTAGCTGGAGATTCGTCTGTAAAAACTTGCATTTGTGGTCACAGAGGTGCCTGTGCTAACTTTCCTATGGTGTAGAAATATACCTAGTTGGATGAATCTTATTGTGGCTAGCTGGTCTAGTGGCTAGCGCGACGGGCTGGAGTTTTGAGACTCTATGACCGCGGGTTCAATCCCGGCCGGGGGTATGGTTTATTTGCAATCGTGTCATTACGATTTCTTAAGTCAAGTTAAAGTGGGTAGTGACGTACGAGGAAGGTGAGAAATGATAAATGACAGCGGGAAACTGACGCGTGAGATATTGGAGAATGAGAGCAAGAAAACTACGGATTGCAGCGAAAAGACGACGATAGGTAACCGTGTTGCTGAAGAGTGAAACGTCGAAAATAATTACAAGGAGGGAGGAGAGACGGGCAAATGAAACACGAGACGAGAGGGAGAAGTGGAAATGAGTAATAATATATGACCTGCAAGGAAGGGGGATGAGGAATTATCCATTGTATATGTGGAATGTGGTGACGGTCACGTTACTTCAGGTGCACAAAGAATGCGACGGAAGTGATGTTATTGTTAGACTGGGAGGCAACTATTGTGTTAATGGGAAGCACTAAACTTCTAAGTCATAAGCGTCGAGGAAAATTAAAGTAATCATAACAAATAACAAAAAAAGGCACAATACCGTGACTGGAACGATACACAAATAACCCGCACATAAAAGAGAGAAGCTTACGACGACGTTTCTGTTCGACTTGCACCATTTACAAAGTCACACTAACCAGAAGTGGAGCAAGACGGCTATATATAGGAAGGAAGAGGTGGTAGTAGTAGTAGTAGTAGTACAAGAATGGTATATAATACCGACAAGATGAAATCAAGACACATGCGCAACATCCGGGCATCTCCATCGTAGACGCTTCGCCATCCAGCCAGCCACTGGGTGGCGAAACGTCCACAACAGACACACCCAGACGCCGCACATGTGTCTTAATTTCATCAGTGGTAGTAGTAGTAGTAGTAGTGGTAGTAGTAGTGGTAGTAGTAGTGGTAGTAGTAGTGGTAGTAGTAGTGGTAGTGGTAGAAGTGGGGAATAAGGAGGACGAGCCAGACAAATACAGAGGAAGGGAAGCACTGCAAGGGAGCTAGGTGCCCACAGAGGGAGAGCAAGCGCACAGAGGTGTGTGAAAGGGAAAGTGGTGAAATAAATGAAGAAGGAACAGAAACACGAGACAGAAGAGAGAAAGACAACCCAGAGGAGAAAAAGGAAAGAGGAAAGGGGAAGAGGCCGAAGAAGAAAAAGAAAAAGAAAAAATGAGGAGTCAGGTTAAGTCACGGGTGTTCTGAAGTTTGGAGCATTTTACAATGTAGTGGGAGAGGAAGGCATCTACAGAGACGAAGCCATGGCTAAGATTCATACAAGGAAAGTTGTGTATTAGAGAGGATTCAACTAGACGGCGACTGTTCGAGTTGGAAGTAGGGAAGACAGTTTTAGCAGAAGACCAGTCAATAGGATGGCTATGATCCTTGACGTGACAGAAAAGAGCATTGTTAGTGTCGGCAAGCCTAACACTATTTTTGTGCTCCCTAAGTCTGTCAGAAAGAGATCGACCAGTTTCTCCGAAGTATTGAAGAGGACAGGAGGAGCAAGAAATAGAGTAGACACCAGGAACATCTGTGAGGGGGAAAGGGTATAACGAGATTAGTGCAAAAAGAGTGTTATCTGGGGGGAAAGGTAATTTGATGTCAAAGGGACGGAGAGAAATTTTTGAGATTGAAAGACCAGAAGTGGGGAAGGCAGGGTAAAAGGTTCCCAGAGTAGAGGTTTGGGAGAGAAAAAATTATGTTTAGCAGGGAAGGGCAGATCTGTAAAAAGGGGAAGGGGACCCAAAGAGGGGAAAACGAAAATTAAAGAGGGAAATTTCTGCTGGAAAGGGAAAACGAGGACAAGATCGGAGGGCAGGGAGAAAGAGGGGATAAGAACCTTCTCTTACGGGGGAAGCGAAGGAAATAGTGAATGTACATGCCACTGTGCGCGGGTTTTTTTTTCCTTTTCCGTTTACCAAAAACCTATGCACAGGGCATGTACATTCCTACTTTTCCATCATGCTTCCCCTGTCAAGAGAAGTGTTCTTATTCCCCTTTTTTTCCCGTGCCCTCCGCATCTGGATCGTCAGTTCCTTCCACAAAAATTTTCCCATTTCATATTCGTTTCCCGCTTGGCTACCCTTTCCCCTTTCACAGACTTGCCCTCTCACGTGCTAAACATAATTTTTTCTCTCCCAAACCTCTACCCTGGGAACTCTTTTTTCCCTCTCCCTTTCCCTACTTTTCCCGGGTGTTTCAAAATCTCAACAATTCTCTCTCCCCCTTAACATCAACTTACCTTTCCGCCAACTAACACTCTTCGCACTAATCTTTTTATACCTCCCTCCACTACAGATTTCCTTTGTGTCTATTTATTTCTTGTCCCCCTGCCCCTTTTAAATATTTCGGGAAAGGGTCGATTCTTTCGACGACTTAGGGAGCACAAAAATATGTTGGCTTGCCGACACTAACAATGCTCTTTTCTGTCACTCGGGGGATCATACCCACCTATTGCGGTCTTCTGCAAAACTGTCTTCCTATTCCCAATCAAACAGTCCCGCCGTCATTGAATCCTCTCTAATAAAAACTTTCCTTGTATGAATCTTAGCCCTGGCTTCGCTCTGTAGATCCCTTTCCTTTCCCCCACACTTGTAAAATGTCCAAACTTCAAAAACACCCGGACTTAACCTGACTCTCATTTTTTCTTTTTCTTTTTTCTTCTTCAGCTCTTCCCCTTTTCCCTTTTTCCCTTTTTCCCCTTTGGGGGTTGTTTTTCTCTCTTCTGTCTCGTGTTTCGTTCCTTCTTCTTTTATTTCACCACTTCCCCTTTCACCACCTCGTGCCCTTGCTCTCCCTCTGGGCCCCTACCCCCTTTGCAGTTTTCCCCTTTCCTTGTATTTGACTGGCTCGTCCCCCTTATTCCCCATTTCTATCATACCCCCATATTATACCACTGTACTACTACTACTACTACCCCCACTGTGAAATTAAACAATTTGCGGCATCTGGGTGCTTTTTGTGGAGTTTCGCCACCAGTGGCTGGTGGATGGCAAAGCGTCACGATGGAGAAACCCCGGATTTTGCGCAGTGTCTTGATTTCATCTTGTCGGTTTTTATTCCATTCTTGTCTACTAAAACTACTACCACCACCTTTCTTGTTTTAATCGCCGTCCTGCCCCACTTCGGGTTAGTGTGTTTTTAAAGGGCCCAAGTCGACCGAAACGTCGCCCAAAGCTTCTCTTTTTTTTGGGGTTTTTTGTGTAAAGAAATTCATGTTTGAGCAAGTGAGAGGAGGGGAAACTCCAATTTTCTTGATCAAAAGTCCTTCATCACATAAAGAGTAGGTTAACGAAAGGGGAGAGAGTTTAAAAATAACAATATTTTCCTGATTTGGGGGACAAGTGGGAAACAATGCAACGTCAAAAAATACATTTGATATTTACCCCCCGGGGGGAAACAATAACATGTGCGCTTTCCTTGAAATTTTTTCCCTTACCACTCTATATGTTACTTACAAATTGAACAAAAGAATTAGTTCTCTGTCTTATTCCTGCAAGGATGGGGAAAGCACATCTAAGGAAATCTGTCAGCGTGAACTGTGAGTTTCATTAGGGCGATGAGGATATCGAAAAGCATTTAAATGTGTTCGTAACTACGAGGGTTCAAACTTTTTCCTTCTAACAGACTGAATTTACTATTAGGTTGGACTTATCTCTCAGGAAGACCTCTCCTTCCCCTACCAAATCGATGACCTACTTTACCTGTTTTTCGACCCCCCCTAGTTTTAAAATTTAAAAAAATGGTATAAAATACCGACAGGTTTTTAGGAAAGACAAATATAAACATTGGGTATCTTTATTTCGAAACGTTTCCCTACAAGTGGGCTCTTCGTCAGTACGAAAAGTTATAGAACGAAGAGACTTGAAGACAGTAACATCCATCACCCTTAAAGTTTGGGTGGTTAGTCCCTCATTGGGGAAAGAGTAGTTCCGTTTCTGAAACAATATTGTTTAAAGACTATGTTTTTTTACCTAAAAATTTTCCCTTTCTTGCTTTTTTTCAAATTTCTTTACCTTTAAAAAAAAACCCTATGTCATATGTTCCCCTCTCTTTTTACTCCTCCTATTTTCGTTCAAAATAGAGATGCCCAAGCCACGTTTTTAAAGGGTCAGTCACTCGTTCTCTCTAGGTTGAAATATTGCGTGTGCAAGGGCCCCCCTTTTTTAAGCAGACAAAATGCTATGTGGAAAGACAGAGAACCTTCGCCCTGTAAACCAGTTAAGACCTCCTTAGTACGGGGGAAATAGTTTTTCGTAATCGATCCCTGAATGATAGAGAGAGACTGCCCCCAAAAGCATACCGAGATAAATACACGAATCAAAAGGTTTGGGAGACGGGCAGATAGCAAATGAAGAGCAGGGCAGCGTTTGTACACTGGAACTCAATGAGTGTCCAGGGACTATACTTCAACGCCCTCCCTCTGCGTTTCTCCCAGACAACAAACCTCTAGCTTTTCCAGAGCAAAAATCGACAGACCTAAAAACCATTCCTGACAGCCGGATTGTGGTGCAATTTTGGGGACCGCGGCGGGGGGCCGATCAGCTTGGTAAATTAGCTAGCAAACCGGGGAGGCCGATTGGGCCGGGCTGCAGGACTGTAATCATGGAAACGACTCCAGGTAAACTCCAAGTAAATTCACGTACCCTGTCTCCTTTCCCTCCACCTCTTCAACTTAACACTTCCTTCTAATATAATTTTTTTACCACCCTATCTGCTTATCACACTATTTAAAAATCTCCTTTTGCCTTTTTATAAATTTACTATTTTTTTTTTCTTATTTTTACCGATTTCCTAAATAAATTTTCTATTTACCTATTTGTGCCAATTTACTTGCCTACATTTTTACCATTTTCTTATATTATTATCATCATCACGTCAAAGAGTTTTTTTAAGGGCTGCGAAAATGGGAAAAAAAATCCAATAAAGGAAAGGGATCTCATTCCCTTTGGGAAAAAGAAATACCTAGCATCAAAAACCCCGCTCGCAAATTCTACTTTCCCAGACCCTCCTTACCTAGTACCACATTCACCGTTTTCCTACTCGCAACGTGAGGCTGACTGGCCCCTCCACCCCACCCCTCATAAAAAGTTTTTTATGCAAAAATTTCTCAAACCTTATTAAAGGGGTCTATAAAATCTTTTTTATCCTTCAACGCTTCGGTCTTCTTTTATTAAAAGAGAGTGCTGAACTTTGGGGCGTAAAAAGACCCAGAATACCTTTAGTATTTCTTGATGAGACGTTTGTTATCATTTGATGATAAAATTTTAAAATACACTGATGATATATTAAAATTACACTGATAGTATATTAAATATACACGATGAGTATATCAAATAACACTGATGAGTATATTAAATATACACTGAGATTATCAATATACACTGAGAGTATATTTTAAAAAACAGATGAGTATATTAAAAAAATTTCCTATGAGTATATTCAATTCATGATGGGATTTTAAAAATTTTGATTGGGTTTTTCAATAAACTGATGAGTATATTCAATATACACGATGAGAAAAATTTAAAAATACCTGAGATATATTCAATATACATCATGGGTAAATTAAATATACACTGTGAGTATATTAAATATACATGATGAGTATATTCAATATACACGAGAGTAATTCAAAAATTTTAAATGTGAGTTTTATTAAATATACACTGATAGTATATTTAATATACCCATGATATTTTCAATATACACTTTGATGATATATTCAATTAAAATTTGATGAGTAATTCAATTCACTTTGATGAGTATATTTTAATTACACTTTGATGGTATATTCAAAGTACACTTTATGAAAATATACACTTTGATGAGTATATTCAAAATACCCTGAGATATTTCAAAATTTAAAACTTTGTGAGATATCAATATACACTTTGATGGTAAAATACCTTTTATGATATAATTACACTTTTAGGGGTATATTAAAATCACTCGATGAGTAATTCAATATACACTCTGATGAGTATATTTTATATAAAAATTTGATGAGTATTTCAATAACATCTTTAGAGTATATTTAATATACACTCTGATGAGTATATTCAAAATCCTCTGAGAGTATATTCAATATACACTTGATAGTATATTTTTTTAATAACACTTTGATGAGTAATTCATATACCTTGAAGTATATTCAATTACACTTTTATGAGATATTCAATATACCTCTGAGGGGAAAATTCAATATAATCTTCGAGTGTAGCTTCGGTTTTAAATTTTATTGTAACTTTAGTATTCACTTTGATGTCTTGCCTTAAGTTTAAAACCCTTCGACGATTATCTTCAGTATACACAATGTGGCCTCAAGATTTAATTTGATGGATGCCTTCAATATCCTTTGACGTCTAGCCTTCAGTTTAAAAACTTTGACGTCTGCCTTTTATACACTTTTGACGTCTACCTTCGTATACACTTTGAGTCTAGCCTTTGTATACACTTTTAGTCTAGCCCTTCAGTAACCCAATTTTACGTCTAGCCTTCAGTAAACACTTTTAGTTAGCCCTTTAGATAACTTTTACGTCTACCTTCATATACCCCTTCGACGCTAGCCTTCAGTATACACTTTGACGTCACCCTTTAGTATACACTTTGACGTCCCTTCAGTATAACTTTTACGTTAGCCTTCAGTATACACTTCGACGTCTAGCCTTCAGTATACACTTCGACGTCTAGCCTTCAGTATACACTTCGACGTCTAGCCTTCAGTATACACTTCGCTCAGCCTTCAATACACTTCGAAAGCTAGCCCTTTAGTAAAACACTTTGAGTTTGCCTTCAGTATACACTTCGACGTCTAGCCTTCAGTATACACTTCGACGTCTAGCCTTCAGTATACACTTCGACGTCTAGCCTTCAGTAACACCCCTTTGACGTCTACCTTCATAACACTTCGCGTCTAGCCTTCAGTATACCTTCGACGTTACCCCTTTATATACACTTTTACGTCTAGCCTTTATTTCATTTTACTTTGCCTTCGATACCTTCACTTAGCCTTCGTATACACTTCACGTCTAGCCTTCAGTATACACTTGAGTCTAGCCCTTTATATCACTTCGAGCTAGCCCGTAACACTTTTGAGTCTAGCCTTTTATATAAAAACTTCGCGTCTTGCCTTTAGTAACATTTTACGTCGCCTTAGTATCCTTTGACGTCGGCCTTCAGTAAACTTTGAGTCTAGCCTTCATATAACTTCGACGTCTAGCCTTTATATACACTTTGACGTCTAGCCTTCAGTATACACTTTGACGTCTGCCTTCAGTAACACTTTGACGTCAGCCTTCAGTATACACTTTGACGTCTGCCCTTTGTATTTCACTTTGACGCTACCTTTAGTATAAACCCCCTTCGACGTCTGCCTTCAGTATACACTTTGACGTCTGGGCCCTTTGTATAAAAACTTTGACGTTAGCCTTCAGTATACACTTCGACGTCTAGCCTTCATATACCTTTGACGTCTACCTTCTTATAACTTTGAAGTCTAGCCTTCAGTATACACTTTGACGTCAGCCTTTAGTATACACTTTGGGACGTCTAGCCTTCAGTATACACTTTGACGTCTAGCCTTCTATACACTTTGGTCTAGCCTTTAACATTGACGTCTACCTTCAGTTACACTTTACGTCAGCCTTTATATAAAACTTTACGCTGCCTTCATATAACTTTTACGTCTGCCTTCAGTATACACTTTTACGTCTGGCCCCTTTAGTATAACTTTTTACGTTAGCCTTCAGTATACACTTTTACGTCTGCCTTCATTTAACAACGACGTCTAGCCTTCAGTATACACTTTGACTCTAGCCTTCGTATACCTTTGACGTCAGCCTTCAGTATACACTTTGACGTCTAGCCTTTAGTATAAAATTTGAGTCTGGCCTTCATAACACTTTGAGTCTAGCCTTTAGTTTTCGCTTCGAGTCTAGCCTTCAGTAACACTTTGATGTTGGCCTTCATATCACTCTAATGTCTGGCCTTTTATATACACTTTGACTCTAAACCTTCATATAAAAGCTTCGACGTCTAGCCTTCAGTAACACTTTTATGTTGGCCATCAGTTACACTCAATGTCTGGCCTTCAGTTACCTTTGAGTCTAGCCCTTTAGAACACTTTACGTCCCGGCCTTCATATAACTTTTACGTCTAGCCTTCAGTATACACTTTGAAGTCTAGCCCTTTATTAAAAACCTTTTACGTCTAGCCCTTTGTATACACTTTACTCTAGCCTTCAGTATACACTTTGACGTCTAGCCTTTGTATACCTTTGACGTCTAGCCTTCATATACACTTTTACGTCTAGCCTTTAGTATACACTTCGACGCTGCCTTTGTATCCTTCCCCACGTCTGCCTTAGTATAACACTTCGGACGTCTACCTTCTATACATTCGCGTCTAGGGCCCTTTAGTAACACTTTGAGTCTAGCCTTTAGTATCACTTCGACGTCTGCCTTCAGTATACACTTTGACGTCTAGGGCCCTTTAGCATACACTTCGACGTCTAACCTTCATATCACTTTGAGTCCCCGGCCCTTAGTATACACTTTGACGTCTAGCCTTTAGTATCGCTTCGACTTAGCCTTCAGTATACACTTTGATGTCTGGCCTTCAGTTACACTCTAAAGTTGGCCTTCAGTATACACTTTGACGTCTAGCCTTTTTAAAAGCTTCGGGCTCAGCCTAGTATACCTTTGATGTTGGGCCCTTTATATACACTCTAATTCTGGGCCCTTATATAACCCTTTGACGTTAGCCTTCGTATACACTTTGACGTTTTTGCCTTATAACCTTTTTTTACGTTGCCTTAGTATACATTGACCTAGCCTTCATATACACTTTGACGTCTAGCCTTCAGTATACACTTTGACTCTAGCCTCGTAACACTTTTACGTCTGCCCTTCGTATCACTTCGACGTCTAGCCTTATATACATTTTCGTCTGCCTTCAGTATACACTTCGACGTCTAGCCTTCGTAACCTTTGAAGGTCTAGCCTTCAGTAAACACTTTGACGTCTAGCCCTTTATATACACTTTGACGTCTAGGGCCCCTTAGTAACCTTGCGTCTAGCCTTCGTATACCTTCGACGTCAGCCTTCATAACCTTTGAAAGTCTAGCCTTCAGCTACACTTTGAAGTCTAGCCTTTTTATACACTTTGACGTCAAAATGTATAAAATTTTAAGCTAACCTTTGTTAACTTTTAGCTGCCTTTAGTTAACTTGAGTTTGCCTTTAGTTAACTTTTAGCTAGCCTTTAGTATACAAAGGGGGTCAGTTGTATAAAATTGAGCTACTTTAGTTAACTTTTA
This sequence comes from Cherax quadricarinatus, assembly GCF_026875155.1. Taxonomy (NCBI): domain Eukaryota; kingdom Metazoa; phylum Arthropoda; class Malacostraca; order Decapoda; family Parastacidae; genus Cherax; species Cherax quadricarinatus. Next base: position 23,558,266 of record NC_069416.1, on the reverse strand, counting down.
GCTAGCCTTCAGTATACACTTTTTACGTTAGCCTTCATATACACTTGACGTCTAGCCCCTTTAGTATACACTTGACGTCTATCCTTCAGATACATTTTACGTCTAGCCTTCGATCCTTCGACGTCTAGCCTTCAGTATACACTTTTTCGTCTACCTTTAGATACATTTTTTCGTCTGCCTTTAGTATACACTTTTGACTCTAGCCTTTAGTATACACTTTTACGTCTAGCCTTCAGTATACACTTTGACGTCTAGCCTTCAGTAAAACACTTTGACGTCTAGCCTTCAGTATACACTTTGACGTCTGGCCTTCAGTATACACTTTGACGTCTAGCCTTCAGTATACACTTTGACGTCTAGCCTTCAGTATACACTTTGACGTCTGGCCTTCAGTATACACTTTGACGTCTGGCCTTCAGTATACACTTTGACGTCTAGCCTTCAGTATACACTTTGACGTCTAGCCTTCAGTATACACTTTGACGTCTGGCCTTCAGTATACACTTTGACGTCTAGCCTTCAGTATACACTTTGACGTCTAGCCTTCAGTATACACTTTGACGTCTGGCCTTCAGTATACACTTTGACGTCTGGCCTTCAGTATACACATTGACGTCTAGCCTTCAGTATACACTTTGACGTCTGGCCTTCAGTATACACTTTGACGTCTGGCCTTCAGTATACACTTTGATGTCTGGCCTTCAGTATACACTTTGACGTCTGGCCTTCAGTATGCACTTTGATGTCTGGCCTTCAGTATACACTCTGATGTCTGGCCTTCAGTATACACTGATGTCTGGCCTTCAGTATGCACTCTGATGTCTGGCCTTCAGTATACACTTTGACGTCTGGCCTTCAGTATACACTTTGACGTCTGGCCTTCAGTATACACTTTGATGTCTGGCCTTCAGTATACACTTTGATGTCTGGCCTTCAGTATGCACTTTGATGTCTGGCCTTCAGTATACACTCTGATGTCTGGCCTTCAGTATACACTGATGTCTGGCCTTCAGTATGCACTCTGATGTCTGGCCTTCAGTATACACTGATGTCTGGCCTTCAGTATGCACTCTGATGTCTGGCCTTCAGTATACACTGATGTCTGGCCTTCAGTATACACTCTGATGTCTGGCCTTCAGTATACGCTTTGACATCTAATCCCTACATAATTTACACTTAAGGAGGAAATCAGTGACTCTTTCCTAGTTATTTTATTCTGCGAATCTGGCAACAAATCTCATTTCAAGATTTATCGAAATCCCACCAATCAACACGATCTCCCCTTTCACTTTAAACCATGACACCAGAACCAACCTGGGTATTCTTGCCAAACAACTCTCCGCACCTGAAGAAAAATGCTCTTTCCTTGAATAAACTTTCATCAAAGCACACTAACCTTGATATTTCGTGAGGGACTGCAGATAATGTGCCAATAATATAATTTATTCGCCCAAATCTGACTCTACCGCCAAGAGGTATACTATCCTTCACAGCAACTGGACTCCCAGACATCTCCAAAATTTTGTCCAGGAGTAAATTCAGTATAGCCAATATCACTCAATACTACCATCACAACATCATTACGCCAGTAGAACAGACGATCTTTACACCACCGGTGGAATAGACCATAATTTCCATGACAGCTAAATAAACTGGAGCGGTGTTCTACTAATTGTCAAGACAACACTGTTGTTATAAACACAAGTACAGTTAGATGGCCTGTGGTACCTAGCCAAAAAGATTTAACACAAGCACGGAACGATAAATGAAACAAACCAAATGAACTTAATTTAAAAAATCATACATCCCACCACTAAAGTTATATACACGTATTTACAGTATGTTTAATAAATCTAACATATACCACGTTATGGGTGGAATAATAAGAAAGAGAAAATATGAGTATGTTCTTTGCCAATAGCTCACATACTCATACAGCGACAGAACTCAGTACATGTTGAACAGCCTGAGGCTAGTGAGAGACTGACCCACAAACCTTGATACAGGTATGAAGTCAATTAGTTGGAGGGGTTCGGTCCCTCACTCCGATAGGTTGACATTTACAACTGGTAATTATCCTCGATGTAGGAAGGGGGGGGGGGAGGTTAAATACCCATATCTACATCGCCATTAAGTTACCTGGCTTTTAGTTAATTATGGTGGAATACAGGACGTGTGGCTCTGTAATTCACATCTAAAAAAAAAAAGGTTTTACTTGATGCACACCACATCTCAAAGCAGACGATACATAAGAACATAAGAACGAAGGAACACTGCAGAAGGCCTACTGGCCCATGTGAGGCAGGTCCAAGTCTCCTGCTGCGCAAGAAAGGTATAAAATACCGACAATATGAAAGTTAAGACACATGTGCAACATCTGGATATCTTTATTGTAGACGTTTCGCCATCCAGTGGCTTTATCAGTACAGATTCTAGGACATAATAGGAATACAGTAGAACTATATAGAGATATCCAGATGTTGCACATGTGTCTTAACTTTCATATTGTCGGTATTTTATACCTTTCTTGCACAACTTGTCAGACACTGCAACATCATGGAATCTTGGTTCAGAGGACATCTACAAGACCTTCTTCACGGCTGCTACAACTAACCCATCTCTTTGGGAAGGACCTACTTCCACTGGGGAATCCCGCCTACCAGTGACTATGCCCTCGTCTGCTCCCCGTCCCTATCCACTGACGCCTATATAACCGCCAGTCTTCTTGCCTTTGCTCCAGATTCTCCTCCACCACGATGCTGTGAACACTAACTCCAAGGCCGAGGGACTGATTACCTCATCTTTTGTATATAGTTCTACTGTCTTCCTATTATGTCCTAGAATCTGTATTGATAAAGCCACTGGATGGCGAAACGTCTACAATAAAGATATCCAGATGTTGCACATGTGTCTTAACTTCCAAGTCTCCTACCGGCTTAAGCCAATGCACTCAACCAAGTCAGGTCAGGTCACATTGACTTAAAGCACAAGCTATCACGTCCAACTCACACCCACCCACATCCACTCATGTATTTATCCAACCTATTTTTAATGCTACACAACGTTCTGGCCTCTATAACTGTACTCGGGAGTTTGTTCCACTCATCCACAACTCTATTACCAAACCAGTACTTTCCTATATCCTTCCTGAATCTGAATTTTTTCCAACTTAAAACCATTGCTGCGAGTCCTGTCTAGGCTAGATATTTTCAGCACACTATTTACATCCCCTTTATTTATTCTTGTCTTCCATTTATACACCTCAATCATATCCCCCCTAATTCTACGTCTTTCTAGAGAGTGCAGATTCAGGGCCCTTAGTCTATCCTCATAGGGAAGGTTTCTGATACATGGGATCAACTTTGTCATCCTCCTTTGTACATTTTCCAGAGCATTTATATCCATTCAGTAATACGGTGACCAAAACTGTGCAGCATAATCTAAATGAGGCCTAACCAAGGATGTATAGAGTTGAAGAACAACCTGAGGACTGAACATCAAAATGGTATACAATACCGACAGATTGGTTGGTAAGACACATAGGCAACAGTTAGGCAACTTTATTCCGAAACGTTTCGCCTACACAGTAGGCTTCTTCAGTCGAATACAGAAAGTAGGCAGGAACAGTAGAGATGTGAAGACGATGTAATCAGTCCATCACCCTTGAAGTCGTAGAATTTGAGGTTGTCAGTCCCTCGGCCTGGAGAAGTTCAGTTCCATAGTCAGGAACTACCTGAAGATCAAGCGACAGTGCGGAGACTTAAATACTGTCGGAAGGAGAGGTGCAGAGTAGTAGTAGCAGTAGTGAGAATGTAGCCAATGAGAGGTCAGGTCCCTCTCAGATCCAACAGTTCTCACTTGAAAGGGTCAGTGACTTGCGAAGTGACTGTTGGGAAGTGGTTGCTGTGAAAGTGGTTGCTGTGAAAGTGGGTGCTGGAGAGAGAGAGAGAGAGAGAGGAGAGAGAGAGAGAGAGGAGGGGGAGAGAGAGAGAGAGAGAGAGAGAAGAGGAGGAGAGGGGGGGAAGAGAGAGGGAGAGAGAGAGTAAAGGGAGAGAAGAGAAGAGAGAGAGAGGAGAGAGGAGAGAGGGGTAAATTACAGGGAGGTGAAGGTAGGGAATGTTTGGAAAGATTGATGGAAGAAGAAAGGTTGGAGAAAGGAAAGGACAAAGGGATTGGTAGATAATGCTAGGGACGGGGGTTGAGCGACGAGAATGAGATGGAATCGCAAAGCGAATAGGGTGAGCAAAAGGGTATTTGAATATGGAAATGGAGGGTATGAGCAGAGGGGAGGAATGAAGGAATGAATGAAGTGAACAGACAGAGAAGGGTGAACGATGGGGATGGTCTCTGAACAAGAGAGCGAGGAAGGGGAATAAGCGAAGGAGACAGAACACAATGTGTTCACAAATACTTAAACGATTAATAAAAAAAAATACATTAATTTTGTAAGAGATAAAAATAATATTCTCTCTATACAATAGTGTAAATATTGTAAGATGATGTCCCCAGACAGGTACATCAGTCGTGATCGTGCCGTCTGGTTCAGTGTGGAAGCTACGTCCCCTTCCTGAATGTTAATACATCGGCATAAATTATTTCGCCCAATAGAGTCAACAAAAATACGGAGCGGAGTTTACGATGCAATAAAAATATTTTAATTGTTGCATTAGACAGGATATGAAAGTAGAAGCGACGAGCACTGAATATATTTGGCTACAGTTTTTCGAGCAGCAAGAAAGGATATGATTTACAGACCACCAACAGAGAAAACGGCCCAAGATTTAGGGGACGAGTTATAAAGGGCAACTAGATACGTTAATGTTTTAAAGGGTATTTTAACTATAGGCAATGTAATGGGGACAAATTTGACAGGACACAAACTCTAGGACTCTTGAAACTGTCAAGAACTGTTTTTTTGGAATGTCTGTGACAAAGCAAACCCGACAGAAAATACCGTACTTGGAAAAAAGGGAATCTAAAATTAACAATCTTGAGGTTCATGGAGAACTGGGAGAAAAGAGATCACAAATCATCAAAAATTAAAAATAATAATAGAATTGATAAAACAAGACAAGGAGACTATTAATTGCAAGAGAATTGTCATAGTGTGACTTTAGACTACTACACGCTCAGCAGAAACCATTGGTTCATATCACAGACTTAAGAATTTAAAATGGAAAAAAGACGATGCTTTAGATTATGTATTTCTGTGGGGACAACTTCAGTAGTGACAGAGCTAGGTTCAGCAAGACTCGCCAGCTCAACAAAGAATCTTACAAAGAGGACATAATGAGCTGGAGAGGTTGAAAGGGGGACGGGTTGGAGTTATAGGAGTAGACAGTGTCACACCAATTCAGCTTCCCAGTGAAACCAAAATATTAACTGTTACTCCAGTGGTAGATTAGTTAGGCTGAATATTTTTTTACACAAATGTTATTAGTTTGCCATAAAAGGAGCGAATTTAAGAATTTGTATCATCATGGGTTCCATATATTCCCGTTTTGATAGAAGCTTGGGTTAATCAAGACAGCTGTCTGACAGCGGGAAATAGCTATTCTGGATTCAAAAATTTTTTTCCATAAAGCTGACTTTCTTTAATAAAATGGGTGCTAGTCGTGAACGAAGAACTTCAGCAGTTGAGATTCACAAATACGATGAAGAAGCACATGTCGAATTCGAGTGATAAAAAAGAGGCAATAATTATTTACTGACTTTTATGCGACTAGCACAAGCGGGGGAACACTCATCAGGGGGATCTAGACAATACCAGGCATGCCAACATCACTGAACACTGATTTCTAACAAAAGCTGCCACGTTGACCACTCAGGCTTAATTACTATAAAAAGAGTAGGTAAATGGGAGCAGATTAAAAAAAATAAAAAATTGAAAGGGATATTGCAAAAAAACGTAATGCTTACAAGTTTCCATCTGGATTGATCTGTCATTTCAGCAGACCCTTTTCAACAAGGATGGATGTGGGTGGCCTTACTGTTAGTACAAGGCCAATATTGTCAAGGTATACACTTGGATCCACTTGAGGACAGCGTGGGAAACAAGCTTTTATGTCAAAAGGGGCAGAAAGCAGCAACTTCACTCTGGCTGTACCCTTCTCCAGAACTTCACTCCATCTGAGATCATATATACCCAAGATGACTCGAGTATGGAACACATTCGTACAGCATAATGATGTCAACGAGATAAAGTCAGTTGATCAGATGAAAATGCTGGCCCACAGATGACTCCAACTTCATCCTGTTTCCTACTTGTATGTCTCATAACAATAAAAATGCTTTCAAATGAGCTGATGTAGGTAACAGCTCTTAGCTTGCCAATAAAGTTAGGTATCCTTAACCTGTAAATAGCTTGTCAATAAAGCTAGGAATCCTTAACCTTGTCAAACCCTGCGTAAAAAAAAAAATGATTTGTAATCTAGAGAAACCAAAGTAATAGAAACCAAAACGAACTCTTCATATCAAGAGAAAAATGGTAAAAGCCAATGTACTGATTGTGAAATAATATCAAACTACAACCATCGAGTCGGTATTTGCATCTGAACAATGCATCAAGTTTCCCTGGTTGCAAAATTTACTTTTAGGGCCGGGAAGGGAGAAAGCAGATAAGAAAATTAGAAAGTCAGATACATTAAAATACATTGAGAAGCTGAATATTAATAAATCAAGCTAGAATTAATCACTAAAGATAATATCTAAGAAATCATTACAAAACGGAAAATGGTTAATGTTACTATATGTCACTCAATTATCGTTCCATCAGGAAATAATAAATTTTAGATATGCAGAATAACTAAGTAAGCGGATATCAACGAGGCTTTTGGCAACATGTCCGACTAATTTACTCTATATACAAATAACCCGCACGTGGGGAAAGAGGGGCTCAAAAATCACGTTTCGGTCCTACTTGGAACATTCACAAACTCACTTTATAATTGGTCCAAGTCGGATCGAAACGTCGTCGAAAGCTTCTCTCTCATACATGCGGTTTAGATGAAGAAAATTTACTCTCATTTGCGGCTTTTAGAGATTTGTGGATAAATTTGCATGATGTCGGTTTTAGACAATTTGAAGGTCATTTTATTTTTTTTCTTTAACAGTCTAGAAAAGTATGAGAGAGAATATATGTTTTATTAAAATTTGCAATAGAGGCTACAAAGCTCTCTAAAATTTCAAATTTCCCCTATATTTGACACACAGACGATTTAAAACGTCATACTGATCAAAAGAGGTGTTGTCCAGCTTTCACATTGAATTCTGAGATTCTAAAGTATACTTTTATAAATTTTATAGCTAACAATTTTGTTTTTTACATATCGGCCGATTCCCACCCAAAGGGAGGGTGACCCGAAAAGAAAAACTTTCATCATTCACTCTACCAATGTTTGCTAGAGGGGTGCTTTACACTATAGTTATTAAAAATGCAACATTAAACCCCTCCTTCAGAGTGCAGACACTTTTACTTCCCATCTCCAGGACTCAAGTCCGTTTGCCAATTTCCCTGAATCCCTTCATAAATTTTTACTTTGCTCCCACTCCAACAGCACGTCAAGTATTATAAACCATTTGTCTCCATTCACTCCTATCAAATACGCTCCCCGCATGCTTGCTGGAATCCAAGCCCCTCGTACACAAAAACCTCCTTTACCCCTCCCTCCATTCCCTTTCTAGGCCGACCCCTACCCGTCTTCTCTCCACTACAGATTTATATACTCTCGAAGCATTCTGTTTTTCCCATTCTCTCTACATGTCCGAACCACCTCAACAACCCCTCCTCAGCCCTCTGGACAATATATTGGCAATTTTGTACCTACTGAGGCGAGACTTACGAGTCTACATGTTTTTTTAAAAAAAAATCGCCCGTCTTCAGAGGCAAGGGGGGACCCGAAAATGAAGAAAAATGTTCACCATTAGTCACTGTCTTCCCAGTATTTGATTACATCACAGTTGGATGACCTTCGGAACTGCAACGTTCCCCCCTCCTCCTCCTGAGTGCAGGCACTGTCTCTGCCGTCTCCAGGGCTTAAGACCCCACAACCGGTTTCCCTGAACCTCTTCATAAATATTACTTAGCTCATACTCCAACAACACTTCTAATCATAAAAATCACTTGCCTCCCCTCACCTCTAACACGCTCACAAAAGTCTCTTGGATGTCCCAAGCTTAGCGCCTAAAATCTCCCTTACTCCCCCTCATTTCCGCCTTTCCTGGGAAACACCCCTACCCTTCCTTCCTCTCTCCCATCATAGATTTATATGCTGTATAGGGAGCATTGAAATTTTGGTCAATGCTGCACTCTTCAGGTATTGTCCCTTATATACATCTTAGATACAGTGCCCAATATCAAGTTGATTGAGATTTAGCCTACAGCTTTGCAACTGAAATTCTGGAATATGTCTGTATTTACTGAGTAGCGCGCGCCAGTATTTTATGTACTGTATCTATGTAGTCTGCAGTATTTATTAAACATTAACTAACTTTCTCTTTTGCAGATACTCTGATTACTTTATATACTTTTACTCTGAGTGGCTAAAATGTCAACGAGGAAAGCCACAGAAATGTATTGTTTGGCCCTGCCAGTGTTCTACCAATGAACAAATTTCCGTCCAAATGCGATATGTTAATGAACTGCTGGCGATATAAATGTGATGAAGTAAGTTTGCTGATGTTTCAGTGATTATCAAGACAACAAACTAAGGATTTTTTTGAACTATGGGAGAAATAATTGGAGACAAAGACTATTCCTATTTCCTCAGCCAGAAAGCTATTTTAGGAAAGATTGAGCAAATTGTACAGTAGAGAATAGAACTTTAAAAAACAAAAATATCTCCAAAAAAGGTACATTTCAGAAAGAACGAGTTATTTGATATTTGTGTTGTTTCTGTCCTGCTGCCTCTTGTCAAGATGTAGGGGGGCAAAATAAGGGACTGTGACGGATGCCACCTGGCCTGTAACTGTGATGTGAAGTTCCTAACGTGAGGTACAGTTCCTTGATCAGAGAGCCAATAGGAAGATGAAAATTGGCTGTGTTGGCATGACAGTATCGAGGATGTGGCAAGAGTGACGGTAAAAGAGGAGCAGGATGCAGACAGAGCCAGGAAGCAGCTGGGGGAAAGACAGAGTGAACCGGCAGCTGGAGGGAAATTTCTGATTCTGACGAAAATTCAAATGATGAGAGAGAGAGCCCTTCTGCCGATACTGATACTGACTATGTCTTGAGTAGTCTCACTGCAAGCAGCTCACAACACAACAGAACAAGACTCCCACACTGGCAGCCACATGTGACCCATATTGATCAGTGACTATGCCCGGAAAATGCCATTGTACCCTTACCTTAAAATTTGGGCTATGGCATTATCACCAATGAAGATTAAAGAAGTTTTCGAGATGCCAGACACAAATACCGAATGGAGAGGCAAGAAAATGACCCAGTCAGGAGCTGAAAAGAGTCATTTTTAATTTTAACGTTCAGGTGCTCCAATGTGTTTCCACATCAGCTGCAACCTTCTGTCACACACAGTCCAAAGAACGTCTTCCAGTCACTGCAATGTATGAGACATCTGAACAGTGAAGAAAAAAAGATAGAAGATGTTGAAAGAATCCTACTTTCCTCATACAGATCAGCTGCTTCTTGGTGTGTGTGCTGATGATGACATGACTGAGGGGACAAAGCTATCTCAATGATGAGAACAATTTGAGAAGTAAACAGCAGACGAAGAAAGTATGAGAGCTCTGATGAGGATGGAGAAGATTCTGCTGATGCTGTTGACAAGGACTGATAACGTACTGATGATGAGGATGACAGTGAAGATGAAGAGAATGACAATGTAGCTCCTATTGTCAACTCAAGGAAAGTATTGATTCCCAAACTAAAGTGGCAAGCAAATAACTATCATTCCATGACTGGCTGGAAGACTGAACTCAAAACTGACCATCCTTTCATTGCTTCTCTACAGATCAACAGGTTCTGGAAAAATTAAATTTGGGCTCCACTGGAGGTGCCCAAGCTGCTGAGAAAGGGATAAAATTGATGACTGAAGCTTGCACTGAAGTGACTGGACACAAGGGAAGAGCTGGATATATCAGGCAAAGAATATTTTTCAGGAAAGTGTTGCCCAAGTTCTTCACAATGAAAGACTTCACTTATAACATGTAATAGTTTAAAATTAAATAGTTGATGATTGATATAACCAATGTACATTTAATTATACAATCTTCACAACCAAAACCGATATAACCCATGTACGTATTTCTTCAATGCTCTCTACTAAACAATCTCGGGAGACAATAGAGGCACTTATAGAAGATTAAAAGCATGGATAACTTTATTAAAAAATATATACACTTTAATAGAGAAGTCAAAAAGAAACAAGTAAAAAAAATATTTTAAAAATTTTGGTTGCGGGGGAATGTAAGACCAACCTAAAGGGTTCTTTTCATGTATACATTAGTAAGACCAGGGCAAACAAAGACCCATTTAAATGTAACTCAAGTCACTTTACAGTTACAGCCAAATGTGTACCATATTCAACACTTGTTTTATCTTTAAACAACAGTTATCAAACGAAATCAATCTGTATAACAATTGAAGATTTTGCTCATTAGTTATCAGACCCTCTCGGGTCTAGCGCTTTTGATGATGATAATATAATAATAATAATAATAATAATAATAATAATAATAATAATAATAATAATAATAGTAATAATAATCAATATTATAATTCCATAATCTATTTTCTTTAGGGGAAACTAAAAATACGTAATGATGAATCTGTTTGCAAAGCAAATTAAGTAGTTAGTATGAGGCTAAAGTGAAAATATATTAAATTTTGACATACTGAAACAATATTTGCTGTACTTGACCATCATTAAAGACAAGTATGAAGACGCTTACTAGGAAACTGGCGCCTGAACAAGATACCAACACTAGATCTTACTGTAGTATTATGTTTAATTATATTCTGTAAATTTACCGTTCCATATCAATAAAGATTTTTTTTTCTGTTACGAGATATAATTCATTAATAATTTACAGCTGAACTTAAACACTGAAAAATTATCAAATTTTGCCAAGTGTATTCCCATTTTTCTGTTTCATTCTCCGTCTCTGTCTCTGTCTCTCTCTCTCTCTCTCCACATTGCAACGATTCCAACAATTTTACAATCGACAAATCCCTCCTTTTCCAAAATTCTTTCATACGTTTCCTTTTTTTTCACACTTTTTTGTTCCTTTTTAAAAAGTTTCCCTTACCCTCTCTTCCTATTCCATCCCATTCTTCTCTTCCCATCTCTCATCGAGTCTAACAGCACCAACCCTTTTTAACATCATTCCCAGTCTTTGTCTCTCTTCCCCTCTCTTTTCTCTCTTTTCTCTCTCTTCTCTCTCTCTCTCTGTGTTTCTCTCTGTTTCTCTCTGTTTCTCTCTGTTTCTCTCTGTTTCTCTCTGTTTCTCTCTAATCTGTGACCGCCAATCCGATGCTTGATCATTGCAAGTAATGCGACTCCCGGTAATGCGACTCCCGGAAATGCGACTCCCGGAAATGAGACTCCCGGTAATGCGACTCCCGGTAATGCGACTCCCGGTAATGCGACTCCCGGTAATTTGATTTACAGTATTGTAACTCATTTTTTACTCCCATATTAGCATCACCGTAATAAAACATTCATTTAAAATATAACATAAAAACATTTATAGAAAAAAATTGCTTCTGCGTATTCGAGAGACGTTAAATAGCTTTATTTAAAACATATATTTAAACTTATATTAAAACACACACTCAGTTACCACTTCATTAGGTACACCTGTACACCTACTTGATAAAACATATCTAATCAGCTAATCGCGTGGCAGCACCTCAATACCTATAAGAATGCAGATATGTTCAAGAGGATTAATGGTTGTTCAGACTGAACATCAGAATCAGGAAAAAATGTAATCGAAGTAACCATGACTGCGGAATAATTATTAGTGCCAGACGGGGTGGTTTGTGTATCTCAGAAACTGATGATCTCCTACGATTTTCATGCAGTCTCTAGGGTTTACAGAGAATGGTGTAAACACAGAACTTGTAGTAAGGGGCAGTTTTGTGGGTGAAAACATCATGGCTATGAAAGCGAGGTCAGAGGGGAATGGCCAGATTGTTTCAAGCTGACAGGAAGGCGATAGCGATTCAAATAACCACGTGATTAAACAGTAGCATGCTGAAAAGCATATCTAAACACACAACACATCTCACCTTGAAGTAAATTATCTACAGCTGATGAAGACCACTCCGGTTTCCACTCCTGTCTGTTAGGAAGAGGAAACTGAGGCTACAGTGAACGCAGGCCCCCCAAAACCGGACAATTGAAGATTTGAAAAGCATCGTCTGGTAGGATCAGAGTTTGGTATAAATCATTGTGATGCGCGGGAGTGGTAGATTCGCAACATTGAAGTGCAGCTAACAATTCAGCAACAAATGCATAATATTGTGACAACGTGGACAAGAATTTCTAAGGAATGCTTCCAGCACCTTGTTGAAAACCTGCAACAAAGAATTCAAGCTGTTCTGGAGGACAAGAAGGGTCCTTTCCCAGTATTAGAAGGGTGTACCTAATCAAGTGACCACTGAGTGCATATGGTTTGATTAGATTACAATAAGTTAAGATAGTTTTGATTAAGTTTACTCAAAAATCGCTTTACACCTGCCATCTCCATTAAACCTGTCAACACATCCGCAACACATTCCGTAACACCATTACAACCATAACCATTGTTAACACCTAGAGCCATAACCTCCACTGTCACAACCACAGTTAGAGCCACAATATAATCAGCAACAATAGTAACTCCACCATTTCACTCACATTACTTCCAACTCCTATGACTACATTCAAACTAACTTTACCAATAATCCAAATCCTTACAATAATCACTTCATAAAGATTCCTTTAACGGGTGTATCTTCCTATTATTTCACAAAACATTATATCTGAACACACACACACACACACACACACACACACACACACACACACACACACACACACACACACACACAGAGGTGTTGTACACCACCCAGTGCTGGACACACTACACACAACCGAGGAAGAAGTGAAGAGGTTTTGAGTGAGCTAGATACCTCAAAGGCAATGGGGCCTGATAACAGCTCTCCATGGGTCCTGAGAGGGAGCAGAGGCGTTGTGTGTATCACTAACAACAATATTCAATACATCTATCAAAACAGGGAGACTGCCTCAGGTATGGAATACAGCTAATGTAGTCCCAATTTTTTAAAAAAGGAGACAGACATGAAGCACTTAACTGCAGACCAGTGTCACTGACATGTATAGCATGCAAAGTCATGGAGAAGATTATCAGGAGAAGATTGGTGGAACACCTAGAATGGAATGATCTCGTCAACAGCAGCCAATACGGTTTCAAGTACGGGAAATCCTGTATCATAAACCTACATGGTGACAGCAGTAAGACAAGAGAGAGAGGGATGGGTGGATTGCATTTTCTTGGACTGGAAGAAGGCTTTTGACACAGTTCCACACAAGAGATTAGTGCAAAAACTGGAGGACCAAGCACGGATAACTGGGAAGGCACTACAATGGATCAGGGAATACTTGTCAGGAAGAGAGCAGTGAGTCATGGTACGAGGCGAGGTGTCAGAATGGGCACCTGTGACCAGAGGGGTCCCACAGGGGTCAGTCTTAGGACCAGTGCTGTTTCTGGTATTTGTGAACGACATGACGGAAGGAATAGACTCCGATGTGTCCCTG
>NC_069416.1:23527333-23543985 GCF_026875155.1 Cherax quadricarinatus | reverse complement strand
GAGGGTAAATGCGTGCACTTGGGAGTAAATGCGTGCACTTGGTATAAATCGTGCACTTGGTGAGTAAATGCGTGCACTTGGTCAGTAAAAAAGCGTGACTTGGTAGAATGCGTGCAATTGGTCAGTAAATGCGTGAACTTGGTGAGTAAATGCGTGCACTTGGTGAGTAAATGCGTGCACTTGGTCAGTAAATGCGTGCACTTGGTGAGTAAATGCGTGCACTTGGTCAGTAAATGCGTGCACTTGGTCAGTAAATGCGTGCACTTGGTCAGTAAATGCGTGCACTTGGTCAGTAAATGCGTGCACTTGGTGAGTAAATGCGTGCACTTGGTTAGTAAATGCGTGCACTTGGTTAGTAAATGCGTGCACTTGGCCAGTAAATGCGTGCACTTGGTGAGTAAATGCGTGCACTTGGTCAGTAAATGCGTACACTTGGTCAGTAAATGCGTGCACATGGTGAGTAAATGCGTGCAAATTGGTGAGTAAATGCGTGCACCCTTTGGGCAGTAAATTGGTGCACTTGGTCAGTAAATGCGTGCACCTGGTCAGTAAATGCGTGCACTTGGTCAGTAAATGCGTGCACCTGGTCAGTAAATGCGTGCACTTGGTCAGTAAAGATACTGAGGTTGTGGCATTTTTATGATGCTTAATTGGTATTATGGAGCCCAATGTATGTTATGATAGCACTACCAGCACCACCACCAGCACCACCACCACCAGCACCACCACCAGCACCACCAGCACCACCACCACCACCACCACCACCAGCACCACCACCAGCACCACCACCAGCACCACCACCACCACCACCAGCATGACCAGCACCACCAGCACCACCACCACCCACAGCACCACCACCCGCACCACCACCACCAGCACCACCACCACCAGCACCACCACCAGCACCACCCCCACCAGCACCACCACCAGCACCACCACCACCCCCCACCAGCACCACCACCACCAGCACCACCACCAGCACCACCACCAGCACCACCACCACCAGCACCCCCACCACCAGCACCACCACCACCCCACCACCACCACCACCGCCCCCACCCCACCAGCACCACCACCACCACCACCACACACCACCACCACCCCCATCACCACCACCAGCACCACCAAACCCCACCACCACCACTACCACACCACCAACCACCACCACCACCACCAAAACACACACCACCACCACCACCACCAAAAACACCACCCACCAAAACACCACCAGCAGCACACCACCACCAAAACCACCACCACCACCACCAAAACACCACCACCACCCCCACCACCAAAACACCACCACCACCCCACCACCAAAACACCACCACCACCCACCCCCAGCAAAACAAAAACAAACCCTCACCAGCAGACCAACCCCCCAAAAAAAACCAAACCAGCAGACACCCCCACCAAAAACTACCCAGCAGCCCCACCACCACCAAAAACACCACACCACAAAACACACCAGCCCCACCCCCACCACCAAAACACTACCAGCCCACACCACCACCAAAACACCACCCCCACCAAAACACTACCACCCGCACACCACCACCACGCCACCCACCACCAAAACACTACCACCAGCACACCACCACCCCCACATGCACCACCACCAGCACACCACCACCAACCAGCACACCACCACCACACCACCCCACCACACACCACCACCACACCCCACCACCAGCACACCACCACCACCAGCACACCACCACCACCAGCCCCCACCACCACCAGCAACCACCACACCCGCACACCACCACCAAACCCGCACACCACCCCACCAGCCCCGCCACCACCACCAGCACGCCCCCCACCACCAGCACGCCCACCACCACCAGCACGCCCCCCACCACCAGCACACCACGACCACCAAAACACCACCACCGCTAGCATACCACCACCACCAGGACACCAGCAGGAGCACAACACTACCACCACCACCACCAGTACACCACCACCCCCGAGCACCCCCACCACCACACACCAGCACACCACCACCACCAGCACCACCACCCACCACAAAACACCACCACCGCTAGCATACCACCATCACCAGCACACCAGCAGCCCCAACACTACCACCACCACCTCCCAGCGAACCACCACCAGCACACCACAACTCCACCACCACCACCACTAGCACACCACCACCAACACACCACCACCTCCACCACCCAAAACTCCACCACCGCTAGCATACCACCACCAAAACCCGTAGCACACCACCACCACTACAACCAAACCCCCAGCCCCCCACCACCACTACAACCACCACCAGCACACCACCACCACTACAACCACCCCCGCACACCACCACCACTACAACCACCACCAGCACACCACCACCACTACAACCACCACTAGCACACCACCACTACAAACCCCCACCAGCACACCACAGCACACCACCACCTCCAGCGCTCCCCTACAACCACCACCAGCACACCACCACCACTACAACCCACCACACCACCACCACCACTACAACCACCACCAGCACACCACCACTACAACCACCACCAGCACACCACCACTACAACCACCACCAGCACACCACCACACACCCAAACCCCCTCCAGCGCATCATACCACCACCTCCAGCGCATCACTACCAAACCCCCACCAGCGCATCACTGCCACCAGACACCACCACCACTACCACCACCAACCACCACCAGTACCCAACACCACCACCAAGACCAGTACACCCCAAAACCTCCACCAGTACACACCCAAAACCACCACCAAGACCAGTACAAACCAACACCGACACCCACCAAACCCCCACCACCACCACCCAAACCCCCACCACCCCCCAAACCCACCACCAACCCACCCCACCAACACCCCACCCACCACACCAACACCACCAAACCCCCCCAAAACACCCCCCAAACCCACACCCCAAACCAATCCCCCCACCAACCACCCCCTACCTCACCAACACCACCACCCACCCCACCTCAACCACCACCCCCCACCACCCCACACCCCCCACCCCAACACCCCTCCCACCCAACACCCCCACCACACCCCACCGAAACCACCACCACCCCCACCCACTATACCCAACCACCAAACCCACCGCACCAACCCCCACCCCCAACCAACCCACCACCACCCACCCCACCCACCAACCCACCACCCCACCCCAACCAACCCACCACACCACCCCCACCACCCTTCCACCACCACAAACCCCCCCCACACCACCACCCACACCCAAACCCCCACCACCACACCACACCCACCACCCACCATCCTCACCACCCCCACCCCCACCACCACCACACCCCAACCCCCCAAAAAACACCCCAAAACCCCAACACCCAAACCCCACCCCACCACCCACACCAACCCCCCCAACCACCACCACACCACCCTCCCACCACCACCACCCCACACCCCACCGAAAACCCCCACCCCCCTCACACCGACCACCACCACCATACCCCCCCACCACCACCCCACCACACCCAAAAAAACCCCACCACCACCCCAACCCTTCCCACCACCACCACCACACCACCCCACCACACTACCACCAAACCCCACCAACCCACCCCACCACCCCACACCAACCCCACCCCACACCACCACCCCAAAACCACACCCACCAACCCCCACCCCACCCACACCGACCCACCACCCCCACCACACAACCTCACCACCACCCACCACCCACCCCCAAACCAAAACCCAACCAAACCTGACCACCACCACCACCAACCCACTAAACCCCAACCCCACCCCACCACACCACACCTGCACCACCCCACCCCCCCAACCAACCCCACCACCCCCACCACCCCCCACACCCACACCAACCCCACCCAAACCCACCACCACCACCCCAACCACTACCCCACACACCACCCCACCCCCACCCACACCCCTACCTCACCACCCCACCACCACCCCCCATACCTGCAAACCCCCACCACCACCCACACCACTACCGCACCCCACCCCCACCACCACACCACTCCTGCACCACCCCCCAACCCCCCCACCCAACCTGCACCACCACCCCCAAACCCAAACCCCCCAAAAACCCCCACCCCCACCACAACCCCCACCACCCCCACCAACCACAAAATACCCACCACCACCACCACCCAATACCGCAACCCCCCCACCCCCCAACTACCTGCACCACCACCCCCACCCACCACACCCACCCCCACCCCCCCACCCCCACACCTCTCACACCCCAACCCCACCATACCTGCACCACCACCACCACCCCCACCCACTACCTGCACCACCACCCCCACCCCACAACCCCTACCTCAAAAACCCCACCACACACTACCTGACCACCACCACCACACCATCCCTGCACCACCACCACACCACCACACCCCCTACCTGCACCACCACCACCACCACCCCACTCCCTGCACCCCCCACCACCACACCACCCACTCCCTCCCAACCCCCACCACCCCCTCCACCAGCACACCACCACCACATACTCCCCCTGAATCTTTTGGAAAAGGGCGGGATGTACCCATCAAAAAATTGTGTTGGTTTCCCCAAAATTTCTGACAATATCACGGGCATGTCGTAACATAATAATGAGCCATGACTTTTTCGTTACGTAGTTTGAAAGCCTGCACCAACTGTAGTCTCATTTTCTTTTTTTTAGCTGACTGGTGGAAAACCCTGGTGTGGTCGTCTGCTGCCTGGGTCTTTTGATTTGAAAAGTTCTTTAAAAAAAGAGTGGAAGGAATTCGGTGTAGGAAAAGTATGATTGGTATTTGGGTTTGTGAGAAATGGGTATGTGAACATTCCTTTTACCATCCCCCTCCTCCTCATCCAGGGGGTGAAGGAAACAAGGACCCTTGGGGACGTGTATGTTACTTGGGTTCCCGTTCCTCAAGTCTAAATTTTTAAATTTTATTTTGTTTTCTTAATTTAGCAGAAAAAAGTTACTCTTTGGGGGTTTTTTTAATTTTGTTGGATTGGGATATTTACTTTTAAGGAAATTATTTATCATCACTTTTTTAAAAGGGTTTCACCTTCCGGGAAATGTTTTGTCCGGTTAGAAATTTCCTTTTTATTTACTCCCACCGCTGAAAATTTTTGGGTCCCCCACTTTTAAAAAAAAACGCGATTCTAAAAGCTTAGAGATCCCCAGTGAATACTAGAAAGGACTGCCTTCAGTCCCCTTTATGGGTTTTCGTAACAAGTGTCTTACCCTTGTCCAATTATCCTTTAAAAAATTCGTACGGTTCAATCGTGTTTGGATTACAACTGGTAGGTATAACAGAGAAATTAAAATTTAAAAAATTTAAAAGTAGTAAGTTTCTGAGTTTATTAAAAATTAAATTAATTCGCAATCAAATAAAAACCATCTCCGAGTTCAATTTATTGTGCGAAAGAATACCCTTTTAAAAATTCTTAAGTACCGTAGGTACTTAAAAATTTAAAAAGATTTTACAAATATGTACAAGTGTGGTTGCGGTAAGTGCTCTTAAGTAGTTAGCTATGTCTCAAGACTCAAAAAGACTTAACAAGTGACTGACAAAGTCCCAAAAAACCCTTTTCTTGACCGACGGGGAACCCGAACAGTCTCGAACAAAAAGAATGTAACCCAATAGCAATGCAATATAAAGCGCTGCGAACAGAATCAGGAAGGGGAAAATAATAAAACGACACAAAGTAGGGACCATCAGCAATCTCCACAAAATTACAAACTCCCAAAATACTGAACTTGTTCAGCATAGGAAAACTGACTGTGAAAATAACAGGAACCTACAAAATTAGGTCGAAGTTTTAAAGTAAGGACCTGAGATCTTCAGAGTGCATGTGACACACAACCTCATACAAGCAAAAATCAAAAAAGTCTTAAAATGTTCTGTGAACAAAGTTCTACAACTAACAAGAATAAGAACGAAAATTTGCCCAAACCCAGCAAGCGAGTCCCCAGCAGACTGTCAATTTCAGGGAGGGGAGGACCCCCCCCCCTCGATCATGATAGCTCTGGACAACGAGCTAGAAAGCCGGAGTAAACAGCGCAAGGTAATTAAGATTTTGACAATCAACCCTAATGGACATTTTTTTAATCCTAACAACAAAGAAAATAACAAAATAAAAAAAAAATTTATATAAAGCAACATTTGCGATTTAGCTTTTTGCAATAAAGCAATATAAATTTTGAAAGGTAATTACAATTACTATATACAAAATCTTGGAACCCATTGGGGGGTTGCCCCCCCCCCCCCAACACGCAGGGGTCGCACTAGGAGTTGCATAAATGTCTTCCATTATTTCGGGTTTACTCTACAAAAAAATTTTAAATCCGAGTCTCTTGTCCCAAGCCTTCTTTTTTTCAGCGTCCGTCACTAGGAAAGTCCCATATAGGCATACACAGTATTATATCTTCTACTCGGGGTTATGTCTTCAATGAGGCTGGATAGCGTAGACGAGAGGGCACTGAGGCTCGACATGTAGGGGACTGCATTCCATCTTAAGTAGTGGTTTTTGGAATGCGGGCAGTATAAACATTGAGTAAAAACAGTTTAAAGGGTGTTAGTGAGGGGGGGGGTCGCGGGGGACGGTTGGTCACGCAGTCATCCCCCGCACCACATATCATCAACACTCAGTTGTCCCCTCCTCACAAACATTATGTGAATATATAAATATAAAAATTTAGAAAGACAGGGTTTTATATTAAATATGGGCTGGGGGGAAAAAGTTACTTTTGAATTTGACATAGCAAGTAAAAAAAAGGGTATTTGGGATAAAAATTATTTTTAAATTTAATGTAACTGAAATTAAAAAGGACGAGACAGAGCGTGGGCAAACTTACAAGGCCCACTTTGTGTTTTATACTAATAGAATAAGGTGGTTCTGAGGGCCCTATGATCCTAGCATTTTTACTTTCAGGGTTTTAATTATAAGTAGTGGATTGTGGTCTAAAAAAAACGAAATTTTTTAAAGGGGGGAAGTGCCCAAATCCCCACGCAAAATGTTCCAAGGAACCACAAAGCTAGGCCTTTTTCAATATGGCATAATTTTTTGGTGTCGTTTAAGCTTAGTGAATAGTAAATTAGGAGGAGAATATCAGGGGATGTTGATTTTGGGAAAAGCAGACGCACCCCGCTTACCACTTCGCTTTATGTAAAAAAAAGGGAAGATTAAAATTAGGCCTTTCAACACAGGAGCAGAGGATAGAAAAAGTTTAAACCTTTTTGAAGGTCAAAAAAATCTCTAGTCCAGGTAAAATGAACTTTGCTACTAGTAAGCTCAAAGAGGAGCTGCAATTAGAAAAATTTTGGGACAGAACTACATAATATCCTGCCATACCGGGAATTCGTACTTTTTTCCCTACCCCGTGGCAGGGAAAATTCAGAAATTCCCGAACCTTACCTCAATAGGGCACTCACCTTGGCCGATCCCAAAACCAGTAGGTAATCTTGGCTTGAAAAACTACTTTTTAGCAAATTTTAACAGTGAAGTTGTGTGCGCCAGTCTCTCAAAAATGCTCTAGACGCGTAAGTGCTGTTCCCACTCGTCCTGTACACCATAAGTCGTAAAGGTAGGTTCTACCCCTTCTAAGTGGGGTAAAATGTTCATTATACGTTGGAATAAAGAAGCCGCTTTTACTGGGCCGAAGGGGGGTGACGAGGTAGTTAAAACCTCTTGAACAAAAAAAGCAGAATTTCTTGAGCACGTTCAGTAAGGGGATTGATAATAGCCTCGAAGAGATCTAAAGGGGCCTGACAAACTGGGCTCCTGAAACCGGTCAATAAGGCGTAATGCGAGGAGGGGAAAAACCCAGGAAAGGTGCAGGTTCATTTCCTGAATCAGTCCCCAAACCCGAAACCCCGTCAGGTTTGGCACAAAAAATACAGGGAGATGCCTGGCTTTTACTGCGCTCAATAAGCCCGTGAGATACAAAAAAATAAACCTCTTTTAAAATGCTTTATGCTTTTTTGGGACTACTATTGGTGATTGTTAATGGGTGAGCTCCCTGTACTCAACGTCATGCCCCCAGAGTACAAGTTTAGGAACAAATGAACAATTCGGGAAATGCAAAATCATTTTTTTTAAACAGCGCTTTATCTATCCCAAGGTTACTAAGAAAATCCTAGTGACTGTAGAGTCATAAATTTTTTCTAAACAAACCTTAATACCCTGAGATGCGGTAGACGACGTTTTTTTCCCTCTGTCCTGGAAGAATAAAGTAGAGGAGAGGACTAGCGTGTATGCCTTAAACTGGGTAACAGGGGACACATATTAGATTTTTTTTCCCGGCGTACGTCCAAATAATTTACGTCGCAAAGCTTTTTCATACTTCCAGGGGACCATCTTTCCGGGTTTGTGGGGGCATAAACTGGTACTAATTTCCGACCCATCCCTTTATCCCCTGCTTTAAAAGAACGGGGGACAGCACGTTTGTAAAAATGTTGTTCATTCTGTTGGGCTGAAACTGGGTTTTTGAATGCTCTCAGCGGCTGTAAAATGTTGCTGCTTAATAAAGGTAAAAGTAAAAATTTTGGATTTGATTTTTGCCACCGTTTTTTAAAACACGCAGAGGACCACGACTTGGGTGTCAAATATTAGTTCAAAGGGACAAAACCCGAGATTTTCTTCCCAACTTTCTCTCATACGAACAGAAGAAAAGGTATACCCTCACCCCGTCTCTAGAAAAATGTTCCAATAAGCTCTCATCATGGACTTCAGGTCTGATGAAATCTTCAAGAACCTTGGGGGACTGTGGATGAAACGGTTGAAAGTACAACTTTATTCCTGGGTGGGAATGCTTCTCGAAAGATCTTAAAAAGTGAATTAGATCCCTGATCTGATTTATCTCTCGTGGCAATCCAACCTGGGAGAAAAATTTCACAGCGTCTACAATACCGAGTTTAAATTTTTTCATAGGAATTGGGGGATAGCGTTTTTGCAGCGTCCATAAAGTAAAAAATTATTGGTTTCCTTTTGGTTCTAGGCAAAGGACCAAAACACAATCAATAAAAAGAGTGGAATGGTTACCTTACGGTGATAGGGAATTAGAGGCGCAGGTGGGGGTGTGTGCGCTGGCTTGCCCCTCACTTGACACACAGGGAACGTGCACCTGTCACAACTGTTTTCCTTTATCTTTGGCCAAGTTAAAAAAATTTTTCCTTTTTCCGATGTTTCTTGACACCCAAAGTCCTCCCATGGGGACATTGTGAGAAAATCAAGGCTTGTTCACGAAAAGAACTGGTAACACAACTAGTTTTTTTTACGTTGGGAGAAACACTTTAGCTGCAAATTACAGTATTTTTCTCCTTTATAACCGTTACTTAATTGTAAAAATTATCGAATCCTTGCTTCACTCCAGTAACTGCATATTCCCATCTTTTCCCGTGACTGATCAACAAATGATCCCTTGATTAAATCTCATGAGTTAGAAAATTTTAAAGTCAGTTGTGTCCTGACTAGGGTTATGACGGGGGGAGTCAGTGTTAAAAACCCGGGCGCAGGGCCCTAAACAACATATTCAAACCCAAAAACATTGAAACCCCTAACTCAACAGGAGACAAGGATGGGTTTTTGCATTTTGACATAGCTTGTAAATTTCGTGAAGGGGAAAAAAAAATAGGGTTTTCTCTACAAGCTTTAAAAGGCAAAATTTTTCATCTGGGTTTTCAAACACAAGTGGTTTTTACATATACCAGCTGAAGGATATGTTCCCTATAAAAAGTCCCTGACCTAGGGGAAATGACCACTGGATTACCCACTGAATTAACCATTAAAAACTTGTTTCATATAAACTTTGTGCAGAGGCACTTTTATAACAGCCCCTCCCTAGGCTTTTTAACAATAAATCTATCTTGCAATAGGTATCGTCGTTTGGGGATACATTTTTCTTAATAAAGTGGATAACTGCCATGTCTCGAAAGAAATTATCTCAGTTAGTGTGATTCGTCAAAACCTACTTTATCTTCGAAAAGTAAAAGGGTCTGCTGAACGAATCTTTTCGTCAAAACACTTTCTGAGCGTCCAAACCTGATAACTTTTTCAAAAACAGTGGATAAAAGGGATTGCAGGATTTTTGGGGCCTTTGTTGCTCTGAAGAGGATACGCTTGGGGGGGCGCCAGCCGCACGACTGTTTCTCGTATCTCTTTCTAAATTTTAGCAATATCTTAGTATGCCTTTTCTGTTAATAGGTACATTAATTTTTTCTTTTCGATACCAAATTTTGTCTAGCCCAGAGCAGATTCAGGTTGTGATTTTCCCGGTTAAAAAGTCGAGAAATACAGTAGCAGGACTCAGGCCCGGGAAGAGCAGCTGATTTTGGTTCCCAATTCTAGGACAAATTTTTTGTTACCCCTTTTTTCTGAGTGTTTTAGTACGTACAAATTTGTGAGAAATCTGTAATTTTCTGCTAATGCTGCGTTTCCAGAATATCTGAGGTATATGACGATCAGATATTCTTTTTGTCAGCGACATACGTTGTTAAACCTTTTGTGTAGAACAATGAACAAGGCTGTCGTGTTGTTCACTTAGCGCTTGCCCCCTTCAAAAACAACTTTTTTCTCCAGCAAACTCTACCAAGTTTGATCTTTTCGTCGTTGTAACGTACGAAATGCTCTTTTTATAACTTTCAGGTAACAAGTTATATGCCTAAAATTGTTTGTTTGAAGCGTCAAACAATGTAAATTGCAAATGGCAAAGCACGTACAAGTTTGAGTTTTTTTCCGTCAAAGCAGTTTGAGCAAAGTTGCCCATGCTTGTGGCCTTCAAAGCAAGCCGGTTCTCAAAAAATCCAAAAAAGTGTCTAATCACTTTCAAAAACTTAGGAACCATGGATGCAGTTTTTGCACATTAAATGGGGCCTTTATTACAGGTTGTCTTCCAACGAACATTCTCTTTGGGAAACTTTTTCGTTCAATCTCCTTGTGCTCTATTTTTGCAGTCTGCAAATAATGAGGCGTTCAAACCTCTCAAAACTGTTCCCGAAGATAGGCCAGAGGTAATGGAGGAGTAGGGAAAATTAACATGGTCTGGGCGGGCCTTAGGCGGACATTGGTCCAGCCGTCTCAGAGAGTCTAGATCGGGGCAATAAGTAAATACAGGTGTAGAAACACTGTATAGAAGGCTGTGTATACTACCAACTATACTCTGTACTTTTTGTGTGAAGGAAGACTGAGCGAGAACTGAGTACACTAGGTCAATACTGGTCACTTCTGCTCTAGTTGTTTTTTCTTCATAAATAGAGTCTATTCCCAATTGTGACACTAGGGTTTTCGAAACGAACTTTCAACTCTCTGTAGAGCGGGGAAAAAAAATATCTTTAATTAAAAGCTTGAAGTTTCTGCGGTGTAATTCGTTTAAAGCACACCCAGTTTTGGCTACTTGCAAAAACGTCTAATTTTAAAGTATTAACTCAGACAAAGTCAGAGTATCAATTAACGTTTCACTTTAGAAATCACAAAATAATTGTACTAGGGGGAGTGATTTTTGGAAACTATTCCAATAGGAATTTTAGTGTTGATTGTTTGAGTTAGAACTCATAAACAGTATTTCTCTCCCTTTGGTAAAAAGCTCAGTCAGGTAATACATCCACCCGGTATGTTTACAAGACTAAATCAAAAATCTTCAGATTTGGAAAATACCAAAAATTTTTACCATAGATTATAGTATGTCAAATGGAAATTTCTCCCAAACCTTGGATCAAAGCCTCCCCGGGCGGGCCCCATTTGTTACAAAAAACCGATTCAAAAGCTTTTGAGCCCAGTGAATACTAAAAAGGTTGCCTTTAGTCCAGCCTGTTAAAAAGGGTTTTCGTAACAAGAGTCATTTCCTTTTTCCCCAAATTAAACCTTAAAATTTAGTCGGTTCAATGTCTTTAGGTTACAAAGGGAGGTACTAACTAGAGAAATTAAATTTAATAAATTTATTAAATAGTAAGTTGTCTAGAGGGATTTATCAAATTAAATTAATTACAGCAATCAAAATAAAATCCATCTCTCGGTTCAATATTTGTGCTGAAAACAATACCATTATAATTTTTTAAGTCCCTCGGGCATTAAATTTAATAAGATATTACAAATATGTACAAGTGTGTGTATGGTGAAAATGCTCTTAAGTATTAGCTATGCTCAAGACTCAAAAAAAAATTAAAAAAAGTGACTGACAAAGTCCTCAAATAAACTAACTTCTTACCGACTGGCAACCGAACTCTGCTTGAACATAAAGAAAAGCTAACCCAACAATGCAATATCAAGCGATGCGACCGAATCAGGGCGGGGGAAAAAATATAAGACACTAATAGGGACCATCGCAATCCCCACTAAAGTTTCAAAACTCCTAATCTGAATTTCGTTAGCATAGGAAAACTCGATGTGACAATACACAGGAAACCCGTACAAAATTAGGTAGAAGCTTAGCTAGGACCTGGATCTTAAAATGTCTATGGACACCAACCTGTACAAAAGTCGAAAATCACAAAATCTATACAATGTTTTTGTGAAAAAGTTTTACAGAACTAACAAGAAAAAATGAGACAGACAAACTGTCCAACCACAAGCGAGTCTCCAGCAGACTGTCAATTTTACAGAGGGGAGGGGCAACCCCCCCTCGATCACGGATAGTCGTGGCAACTGCAAAAAACTCAGAAAGCCGGCAGATAACGAGCGACAAGCGATAATTATAGTATTTGACAATCAAGCCTAACTGGCAATTTTAATCATCCTAAAAAACATAAACTAAATAACAATATAAAACAATAATAATATAAAAATTTACATTTGCGATTTAGCTATTATCGCAAAAAAAAAGCAAAATAAATTTTTTATGAAAAGGGAATATCATTAATATATCATAATATTGTAACCCCCTTCAGGGGTTTTCAACACCCCCCAGATGCGAGACGGGGAGAGCTGCCCGATCTAAAGACAAAAAATGAATAATAAGGTCTCATCTTGGGAACTCTACGTTCGTTTTTTTGCTTTAGATCGCACTCCGCTCACGAGCTCTTCACCTTTTTTTTGGCAGGCAAAAGCCTCACTCGGGAACTCTCGGCAACATATTGAAGTACTTGCCTAGTTCTTTCTACTGTTGCCGATTTCCACTTGATTACGACTCCCGGCATCTAACTATGTTATCTACGCTGCTAGCTGCGCACCTTCATAATCATTGTGTCCGTCTGGAGTTGGCCTTCACAATAGTCACGAACACATGTGACCTCACTGTAGCTTCCCGTTCCACTCCAGCTATTCCTATGCATCATACCATACCAATAGCAGACTCGGAGGTTTCTGTACATTTTAGGCTTGCTCATTTGATTCTATTTATTCATTTAATTTTCCCACCATTCGCTTCAGTTAAGACCATTTCATGTTTGTTTTATATTTTAAGATATGTTTTTATATTCAATAAAAATTTGTAACTTATTGTTATAATTTTTTTTCTTAAAGAGGAAGGGGGCTCCTTCAGAAGCTCTTTGATGGATTGAAGGACCCACACTTCCACACTTCTTAACAATTATCCAATACGAGGATCACTGTGTTGTGTGTTTAGAGATCGTCTGCAAACCACTGCCGTAACACTTGGTTATTTGAATTATTGCTGCCTTCATATCTGAATCAGTCTTGTTATTCTCTCTGACCTCTCCCATTAACATGGTGTGTTCGCCTACACAACGGCCACTCGCTTAATGTTCTGTGTTTCACACCGTTTTCTGTAAACTCTAAACCCCTCAAGGACGGTTCCTTGACGCTGGTGAGGGGCTCTTGATCAAGGGAATTGGATCTGTGATTCGGTTCCCTGAATTGAGCCTGAATACCTTCCACCCCCCCCCCACATGCGCTGTATAATCCTACGGGTTTAGCGCTCCCTCGTGTTACTACTAATAATGTAAATTCTAGAGACTGTTGTGAGTGAAAATCCCAGGACATCAGTTTCTGAGATACTCAGACCACCCCGTCTAGCATCAACAATCATTCCACTTTCAAATTCACTGAGATGGCATTGCTTCCCTTTCGGACGTTTAGTCTGAACAACCACTCTGCCTCTTGACCAAGTCTTCATGTTTTTAGGAATAGATTCTTCCACGTGATTGGATGATTAGATATTTGCATTAACGAGCAGGGGTGTACCTAATAAGGTAACCACAGAGTGCAGCATGGGTTCGAGTCCTTGGCTAGTGCAGTGTTGTTATTGATCAATACCACTCGTTCGTGGTCACAATAATATAAAATACTGCTCGTTGAACTAGTATACCAAACAGGGACGAATGAAATTAGCAAAGAGTCATCCACACCATCGTGTGTCCTTGGGTAGTGTGTACAACATTCAGTGCTGCTGGATGCGTTACTTTTAAGGATCGTATGGTCCAGTGGATTAGGGCTTCATGTGTTTTCGCTCACCATGAGGCAGGCCAAAACAGCATGGGTTCGAGTCCTTGGTTAGTGCAGTGTTGTTTTATATCTATCTATATATATATATATATATATATATATATATATATATATATATAATATATATATAATATATATTATATATATATTAATATATTTTTATATATATATATTATATATATATATATATATATTATTTTTTTTGTTTATATATATATATTATTATATATATATATATATATATATATATATATATATATTATATATAAAAGTGATGTGTGTGTGTGTGTGTGTGTGTGTGTAAGTCGTGCCGAATAGGTAGCACTGGTCAATTACAAGAAACTCGTTTAAAATTCTTAATAAAATTTTGTCATACTTTAAAAAATATAATTTTCCATTTTTTTTTAATGTAAAAATTAATTTTATAAACACATCGGCCGATTCCCCCCAAGGCAGGGGTGACCCGAAAAAGAGAAGCTTTTATCATTCACTTCATCACTATCTTGTCAGAAGGGTGATTTACACTAGTTACAAAACTGCAACTTAACACCCCTCTGAAGGAGGGTGTTAATGTTGCAGTTTTAATTGCAACTGTTAATGTTACCTAACCTTATTATAAAGAGTGCAATTTAATTTACCCTAATCAAACTAAATATATTTTAGATGAGTTTACAATAAAAAAAAGCAATTAAAAATTTTTTTTTTGTTAGGTTCAGAATGATTTTTGTGATTTAAGCCAAAAATTTTGGCACTAAAATATGTAATAAAATATATTATTGTTTAAAAACGGCTAAAACCCTCTTCCACTCAATACATATATTTCAAAAACTTATCTCGTGTTCTTCTCTCAGCTCAATCGCTTCGTACATTCAGCCGCTCAGAACAAACTGCTCACTTCAAAGCATGGTAGATGTAAGGATGTTCTACACCATTTCCCAGTTTACGCTCTTTCCCACTGAACCTACCTACATTTCTTCCCTGTTTTCTTCCTTCCCTCACTTTTTTATTCATTCTTTCCTTCCCTTCATTCCTTGATAGATGAATAAGAAACATATGCAACACTCATCTGTGTAGCAGGATTTTACAGATGAAAAGTGAAGTGACTAATATATTGAAGACATTTGAAGCAGATTTTGAGGTAGTCAGTTCATGGGCTAGGAGAGTGACAACAAAGAAGTTTATTATTTTGATGTGTTCAGTCCCTCAGCCTCGATGGAAACAGAATTGCCGAGGCAATTCGTAGTCATCTTGAAAGGAATAAATTGATTGAATCTCGGCAAGGTTTATAAAAGGGCATTCCTGCCTTAAAAATTTACTAATATTTTTCACAAGGTATTTGGGGGAGGTAGATCATGGTAAGAATGATACTGTATATGGACTTCATCATCTTTTGATAGTTCCAAAAACAGAGGTTATTGAGGGAAATTAAAACACACGGACTGAATTTTTTTTTTTCCCGGGTAGGAGTGGGGTTGACAGATTGGTAGCAGAGTGTTTGCATCACTGGGGGGAAATCAGTGGGGGCGCGTCGTGAGTGGTGTTCCACAGAGGTCAGTGTTGGGCCCTTTGTTGTTCCCCAGTTTATATAAACGACATTGATGAGGGGAAAAAAATAGCAACATAAATAAGTTTCTGATGACAACCCAAAAAAGGTCGCCTAATTCATTCTATTGAGGACATTAGAGCACTCTAGGGAAAATTTGAATACTGGGCGCAGCGGTCGAGAAGTGGCAGAAGCAGTTTAATATAGACAAATGCACGTTCTAAAAATTTGGACAAGAAAATAACCATGCCACATATAAACTAAATGTAGATCTTAATATAACTGATTGCAAAAAGGATTTGGGAGTTCTGGTTAGCAGTAATGTAAAACAAAGACAACAGTGCATAAGTGTTCACAATAAAGTGAACGAATCTTTGGCTTCATATCAAGGACTTCTTTATGGTGGGCTCCTTTTCGTGGTAAAAAACTTGGTCTGGTATTCTTCTCAGACCGAACCCAATTACCCCTCAGCTCCTCCTTCCCTATCCCATCCTCCCTATCCCTCCCTTTTTCCCTTTCCTTCCCCTTCCCATCCTTCACTTTTCCCCATCTCGTTTGTAGCTTCTGGGGTCCTCCCTTCTGGTATTACGGTTTGTAGGTAGGGGTATGTGGGGCCAGGTTTTATCCCGCTACGTGGAGTCCTCGATAGTGGTGTAGTTTGCAATGGAATCTGGATCTGGAGGCGCCCTGTCCTTCCCCGATTTTCCCGGAATTTGAGGGGGTCCTGCAGGGAAAGGGTTAT
>NC_069416.1:23126966-23526833 GCF_026875155.1 Cherax quadricarinatus | reverse complement strand
ACAAAGGGGCAAGGGGCATCATAGATGGACAAGGATGGAATATTCGCTTTTTTGCATGGAGCCCAAAAAAGGGAAAGAAAAAGGCATCAAGCATGAACGTAATCCCTGGTGGATGGGATTAAGGCTAGAGAGAGAAAGGGAAAAGGCAGCCAAAATAGTTTCACCATAATCGATTTCGATAAAATTAGGGCTGAATGTAAAAGAACACAGTTCTCGATCAGATTCCCATAAAAAAATGAGCGAGAGTTTTAAAAAGGGTTTTCACCGCTGTGCAAGTTGCCTTCAGAGGGTAATGTGCTTCCAGATAACCTACGGTCCAAACAGAAGCTAAAAACCTGCAGTACGCTTTTTGAGATACCTAACCAAAGGGGTCAATGGAATCAGAGATGACAGAATGCTATCAATTTAATTTGGCGAGTTTTAGTACAGAAAAACCTGTGTGTGGGGGCCCCAGGGAAACACATTACCGCATGCGGAGAGAAACTGCTATGAGGTGATATCCCTGCACAAGCTAAGCGAATCATAAAAAATAAGTGATGCCCAAAAAATTTGGATGGAAGAGAGGCTAAATCAATTTATAGCAAGGAAAAGTGTTGTTTTTCTGAACACACCCCGGGGGGCACCTTCATTTTGGACAAAGTCGGGGAGACAATTTTTAACCCCAACACAGAAATGTCTGTCGTTAATGTGAGGAAAAGTCAATAGATGGGGAGTAAGATATATAACGATTTTTCTTTGCCGGCTACTTTTTGGGTAGGGTAAGTCAACTCCCCTTTTTTCCCCCGCCTTTTTATCCCCCCCCTGAAAGGATATTTTGCTGCCGGCTGCTTGTTAATAGGGTCAGTCTAGCTCCCACTACCCCCCCTCCCTCTTCCCCCCCCCCCCCCTCGAAAGGGACGTTGGGCCTGGTCAAACAGTAAATGACCGACTCGCACTCCCAACACTACTCTTGGGTGACATGAGGGGCCCTGTCAATCAACGAAAGGGAAAGGGGAAGGACAAAGCCAAACTTTTCCATTTTGGAACTAAGTACCTGTTTACCTGTATGAAATTGCAGGACTAACCCCACATCATTTCAGCGGTAAAAACCTCTTTTCCCTTCATCAGGGTATAACTCACGGCGTTTTAAACTGGAAGAACTAGCCCCGGGGGGTCCCAAAAACCTGCGACCCCCCCCCCCCATCATCAGCAACGGCACTTTCACAACAGTGTCACCAACACCCGACACCCATATACATATTAGCGTTTAATTCAGTTACATTATATTTTTTTAATTTTTCATTTTCTTTAATTAGGATAATATTTTATTTTAAGTGTTTTATATTTAAATTTTTTTATAATAAAGTGTTTTTTTGTCTGTTATTTTTTCTTTTTCTATTCACTAATTTTCCTGAAAGGGGGCCCGCCTGAGTAAATGACGAATTGTTACAGGGTGAGTAACCTTCCAGTTTAAAAAAGTTCTTAAGGAAGGATGATGATTGCCTCGGGGCCTAAGGAGTGGGCTTGGGCCAAAAATTTAAAAAACCTCCAAGCGTCATAGCCCTTTTCAAGGTCAAAAAAAATTTGGGAAAAAAACCCCGTGGTTTTTCCCAAAAACATTAAGAAAAATACGTATCCAACATAGTAAAGGGTCAATAGTAGAACGCCCTTACGAAAGCCATATTAACTAGTGGAGAGACTGTTGTGTGTCTCTAAATACCACATTAAACATCGATTTACCAGATGTTCCATCACCTTGCAAACTGCACTGGTAAGAGCAATGGCACGATATTAAGAGGCATGTCTCAGTACCAGGTTTGCAGAAAGAGAGAACAATGGCAGATTTCCACAGGTGGGGAAGAACTCCTTGTGACCAAATAAAATTAAAGAGTTGTAAGAAGACTGAAAGGGCTGACTAAAGTAAATGTTGTAACATCCGAATATGAATGCCATCAGGCCCAGCTGCCGATGATCGGCAAGCTTAGAGTGTTGCCCCCAGTTCCAGAAGTGTAAAAGGCACTTTATAGAATTCTTCTTTGAGAGAAGAAAAGTCTAAGGGCGCTAATTCCCTGGGAGACTTTGAGGAAAGATACGAGGGACATGGGTGAAGCCCGAGAAATACAGACAAGAATGGTTACCAATTTCAACGGCAACGTTTAAGAGGGTTTTGCTATATCAACACCGGGCAACCGCAGAACAGGAGCTGGGTCGGGAGAATATTTACCACTCAGTTTCTGTACTTTTTTCCAGACTGCGCTTAGAGGAAGTAGAGGTGATGGTGAAAACAATCTCGCCAGCAAGTGCGTTTAGCGTCCACGGATGACACGGCGGCGATTGCTCACTTCTGTTTAAAATCAAGAAGTCTCTCTGTGGTTCTACTGTACCGGTACCTGCCCCACGTAGCGCGTTTCCAAAGGTATTGACCGAGCACAAACAGGAGCCCAAAAGGCATGCACTTCTAAGAATGCCTGCCAGAGGTTTGGGGTATTGAATGAGAAACTGCTGTTAAAACTGAGGTCGAGAAGAAGTGTAAAAGCTCATCAATAGACGACGAAGAAGGAACCTCACGAAAAGCAGTTACTTGCGAGTAAAGGTCCCAATTTGTTCGATCAAATTACCAGCATGGGCTTATGAAGAGGTGGTGAATATGGAGGAGATGTAAGAATGTTTGGGAAAATGATTGCTGGTATTTTAAGTCCAGGAGGAGAGACCAGGTGAAGTCTAGTGCAGTGGAGAAGAGCAGACGAAAAGATCGATGCAAGAGAGAGTATGAGTTAGAGCATCAAAATGGGTGGGAGTACCTGTATTTTAAAAAAAAGGGAAAGCGGGTGAGAGCAATTTTAAGCCTGTAACTGAATGCCATGGGAGTCAAAAGTGAGACCCCCCCCAGAGGAAATATTTGGGCATCAAAATCACCAAGTAACAGAAGTGGTGGCGGTAAGGACGAAACAAGAAAGGCAACATTCAGGATAGAAAATGCCCGAGAAGGAGAGAGATACAAAGAAACAGTTTGGGTATATCACTTATTCAAGTGGATAGGGGCTGCAGTGTAATGCAGCAAAGTATGAACAAATAGCTGACAGTACAGAGCATCAGTGCGTAAAAGGGCCCACTTTCATTAAAGGTTCCACAGAAAAAAAGATCCGAAGAATACAATAAATCATAGCCTGAGATGGGATTAGATAACAGGAGAGTGTAATTTGGTTCTTGTAACTAATACCAACGGGGGAAAACCGAGAGATTTAGCATTGAAGACCACCCAAAATTACCTCTGAGGTCACGGATATTCCCCTGTAAATAGGCCCTGATTGGTAAAAGAGAAAGATACAAGAAATCTGCAGGTAAAGGTACCTCCAGACTCGAGGGATGTAAAAAAATAGTCCACATATGGTGGCAGCAGAAAACGTTCAAGCAGCAAAGGAATGGGACGCTGCAAAGATAGGAGTTGCGCAGATGGAGGAGAGGGAAGAGGAAGAACAGGAGGTGGATCAGTGTCCATTGATGGTTTTTTTTCCTTCAATATATATTCTGAGACAGCTTCAAGTGTTTCGAAAGATAAAGACGTTGTATGGGAGACAAAATTGGAGATGGAAGGAGGAGGGAAAAATTTGATAGGGACAGCAATGGACTGTACCAAAGTAGGGGGGTACAAAAGGGTAGAGGGAAGTGTAGTAGTGTGGGAGGAGGGGCAGAAGAGGAAGAAATCTGGGAGGGGGCAGAAGAGGAAGAAAACCTTAGGAGGGACAGGAAGGAAGGTACAATACGAGGACGAAGGTGAACCTCCACACTTGAAAACAGAGCCAGTGAGAGGTGAAGAACCGGGTTTACAGAGACTGGAAAGGTAAAAGTAGAGATAGAAAAAGGGGAAAGGAGAGGTTAAGGGAGATCTAAGCAATGAGGATTTTTCGGGACTTCTGAGAAGTAAGGGGTGATTGGGAGGAGGTTTATACGAGGTCTTGTCGATACCGGAACTTGTGAGGCAGAACATAAGAAGGGAGAACAGACTGAGGTGTTGACGTAGGGATTCCGAGTCCAGGACACCCAAAAGAATTAGAGCCCAGGAGTGACTGGGGAAAAGGGGAAACCCCAGAGGATGCTGCAGAAGATGGGACCCCAGAGGTGGGGGACGTTTAGAAACACGAGAATAAGAACGAAAAGGGTAGTCTCCCTTAGAGGAAATAGATGAGAAACTGCCTCGATGGAAGTAAATGGTATAAAATACCGACACAATGGAAATAAAAACACAGATGCAATAAAGGTCACATATACTGCATCTGTGTTTATATTCCAGAAACTGCCCTTTGAGGCATGTTTTTTCTCGCTCATTTAAGTAAACTTTGGGAACGGCGAAGTAGTGGGCGAGCTCATGACAATTAAGGCAAGAGGGGGGTACATACAGACATATTGAAATGGTCATCGCCCACAGGGCAGGGCATTCGGCCAAAGGAATGCAATATTGTGTTGGAGACCAAAAACGCAGTAATTTTACATTTTGCGGTGTAGGGATCACCTTTCGAACTTGGTAAACGATGTCCCTCTATAATAAAACAGAGGATGGGAAATTCCCACTGCAGTCGAAACTTAATCGAGCTACATTGCAAGGGTATTTTCCTCCCGTGGGGAGGGAAAGGGCATAAGTATCTACTTTGAGGATTGGGAGGCCTTGGAGTTCCCGCTGTTCTAGAATGTCATCGCCACATGTCTGAAATTCTGTTGGACAATGGTAAAGGGGAAGAATGACAGTGCCACTACAAGAATTAAGGGAATGATGTTTTTCGATAGTGACAGGAATAGTATTGATATTTAAAGAAGAAAAGGGTCATGAGCTGGGTTAGCATTGTGGACTGTGATGATGCGTGCACCACTCTTGAGAGCATAAAAGGATAGATATTACCCAAAACGGCATAGGAGCGCCTTGCCAATACTACAGTCAGAAAGGTAGGCAGTAGAGGGGTGGTGGTCATAGAGTAAAGAATTTAGTCCATTGTGCATTCCAAAACTGGGCATGGAAAAGGAGTGCATGACGTGTCGGTCTTTTCTGAGTAGAACGAGAAGGGAGAGGAGTATCATCAGGCAACTGCGTGGACGTTTAGGAGTGGGACCGGAATTGGTCAGACGGGAGGGGCTAGCGATTCGACAATTACTGCACTGTAAAGGGAGAGGCCGGAAGCACAGTCAAAGAAGAGCAGAGGTCAGATGCATCGAACGAGTCGAGACCCCAGTACCTGAAGTGCTGATGAAACAGCACCAGCAAGAGGTACAGGAGCATTAGAAGTGTCTGAAGAGTGGTCAAAAAACGGGGCAGGGTCAGAACGGGGTGCGGTATCAAGAAGGGGCCCAGGGGGAGCAGGTTTCATGGATTTGGGACTCCAGGGGGAATGAACATGGAAGAATACTACTAGGAGGCAAAAAAGGGCCAAAAATCCCCCCTCTGCGCCCAAGAGGACCTCAGCACTGCAAGTAGTGCAGATGCGGCATGGAACCCGTGCCATATCCTACCCTTCATGCCAGTAAACCAGCAATTCAGGATTGCAACCTCACATCCACCAAGCCACCTTGGTGGACAAAAGAGAGGGTGGTCGTTTCACCCACCACAAAGCATACTTCCTTTGGCTACCACCCCTTGGAATCCGACAGGCAGCCTCCAGAGATTTCACTCGTCACCCGAAAGACACTCAAAGCCACCCCCCGGAGACTGGAGAGCGATCAGGATATCCCCAGGTGATCAAGATTCCAAGGCAAACTACTCACCCCCAAGGAACTCAACGGTATGGGATGGACCCCGGTACCCTTTCCCCACCTAGGAACTAGAATTGGGAGGAACTAAGGAACTGTAGGATGAATCCCAAAAGCCGAAAAGAGGAAGGGAACAGGGGAGGGGTGGGGAGGAGGAAAGAGAAAAAGGGAGGAAAGGGATAGGGTAGGGGGGTAATTAGTTCGGTCTGAGGAAGGAGACCAAAAGGGCCCAATTCCTCAGACCAAAAAGCCACTTCACCAGGCCAAGGAGCCCCACCCCCTTTAAGAGGCCAGCAAACAAAGGCCCCCCCCCCATATATCTACACGATGACAGTTATCTTTGCAAATATACAGAGTGTAAGGCAAGCAACGAGCATCAAAATAGTTTTAATCAGGTGACTGCTCACACACGACACAGACGCAGAGAACAGAAATTCGACAGAGAGCCGCCAAGCTCTCGTGGAGAGAGGACGTCGTCGTTCTGCTCTTCAGTATCTGTGTATTCCGAGCTGAGCAACTCTGAACACTGTTAATCGAGATTTTTCTTGGGGTTATCCTGAGTTGTTCTTCTCCAGAGTTGAGAGGAAACTTGCTTGCCGTCACTTCGGAGCACATCCCATCAAGAGGGTAAGGCGGTGGACTTGCTTGCTTGTTCACCCCTCTCTTCCCATCCCCTCCTTCTCTATCCTCCCTCACCCAACATATACACTGCCCTCACACTAACACACTACTTACATTGCTATCTTCTGACTTCCTATCTTCTTATTTTTCGGCAACTTCGGGCTTTGGGAGTTAACACAAGGCATTATGCAATCCGGTAGGCGGTGCGTTTTTTTTAAAATCCGGCGTTCTTTGCCTTGGGCACTGTGTCCCCCTCACACTCGAGGGTAGGCTATCTTAGGGGCGGACCTTATAAGTCAGCAGAATAGGATGTTAGAGTAAACAAGGAATAACCCTTTTTGTCAAAAGCAATTATGGGCCCAGATGTTACCTTCCTGGTCATCTGGCGCGAATGGGAGAGTTAGATGTGTGGGATGGTAACCTTAAGGGGGACGAAGAAAGAAATACAGCATGTTCTGCTCGAATCAACTGTTGCTCCAGTGGATGGTTTGTACAAACCCCGCTGGGGTAGTACTTCTCCTCTCTTCTGATGAGAGTTACTTCAATACTTAAGCAGGACGTCCTGGGACAAATGACGACTTTTGGAATCCACCCAAGTGCACCTGAAAGCTATCTAGACGCAGCGAACTGTGTTTTGTTTCCAGAATCAACCGATCATGAGAGATAACCATGTGCAGGAAATTGTTGAGGACTTTTATACAGAGAATTCTGAATTTCATGGCTGGTCCAAGCACATAAATCTCCCAAACCTGGCAACAACCAGGTAACATTAAAGTTATACTTGTGACACCGGAGAGGCCAAACTTGTGTGGTCAAAATGGCTTCAAAATGTTTTGGCACCAGATGTACACTGACCAAAAATCTCTGTTGAACGATTTGCAGTGTTTACACAATGTTTTAAATATTATGCTTTGCTCATTCACAACAAATGGCAGTACTCAAGCACAAATTTGCAGCATTTGCTCTGGCAACATTCTTATAGGAGATGGTTAATAATAATAATACGCCAAGTGTGTCCTCTGCATTGGAAAACACCATGCTGTTTCTGCTCTCTGTCCTGTGAGGAGAAGAAAATGCAGAAAAATTTCTGAAGCTAAGAAACGTCCACTTCTACGAAGATCACTCCCCAGGGCACTCCAACAATGTCCGAATCTTCCTTCCCAGCTTTGCCTGGATCTAGTGGGACTCCTCAGGGTCTTACTACTGGTTCCAATGTTTGGAATTCGGGGCCTCTTAGAGTGCCCAATTAACTCTCACCTACAACATACACAACTCGCATCAACAAGGTTCTACCTCACCTCATGTTCAGGTATCTCAGCGGGGATATGACCCGAGAGCACAACTTATGTTATATGCATGGCCAAAGGACATGGCAGGTGGGGACATGCAACTCTGCTCAAAGGTTTTAAATGATTGGTTATGGCCTAATGGGATCACTCCATTACTATTCCAGATAATGTTATGGAGATTATGGCCAGCTTCTCATAACAAGATGTTCCCTACTCTACTCTACAAAAAATTTTTTTTTAAAAATAGTCTAATTCATCCCTTGTCCAGGGTTCACTAACCTCGCATAACCAAGTTGTCAACTCCCCTCAACCGATGAGTCAAATACCTGATCCCTAACCCATGCCCCAGAGATTGGTGGCTTACTCTTCCGCTATTGCAGCTGATCTGTTGAACAGGAACTTTCCCAGGGTAATTCACCTGTCCAACCAAATTTCCCCTTGGAGCCTCCACAGTCTCCCATTAACTCTCACGAGCCTCTGCTCCATGATTCTGGGGAATATCACACCTCGTTTTCTGATGAATGACTCTAATTACTCTAATGATGTCTGTTAATATTACCAACTCTAGTGAGTGATGGACACTTTCAATACACAAGCAACTACTCGAACTTCCCTCTCCCCTTAACAAGTCCAGCAGGGATGTGAGTATTACTAAAAAAGACATTAATTGCAGGCGTTCAGTCCGCAGTACACGTCGAAGAGCATGAAATTAATGGGGGGATTACTATTGTCCAACTTAATATTCAACAATTTCTTTAATAACCGTTACCTCCTTGAAGTTGGAACTTCATAATTACAAATCCCGATGTTATACTCTGAATGAGACAGTTCAATAGTTGATCAACATATTAAACTACGTGGTTACTCTACTGTGGAGAAATCGAGAGGACCCTGATAGTTAGTGCAGCCATCTTAGTTAAATAGGCTATAACATTTAATATATTCATGTTGTGAAGATAACATTCTTGGAGTAGAAATGACGACGTCTCATGGGCCAAACTGTGATAGGAACTGGATAAATTTCCCCGAGACAACAATATATTGAGTCAATTCTCTACTAGGATATTAAGCAGATAATTATTCCAAACAATTCTTGCGGGAGATTTTATGCTCAGCACACTGCCCTCTTTAATGTGGAGCAGGTATTCCATGGGTGACTTTAAAGGAAAATCAACTATTTAATATCATGACAGCAGAAAACTTGTCTATTTAAGGCCCATTCTGTAACATCGGATATTGGACCTCACCCAAGGAACACCAGGATATAATCCTGACAAACAGAGACTGTGACCTCCTTTAAGTGTCGTATCTCTCCTGGTGGGGAAACGTAGGTAGGATCTGACCATATCCCTGTTATAATACAACTACAAACTTTTCTCCATTTAGAATACCTGTTACTCCTAAACCCAATCTTAACCACCCTAGGATTTGACCCCTTCAGGGCATTTTATGGGTGAGATGAAATTGTATCGTTGGAAAATTACCTTCCACTGCAATTGATTGAATCCAGAAAAACTTGTTTCTAAATGCCTTACCGCTGAAGTAATCGCTTTCAGTACAAGCAGATACCGACGCAACGCTGACGCAATTACAACGTGTTCTACAAAATGAATCTTTTCTTCACTAATGCTGGCACCACGCCTATTATTTCCTAGATTACTGCTGCTTCTGCATGTACCTTAACACTGATCCTTTAGTCTGCTTGTCAGCTCGTATTAAGTGCAGGAAACGGTAATAATTTGAATCAGCAACTGCTACAGAACACTTTTAATTAAAACCTGATGCCATTCGTACAGAATTGGTAAACGTGAAACTAGGAAGAAAAGGACTAAAAAAAAAAAAAGGAGTACTGAAGGAGTTCTAAGAAGTAGGATTGCAAACCACTTGGATTCCCAACAATTGCGCAATGCAGGCCAACATGGGTTCAGAGTAGGTCACTCCTGCCTCTCGCAACTACTGTTCCACATGGCACAGTACTCGCTCCTATCCTGTTCCTCATCCTTGTATCAGACATTGACACAGATGTAAACCATTACACCGTATCATCCTTTGCAGACGATACTAAGATCTGCATGAGTGTGTCATCCACTGAGGACACGGCAAATCTCCAAGATATAGACCAAGTCTTCCAATGGGCAACGGAGAACAATATGATGTTCAATGAAGACAAATTCCAACTACTCCGTTATGGAAAACTGGAAGAAATAATAGCTGGAACTGAGTATACTACAAACTCTAATCACACAAAGAGCGGAAAAGTAATGTGAAGGACCTGGGTGTGGTAATGTTCGAAGATCTCAGCTTCAAGGATTACAACAGTGCAACTATCACATCTGCGAGGAAACTAATAGGATGGATAATGAGAACATTCAAGACAAGAGATGCCAAGCCAATGATGATCCTTTTTAAATCACTTCTTCTCTCTAGGCTGGAATACTGCTGTACATTAATATCTCAATTCCAGGCAGGTGAAATTGCAGTTCTAGAGAATGTACAGAGAACCTTTACTGCACATATAAGTTCCATCAATCACCGTAACTCACTGGAGCGCAGACGTGAGAGATGCATTATAATCTACACCTGGAAGATCCTGGAGGGACTGGTCCCTAATATGCACACTGAAATCACTCCCCATGAAAGCAAAAGACTTGGCAGGCGATGAAAAATAACCCAGTGAAAGTAGGGGCGTCATTAGTACACACAGAGAAAACGCAATAAGTATTCTGTCCCCAAGACTGTTCAACAGCCTCCCACTAACCATAAGGGGAATTACCAATAGACCCCTGGTTGTCCTCAAGAGGGAGCTGGACAGATATCTAAAGTCAATGCCGGATCATCTGGGCTGTGGTTGGTACGTTGGACTACGTGCGGCCAGCTGTAACAGCCTCGTTGATCAGGCCCTGTTCTGCCAGGAGGCCTGGTCATGGACCGGGCCGCGGGGGCGTTGATCCCAGGAATACCCTCCAGGTAGACTGATTTTATTTAAACAAATTATTCCCTTTTCAAGTGAAGTGTATAAGGAAGAGATATTTTTTTTCAAGCTAGAATATTCTCGTATTTGCATGGAGACTGTCTTACTGAAAGATCTCGTACATTACTTGACATGCGTTTGAGACAGTGACGATTAGCATCAACATTGTTCAGTGTATATTCTTTCCCAATATAGTTGAGGCTGATTCTGTTCCTGTTTTCGAATTTACCTCCAGGAACCTAACTTGATGAGAAAACCAAACAATCAGAATCCAGACTAATAGGTATGCCTTTGAGCTCAGAAGCATTTTAATCCGTGATGATAAATGAGATACTTTTGCAACACTGGGGTATCTTTGTTGTCTTGCACAAGTATCTCATTCAACAATTTGTCGGTTTTCTAAACCATTTATGTAACAAGGATTAACCCATAAACTAATGATTTATGGGTCATAAGGTGGAACTTCTGAACAGTCAGACAGTTATACATAAAGGAAGGTCTTAGTATGTACAGACACGTGAAGGCGTGACAGATGTATGTACGACTGTCGAGACGTGCAAAACATGCAGAGGTGAGAAGTGAGAGTGGTGAGTTCAGGTAGGCATAGGGTGTAATGAGCGGAGGGGTGTTAGGTGTTTTGTTTGAGTACAGGAATGTTAGTTATGTGGGGTGAGTGTCAAGCGTATGCGCTGAATGCAGGAGTGTCATGTGTGTTTGATGCAAACTGGGGTGTCGAGAGTGCGTGCTGAGTGCAGGTTAAGTGT
This sequence comes from Cherax quadricarinatus, assembly GCF_026875155.1. Classification (NCBI taxonomy): domain Eukaryota; kingdom Metazoa; phylum Arthropoda; class Malacostraca; order Decapoda; family Parastacidae; genus Cherax; species Cherax quadricarinatus. The sequence continues at coordinate 23,515,473 of NC_069416.1, read as the reverse complement.
GTGTGTGGACTCACATAATTGTGCTCACATAATTGTGGTTAAAGGGGTCGATTCATTGTTCTTGGTCCGGCCTCTTCAGTGGTAGCTACTGTGTGTGTGTGTGTGTGTGTGTGTGTGTGTGTGTGTGTGTGTTGGACTATGATGTAGGGTATATCTTTTATAATATTGCTAGTTCATAGACACTACTATTTCCCTTGTTCATAGAATTATTCCCAAACATATTTGCACTTGGTCAGTCCTATTTGGTGGCCTAGTTGGCCTCGACCTAGTGGCTAGTAGAGCTGGTGTCAGATGAAGTCTTCAGAAGTCACATACATTAGTGTGATGTAGTGGTTAGTGGGAGCAATAAATAGCTAAGAAAAGGTGGAGACTTAAGACTAATATACTGGGTCAGACGTGAGGAATTCTGGAATTTTGTGTCTTTGTAAAACTAGTTATACACACGTCTGTTTATTTATAATGAGATATTAAAGTATTTTTGGTGGTGAACAGAAGACACGAAGCCTTAATGACTATTCAGAAGTCGATAGGCTTTAAGCCAAATTCATTAATCAACCAACTGCATCAGAAATCTCTCCATCCGAAACAAGAAACTAAGCAATCTGGACGTGACTTCTCACTTCATTAAAGTACCCACCACATAAGCCATTGACGTTTTACGAGGGAAAGTCAATCAGGACCTTAATCTTCCTCTACTTCCCGGAGACTTTGTTTACTTGATTGAATTCTGCGTTAATTTCATCTATTTTTCTTTCAATAACAGGCTCTACAAACGAACATATGGCATCGGAATGGGGTCCCCCATCAGCGACGCCTTAGCCAACTTGGACATGGAACACCTAGAGGCTGAACACTTCGCCAACATCATTCCCTCTAACGTCACTGGTTACATTACGTGGACGACGTCCTCGTGATAACGCCGAAACGTTTTGACGTGCGGAATCTCCAGGCAAGGCTCAACGCAGTTGAACCGGCTATCCAGTTTAAACTAGAAGAAGAGTCCAATGACAAGCTACCCTTTCTAGACGTCCTCATTCACAAAGTAGATAACCTAAGATTTCAAGTTTACCGGAAACCTACAAATAAAAACGATCTCACACACTTCTATTCCAGTCAAGATACTAAGACCAAAAGAGGCATCATCATCGGATTTTTCCTAAGAGCTTACCAAATTTTTAGTCCTGAGTTTCTTGACGAGGAATGTACATACATACACCAGATCTTCACTGATTTACATTTTCATTCCTTTTTCATCAAAGACTGCAAGAAAAGAGCTCTTCAGGTAATTAATTCTCCACGCACCAACACTTCTAACAACGTTATAATTCTTCCCAGCAGCCAGGTTGCATTGAACATTTCTAAAGTACTAGCACAATCTAACACTAGAGTCGCTATCGCATCTAACACTTCAGTAAAGGATCTAACCAGGACAAAATCCAAGCACCATGAACCAATCAATGCATTAATGAACACATTAATGCATGTTGGAATGATAAATCCAAGAACGCTTGCGTACAACACAAACTCCGCTATTTCATGCAATTCAGGGACGGTGAACTAGTAATCAAAGAACCTAATTTCTGCAGACGCAAATACCTTGAATCAGCATTAATCGCAGTTTTTAACACAAACAAAAAAAGGCAGCTTCATCATCTCTGAATTCTTAGCGAGAATCCTCCAGAAAACAGTAAACCTTGCCATCACATAATTGCTACTACATGAAAGGACAGGTCCAGTTTGGGCCAACAGGCCTTCTGCAGTGCTCCTCCTTTCTTATGTTCTTTTGTAATAGAGGAGAGACACCGATACATAAATAACAAAAAAAGGCACAATACCGTGATTGGAACGATACACCGATACATGCCTTCTCAAATCCATCCATATACATTTGCCCAACCTGTTTTTTTTTTTTATGCTAGCCAAGCCATAGCTTTTGTAACGTTTCTTTCTCATGTACCAGCTGACTTTTCCACCACATGTATACTACTACTACCACCTCTACTTGCACTACACCTCACTCAAAGCCTATATATACCCTCTGTGTCCATGTGTTGTTTGTAGCGGCTTGACAAAGCTCCTAGAGAGCGACCCCTCAAGGAAGGTTCCTTGATGTTGGTGAGGGGCTCTTGATTTAGAGAATTGGATCTGTGCTCCAGTTCCCCGAATTAAGCCTGAATGCCTTCCACATCCCCCCCCACCCAGCGTGTATAATCCTCCGGGTTTAAGCGCTTCCCATTGTTAAATAATAATAATCCTAGAGAGCGAAACGTTGTCACAATGTCACATTAGCTGCATTTGTGTCCTTTTACTTAGCAAGATATTACTTATTTATTCCCTTCCTCTCCAATATGATTATCCAAATTTATGTGTTTTTTAAAATGACAGTGGTTTAAGCCCACCCATCTGAAGAAACGTTATACTATAATTAGGAAGTCCACGAACCCCATCATTAATCTGGTAGTGGAGGCGACGAATTGTAATACTTGGTACCGTGATGGCATAAATCACAGTGAAGAGGACCAGACTTCCCAGGAATAGACTTGGAAGTGAAGCCTAGTTCATTTATTACCGTAAATAAATGCAATGTGTTGGCTACTCGTGGTAACTTTATATAAGCATACAGGTGTGTCAAGAGTGTGTGGTGAGTGCAAGTGTGGTGAGTGCAAGTGTGATGAGTGCAAGACTGTGTGGTAAGTGCAAGAGTGTGTGGTGAATGCAAGTGTGTCAAGAGTGTGGTGTCAGGAGTGTTAAGTGAAGGGATGTCAAGTATATGTGATGATGGTACAAGGAATTCGTGTGTGCGTGCGTGTGTGCGCATGTGTGTGTGTGTGTGTGTGTGTGTGTGGTGAGAGAGAGAGAGAGAGAGAGAGAGAGAGAGAGAGAGAGAGAGAGAGAGAGAGAGAGAGAAGAGAGAGAGTTCAGAGTGCAACGGTGTCGGTGGTATGTTGCGAGCTCGGAGGTTATACTTGTGTGTTGAATGCAGAGGTGTAAGTTACCCGTAGTTAGTGCAAAGGTTTCAGTTGCATTCATTCTTCAGTGGTTTCTATGTAAATCCCAGGGGTGGGGCAAATGTGTCTTGTTTTCGGTCATTTAATTAATCTATCCTACAGTAAGCCAACAATCTCAACACGATCTGGAGACCCGTCAGGCTGCTACATATATTTTAATTAAATATTATGATCGTTAGCGTAAATTTGACTACCTTCATTGAATTAATTTAAATAAGTAAAACAGTATGAATTTCACGAGCTTATATAGCTAACAAAAATATGGAGTGTTACTTAAAGGATAACTGTGACTACAAAATTTGGCAAGAGAAAAAGTGCACATTATGCTCTGGGAGAAGATAAATGATTATTCGTTGCCTTCGAAATTTCAAAAAAAAATATTTTTTTCGAAGTGATTACTCTGCTTTTTCTTACAAGTCTCTATAATATTTGCAAATTGATTCAATTTACTACTGAAAACTAGTAATTATCGTATGTGAAGCTGCTAATAATGACTCCCACGTTCTTTGGTGCGTTCTTCCTTCACATTTATTTTAACCTCCATTTTTGCTCAGCACTTATTTTTTTTTATATTAAAAGCCCTTTATGTAATACTTTTCTTCCTTATTAACTTAACTATCTCATCATTTTACCAAACAATCTTCTGTGTTGATCCTGTTCACCTATCACACCAAACCATTGCTGTGCACTGTATTAATCCATTGGTAAATACTCACCTTTCCTGCTACTTTCACTAAATCCAATGTTTGTCCCAACAGTTCTTCATACCTATCACTAACCCTTCACTTCTTTAATTCACTTTGGCTACTCTTTACAACATGAGATCATTCTCTTGTACTCACCTTCGTGTTTTAGCTCCTCTAAACCAGACTCGAGGACGAAGTGCTGACAGTATGAAGCAAAAGACACACACAAAACACGTTTTTTTTTTTTTTTTTTTTTTTTTTTTAATTCATGTCGCTTTATGAAAAAGTTTATGGATCATGCTCTGCATACATGCCTTTTGCTTTATCCTTTTTATCTATGTAAGTAAAATAACTAGGCGAGTACAAATAGGAAGCGCGTCTGTCTGGCGCTCAGCAGACGGAGGATCAAGCCTCCACGTCATGCGCTGAATGATCCCCATGGATTTAGCGCTTAACATAAATTAAAAAAAAAAAAAAAAAAATTATGTAAGTAAAAATGTCTACCCTTTACAACTTTATTAGCTAATATACAGTTCATCAGATTTCTTTCGATTTGCACTTTATCGAATATACTCATTTTCCTATTATTTTCCTACAAGAAGCTTATATAAGGCTTTCCATAATACTCTCTCCATTTACCATTCTTATTCAAAAGAATTTTTTATCTTACTTTGCTCAGAGTTCAACAGATTTTCGTCAAATACCTTTCAGACTCTTTCTTTTCATTTCATTCACCTCCTGTTACGTTGAATAAGGGTACAGAATGTACGTTTGGTGTGACTCCAAACAGATTGTTTAATTCTTAAGAGTTTTTTGTGAGGGGCGGTATGTGGCGCCACATTGTGAGGGCAATTTTTTTTATTCTGTTTGGACACCTGCCGTCTCTCCACTTTACTCTTAGGGATTTCTCTTCTGTTCTTGTTACTTCGCCTACTTTTTTCTCCACGTTGATTTCCTTACTGTGTTATGTGTTATCTTATACGTTGGCATTTAACTTTATGTATTTAAATTCTTTTTCTCCCAGTCCTTAGTTCTGTTCCTCAGTTGACAAAAAACTGTAGAGGAACTGAATTTATGTAACTATCTGATTTTTCTACAGACGTGATTTGTTCTTACATAATACTGTACAGAATACAGAGTTTTGAGACATTTTCTACGGAGCTACTCAGACTTCACGGAGGCGACTTTGTCATCTTCACTTAGCTAATCAGTTGGTTTATCTGTGATATTGGAACATTCTTGACACTCCAGCTATACTTATAATAGTTTCACCATCAGTGTTAAGACAGGACTTGCTGAAAAGTATGGAAGGAAAATGCTGTTATGAAGACTGCTGGAAAAAGTTATAGTCAGCGAATAAAAGAGCAGCGTTGTGGCAGGACCCTGGGTCTATCTAAACCATAATTTAATCCAGTGGCTGATCTAATGTGACTTGAAATAATCAGTTTATTTTAACAAAAAATTTTGTATTGGGTTTCGAATAATAGCATTTTGACGCTTTAGTCTATCGAGTTGATTGGCATAGAAATTAAATATTATCATCATTCGTATATTCGGAGTGACATCTCATAACCATGTTGACATTATATTAGTGCTCTGTTTCCCAGGTAAAGAAAGTGTATGGTGTGAAAGACAGAGAATGTAGAACCATCGGGTGAATTACAACAGTCGTATTCTTAGTTCATACTCTCCATGGACTATCCGCATGCTAGTTTTTGGACAAGAGTAAAAGGTGCTCAGGACAGGAAAAGCATGGTCTGATGCTGACCTGTCCAAAAACAGTGAATGAGGCGCACTATTGCACGAGAAATCCGGCAACTTTGTGTAGACCCTTTTCTAATATTAAGGACTATTCAATCTAGTGCATGAAGATCACATTTGTATAGCTCACAACATATGCCATGCAGAGCATGACTTATGTTTTATAACTGATGATTGTACCGTACTTCTATGACTGTACTGTTGAGGACACTGACCTGCAGTTTTCCCAGCTAGGCAGATGATGCATGCACTAATATGGTTGAAGACTACATTCGACTCCTGGGCCTTATTAACCACATAATGATGGTATGATAATTTAACTTCCAGTGAGTGACAATCTGGAAATCCGCTGGGCAGTTTAGTCATGGTGAGAAAAGTAATATGCTATTATAAAACATGACAGTCGTGCTCTGTATAACATGAGTCAAGAGCTTAACAAATTACATCTTTAGTAGGCCAGTCATTCACAGTCTTAAACAAGGGTGTTACACAAGATCACTAAACTGCTCGTTTTGCATTCCTTCACCCCCCCCCCACATTAATTGTTAGGTTTTGGGCTCGTCACCGTTACATCATCCATCTTCCGCCATGAGCATTTTTTTTTTTTGGTGGTCGATCAAAAATTACCTTCTGTCATGTTAAAACATTAGTTTCTGTGGCACACACTTTGGGGAATACGTAATTCAGGACACGATTCTGGTACTTTATCTGATGATTTCACATTCTCTTTCACACAATTCGTAAGTTTTCTTTGGGGAACAGGGAACTGCTATATTATGAACAAAGATACGACACCTCGCCTAGTTATTCTGGTGATTGTGAACTATAATGACATCAAATAAACATACATGATAATATCACTTCAATTCTGTGTGTTATCGACTCGATAGGTCGGTCTGTCTCAGTGCCATTGCACAGGACTTAAAATGAAAGATTTACTATAAATCACAGATTATCTCACTCACACTAGGTAGAACAAATGGCATTAAATAATAATACAGATATATAATTAATGCAATTCTTTACACTCAAGACCTGAGTGACCATAGAAGATAAATTCAAACTTTTACATAAACACGATATATCATATAATATAATACTAATGATTAAATAATTATAGGATATATAATAATCTAAATATAATATAATAGAATATAAATTAAACTATTAATAATATATATATAAGTTTATTCTAGTTGCTAAAGAACTACTATTGGATGAAGCGATTAATACATAAACCAATGTTTTAAATACTGTTTAGAGACTCTTAGAACTTCTTGAAATCTAGCTGTACACAGCTTACAAGGTAACATGTATTATATATTTCGTAAAGACATTCTAAGTGCTACACTGACCAGAGTACGTAACAGTTGGTTGCAGAATTCTTTGGACCTTAGTACTAGATAAATCGAAATCAATTTAATAAGGCTTTGGAGCTTTCTGTCTGGTTCTGATAATTTGTGTTGTCTAACATCTTGTACCCTACCAAAATTCTTCCTTCCTTACCTCTACCTGTGAAAATAATGGGTGATGATGGTGATAACACAGCGGTGTCGACCTCTTTAGTACAATGGATACATAACTGCACTCACATCTGCTTAATTCACCTTAGTAATTTTTCCACTACACCTCCATATTGCAACATTCCATTACTTTCTGACGATGCACTGGCGAAAGGCTAGAGCTAGTTCACCCATTTACCATCCCCTAGTGACGTAATCTGGATTATATATAAAACTTAAGTTAATTTTATGTTTACCATATGTTAAGATCTGATTCGCACATCTGATTTTCGTTGATTCACTGGTCAACAGTTTTTGAAAAGTTGTATGCTTCTTAAATGAGATTAGTTAATTATGTATTTTCATGTCCTGAATCAAAATATCGCCTTGAAAACTTCAAGGTAATATTTTATTTTATTATAACGTACAATATATGTCAGTATGTTTTAAACTCTAATCCGTACCTACTCTCTGCCTTTTTGCTTGACGTTTATAGTGGGCTGACGAATCATCTCTTGCCAATGTCCAGCAATAGTCTGCAAGCATTCTTGTGCACCATTTGCCTGGAACCATTTTTCCATCGTTGAAGCATCTTGGTGAGACCTTCACCATGTTCGTCACTAACTGCCCCACAGCTCGCTGGAAAAAAGTCTAAATGCGAGTCCGAAAAGTGGATTTTAAATGACATGTTATATCCCAGGTTCTTGTAAGCCATGATGAGGTTTTCCACCAGTATCTACATAGTTGCCTTCCCTTCTGTTTCTGAGAAATCCCTTCGCCACTAACTTGAATGCTTCCCAAGCAGCTTTCTCCTCCCCATGAAGGTCTGATTCAAAGTCATCATGTTTAAGAAGCTCTCGAATCTGAGGATCATTGAAGGCTCCCTCTCGTATCTCAGCGTCGCTCAGTGAGGGAAGTTTTGATTTTGAAATACTTGAATCCCTGACCTGATTTGTCCATAGCTTTTACAGAGATTTTCATGAGCCCCAGTTTTAATGTACAGTGGTGGTAGCAAAATTTGTTTGGTTGAAAGAGAGTTGGATATTAAACATGTTTCATCCCAGGCTCCAGTGATTGACGAGGTGGCCAGTCTCTCCTGATGTAGTGGGAACCTCTTCCACGGCTGTCCCATTAACATAAAAAGCAACAGTACTTGGTGTATCCACCCTGTTTGCTAAGAAAATCACCTACCTTTCACTTCAAAATACAATCTTGCTCATCACAACCACTTTCTATGACTTAGTCAGTGAGACTAAGTATGGTAAGAAAAACACTGCCGCAAGCCTGTTGGAACCTGTTGTGACACGTAGGTATATACATATTGAAAAGTAGAGTTCACAAATAATTTTAACCCTGAAATTATCAGTGACCTAAAATTAGTTGGAAATTGATACGTACAGTGCCTGATGGAGTGAGTACACTCCAAAGCTCACCATGCAAAAATGTTCCTAATAAATAAATGATGTTTCATGTAACAGTGTTGGTTTTCATCTTTCTTATGTAAAACAACGAACTCCCCTTGTGGTTGTTTTGCATAATAATAATAATAAATATATATAATAATATATAATATATATATATATATATATATATATATATATATATATATACATATATATATATATATATATATATATATGGGGTGTGTGTGTGTGTGTGTGTGTGTGTGTGTACACGCCTAATTGTACTCACCTAATTGAGGTTGCAGGGGTCGAGATTCAGCTCCTGGCACCGCCTCTTCACTGATCGCTACTAGGTCTTCTCTCTGCTTCCTGAGCTTTGTCATACCTCGTCTTAAAGCTATGTATGGTTCCTGCCTCCACTACATCACTTGCTAGGCTATTCCACTGCCTGACGGCTCTATGACTGAAGAATTGCTTCCTAACATCCCTCTGACTCGTCTGAGTCTTCAGCTTCCAATTGTGACCCCTTGTTTCTATGTCCCCTCTCTGGAACATCCTGTCTACCTTATCTATTCCATGCAGTATTTTGAATGTCGTTATCATGTCTACCCTGAGCCTCCTGTCCTCCAATGTCGTCAGTCCGATGTCCCTTAACCTTTCTTCGTAAGACATTCCCCCCTGATCACCGGAACTAGCCTTGTTGCAAACCTTTGCACTTTCTCTAATTTCTTGACGTGCTTAACTAAGTGTGGGTTCCAAACTGGTGCTGCATGCTCCAGTATGGGCCTGATGTACACAGTGTACAGTGTCTTGAACGATTCCTTACTAAGGTATCGGAACGCTATTCTCAGGTTTGCCAGGCGCCCATATGCTGCAGCAGTGATCTGGTTGATGTGTGCCTCCGGAGACATGATCGGTGTTATGGTCACCCCAAGATCTTTCTCCTTGAGCGAGGTTTGCAGTCTTTGGCCACCTAGTCTATACGCTGTCTGCGGTCTTCTTTGCGCTTCTCCGATGTTCATGACTTTTGGCAGGGTTGAATTCAGAGCCAGTTTGTTGGACCGGTGTCCAGTTGTCCAGGTCTCTTTGATAGTCTTGCCTGATCCTCTCTGATTTAATTCTCTTCTTAACTTCTGATCATCTACGACAGGGACACTCTGGTCTATCCCTTCCATTCTGTCATTCACATATACAAATAGCACTGGTCCTAGGACGACCCAGTGGGACCCGCTCGTCCAGGTGCCCACTGTGATACCTCATCCGGTACTGAGTCGTTATTGCCTCCCTGTCAGGTATTCTCTGATCCATTGAGTGTTTTTGTTATACGCGCCTGATCCTCTAGTTTTGCACTAGCGCTTGTGAGGAACTGTGTCGAGGTTTTTGCAGTCCAAGAAAATGTTGTTGTGTGTGTGTGTGTTGTGTGTGTGTTGTGTGTGTGTTGGTGTGTGGGGTGTGTGTGTGTGTGTGTGTGTGGTGTGTTGTTGCCATGCTGGCATGGCAAGACGTGTGGAGGGCAAGCTATGGGATTTTCAATTATAACTCCTGATGTAGGGCGTAATGACAGTAGTTTGTTGGACTATGTACTGGTAGATAAAAGACTGTTGAGTAGACTTCGGGATGTACATGTTTATAGAAGGGCCACAAATATATCAGATCACTTTTTATTTGTATCTACAGTGAGGGTAAAAGGTAGATGGGATACAAGAAAAAGAGAAGCAGCAAGTAAGAGAGAGGTGAAGGTTTATAAACTAAAAGAGGAGGTAGTTATGGTAAGATATAAACAACTATTGGAGGATAGATGGGCTAGTGAGTACTAGTATAGGCAATGTGGTCGAAGATGAACGGGGTAGATTTAAGAATGTATTGTTAGAGTGTTCAGCAGAAGTTTGTGGTTACAAACTTCTGCGGAAGGGATGAAGAGCGATTTGTGGAATGATGATGTGAAGAGAGTAGTAAGAAAGAAAAGTTAGCATATGAGAGGTTTTTACAAAGCAGAAGTGATGCAAGGAGGGAGGAGTATATGGAGAGAAAAACAGAGGTTAATTAAGAGAGAGGTGAAGCAATGTAATAAGAGAGCAAATAAGAAATTGGGTGAGATGTTATCAACAAATTTTGTTGAAAATAAGAAAAAGTTTTGGAGTGAAATTAATAAGTTGAGGAAGCCTAGGGAACGAATGGATTTGACAGTTGAAAATAGGAGAGGAGAGTTATTAAATGGAGAGTTAGACGTATCAGGAAGATGGAGTGAATATTTTGAGGAATTGTTAAATGTTGATGAAGATAGGGAAGCTGTGATTTCGTGTACAGGGCAAGGAGGAATAACATCTTGTAGGAGTGAGGAAGAGCCAGTTGTGAGTGTGTGGAAAGTTCGTGAGGCAGTGGGTAGAACGAAAGGGGGTAAGGCAGCTTGGTTTAATGAGATAAAAATAGAAATGTTAAAAGCAGGTGGGGATATAATTATGGAGTGGTTGGTGCTTTTATTAAATAAATGTATGGAAAAGGGTAAGGTACCTAGGGATTGGCAGAGAGTATGCATAGTTCCTTTGTATATAGGCAAAGGGGATAAAAGAGAGTGCAAAAATTATAGGGGAATAAGTCTGTTGAGTATATCTGGTAAAGTGTATGGTAGAGTTATTATTGAAAGAATTAAGAGTGAGACGGAGAGTAGGATAGGAGATGAACAAGGAGGCTTTAGGAAAGGTAGGGGGTGTGTGGACCAGGTGTTTACAGTGAAACATATAGGTGAACATTATTTAGATAAGGGTAAAGAGGATTTTGTGGCATTTATGGATTTTGGAAAAGGCGTATGACAGGGTGGATAAGGGGGCAATGTGGCAGATGTTGCAGGTGTATGGTGTAGGAGGTAGGTTACTGAAAGCAGTGAAGAGTTTTTATGAGAATAGTTAGGCTCAGGATAGAGTAGGTAGGAGACAGAGAGATTATTTCCCAGTAAAAGTAGGCCTTGGACAAGGATGTGTGATGTCACCGTGGTTGTTTAATATATTTATAGATGGGGTTGTAAGAGAAGTGAATGCGAGGGTCTTGGCAAGAGGTGTGGGGTTAAAAGATAAAGAATCTAACACAAAGTGTTTGTTGTCACAGTTGCTCTTTGCTGAGGGGTGCTGGAGGGGGTGTTAATGTTGCAGTTTCATAAACTGTAGTGTAAAGCACCCCTCTGGCAAGACAGTGATAGAGTGAATGACGATGAAAGTTTTTCTTTTTCTGGTCTCCTTGCCTTGGTGGGAATCGGCCGATGTGTTAAAAATAAGAAGGAATTTACAATAATTTAATAATAAACAAGCACAATGAGATATATTTTTTCGTTAGGTTCAGAAAGATTTTTGTGAAATTAGTGCATGCAAAAATTTTCACTTGCCTTATTCTGCAAGACGAGCGTTGCTATTGAAGCCAAAATCTCAAGTTTTACCTATTCGGCACGACATATATATATATATATATATATATATATATATATATATATATATATATATATATATATATATATAATATATATATATAATTCTTTTTACATGGCACTGTCCTGAGTATCTAATTTGTCCTCTGATTGCCTTGAAACACGCATGAGGCATAGATTCGGTTCATGTTACATTGATCAAAGGAGAGTCTTGCTTTCATCCCTCGGAAGATTAAGATATAGTGGCATGAGACATCAGCTGCAACACAAGACCCGACGCACATGTGAACGCCGCATATAGATGTCAATCAGTGGCAGAGAATAAACCCATGAATACAGCATTAATTCTGTCGTTTCATGGGCGAAAACACACACATGAAACAGCGTAGTATTATTACAATATTTTCTCTATAGCGAAAAGTTGATGTAATGTCTCTAACCGGTTTTTGAGGCTAGTGAATCATTTATTGACTCACTGCTTCTTCTGTCGATCAATACTGCTATTACGTTAATTTATATCCCATTATTTATCTCGGAAAACGAGACTGCAATAGTCATCGTGATATTTAATAGCAAGGAACACAGGAAACAAAAAATCTGCTTAATAAGCAACTAAGTTGGATACGGGGGCCTCAAGATCATTGTGATACTTAAGAATACGTTTTGCCTGGACAGTTTACATACTGAAGAGCAAATATTACGCTGACAGTAACACAGCCTTTTATTTGTTAACGTCAAAGATTACGACGATATACGTATCGTGTAATATGTGTTGTTATTCAGATCGATGTAATTACAGTCCCGGCTTGCTGTTGTACACATGAAAACATGCTTAGATGTACATGCACACACACACACACACACACACACACACACACACACACACACACACACACTCAAACACACACAAACAAGCACTCACATGCATACACACATGTCGGATCAGAAATCTGGAGGGCTAAGGCGATAGGTATGATTAGAGAAAATATTTTGTGTCAGCTTTTGGGGGACATGACAGAGAGAGAGAGAGAGAGAGAGAGAGAGAGAGAGAGAGTTAGTTGAGTTCCGTGGTAATCTGACGTCGGAAGAGGGAGCTTTGAAGGATGAGATTCCCCTACAATGGCTTCTTCAGTCCAATACAAAGAAGAACGATGGAAGATATGGAAGAGTTTGAGGTAATCAATCCCTCCGGCTGGAGTCGATGTGTTTTGTCCATCAAGGACTGATATGCTTATTCTCTTCTACTGGCTAACATCTTCATGTGGCTTTCACATGTGCAGTGCATAGGAAAGGTAAACTATAAGCAAAGTGTTGATAGAGTAGGCAGCCGGAAAATACCGAGAGGCAAAGGAGAATTTTATTCCCATATACGAATGCTTTTGATTGTTTTAGGTGTCAGGGTTCCACAAATAGGAATTAGGGCTGGAGTTGCTCTTTTTGGTGAGACTCAACGTTTCGTCTACCCACTAGGTGAGTTTGCCCTTGACTTTTTTCTTTAATAATTGTGCAGAATTTTCCCTAAGACAAATGACAGACACAGTTTTATTTAGAATGTGAAGTCCTTTACATTTCTGAAGTCTAACTGATAATTTTGATGACCATTATGTTACCAATGTTAATATCGCTAGTTAACCACTCCATTCCCTTTGTGTGTGTGTGTTGACTATCCTCGGTTCATATAATACTTAACCATTTTGGCACTGGACGCTCGTGTTCCTGGGCTCTGTTTCCAACCTCAGTCTTGAAGCGTTTCTCGGAACGAATCTGCCGAGATTTTCTTATTCATTTCTGCAACTTTGCAAGCACCTGATCATATGCTGAGTGGAACACGAAAGGCATATATATATATATATATATATAATATATATATATATATATAGTATATATTATATATATTATATTAATATTATATATATATATATATATATATATATATATATATATATATATATATATATATATATATATATATATATATATATATGTCTATATGGTGTGAATGTCTTTTTTAACGTGTGTTAAGATTTTTGAATAGTCGTGGTGTATATTGTTTGAAGTATAACTGAGTGATTAATTTATAAGATTATTTCTCTTCGATAACAATATGTTAAAGGTGATTATGCAGAACTCTAAGCGCAAGTGAGGTAGGAATAGATTAGTGAATAGAACAGAGTAATATTGGCTGAGGAACACTGCGTTTTTTTCCGCGTCTCTGTGTTGGATGTGAGTGTTGAATTTTTGCTCGTTTTGTTTCACTCTGACAATTATTTATTTTTGAGTGAAACAGTGTTTTTAGCTTTACTTCTGAACATCATGTAGGTCTTATAAATTTTGAGAGTAAGTTTGTTGGTTGGCTTCCATGAAAAAATATTTACGATGGGATCTGATTAGATATGTCTATGTTGTGTCATCATCTTTCCGGACTTGTTTTAGTTCCTAGGAGTTTGATAGTTCATTTATAAGGTGAGAAATAATGAGCCGTTGACGCTCCTCTGCAGCTCCCCAGTTGTGATAATTTTGGCTGATGAGGTAATTTCATTGATAGGTCACATGACAGGGCCCACGAGGCTATTAGAGATCGAATCTTTCGTGTGGCAATTTGAATGTACAGTATGCACACACCACACACACACACACACACACACACACACACACACACACAGGCAACAAGAGATCACAATGTTTATTAAGTTCATAGGAAGAGAGGAAGAGGATGGACAGATGGTATATTTTCAGACGATTGGTAGTTTCTGTCATTTCAAACAGTTTGCAATCAAATTACTCTTGTAATAAACAACTCAGAACAAGATCATAAGGTTGAAAGCGTGTCTGAAGAACACAACGCGAGTCATTTATACTGGATTGGGACAGGATGGCAGTAGGGAGGAAACTGTTGAGAAATTACCTGAAAGACACGTCTTGCACACAGTAGAGCAAAAGTTGGGTAGGCAGGGAGAACATGCAGTCTCAAGTACAGTGGACCCCCGGTTATCGGCCGGTTTGGTTATCGGCCAACTCGGTTACCGGCGGGTTTTTCGGCACCCGGTTATCGGCCGTTTGCTAGGTTATCGGCGGTTTTGGACGCGTCCATCCGCCGGCTGGGGCAGCTTGTGCTTCAGTGTGGCTTTGTCTCTCGGTGGCTGAGGAGGCTTTTGCTCATACATCCAAACATTTTACTTGTTTACCATTGTTTTTAGTGGTTTTTCTTGCAGTGCAACTGTGAAATAAGTAACCATGGCTCCAAAGAAAGTTCCTAGTAAAGTTCCTGTGGTAAAGAAAGTGAGAAACACCATGGAATTTAAGCGTGAAGTAATCGAAAGGTTTGAGAGTGGTATGAAGGTGATGAAACTTGCCAGGATGTACAGCAAGAATAAATCAACAATTACATTCATCCTGGCAAAGAAAGAACAAATCAAAGATGCTAATTTTGCAAAAGGAGTAGCTTTTCTAACTAAACAAAGGACACCAATAATGGAAGAGATGGAAAAGTTATTACTATTGTGGATTAAGGAAAAAGAATTAGTGGGAGACAGTGTAGTGGAGTCTACTATTTGAGAGAAGGCAAAGCAGTTGCATGAGGATCTTCCAAAGAAAATGCCTGGAACAAGTGCTGCAGTTTGTGATTTTTGGGCCAGCAAAGGAAGGTTTGATAGATTTAAGAAGTGTAGTGGCATGCACAGTGTTGTAAGGCATGGTGAGGCTGCAAGTTCTGACAAATGTGCAGCTGAACAGTATGTTCACGAATTCCAGGACTATATAAAGGCTGAAGGATTCGAACCTCAACAAATTTTCAATTGTGAAGAAAATACCAAAGAGGACTTTCATTATCCAGGAGAAAAAGGCACTTCCAGGGCTCAAGCCTATGAAAGACAGGCTTACTCTTTTCTTGTGCGGTATGCTAGTGGGAATTTCAAAGTGAAGCCTTTGTGTATCACTCAGAAAGTCCCAGAGTGTTTAAGTAAAACAAAATCATGAAGAATAGATTGTGTGTGATGTGGAAAGCTAATCATAAGGCATGGGTCACAAGGTAAATTTTCAAAGAGTGGGTTAGTGATGTGTTTGGCCCAAGCGTGAAAAAATACCTCCTTGAAAAGAAATTGCCACTCAAGTGCCTCCTGTTACTGAACAATGCTCCTGCGCATCCTCCAGACTTGGAAGACCAAGTGTTTAGGGACTTCAGTTTTATAAAAGTGAAGTTCTTGCCTCCTAACACCACTCCTCTTCTCCAGCCCATGGACCAGCAGGTCATTTCTAACTTCAAAAAACTCTACACAAAAGCAGTGTTTCAAATGTGCTTTGAAGTGACCACGGACACTCAGTTGATCCCAAGAGAGATTCTGGAGGAATCGCTTCGCTATCCTCCATTGCATAAGCCTTATAGGTAAGGCTTGGGAGGGAGTAACCTCCAGGACTTTGAACTCTGTTTGGAGAAAACTGTGGCCAGATTGTGTCCAAGAGAGGGATTTTGAAGGGTATGAGACTCACCCTGACCCTGACCCTACCGACCCTGTGGACTCTATTGTGTCTTTGGGAAAGTTCCTGGGGTTGGAGGTGAGTGGTGAGGATGTGGAAGAGTTGGTAGAGGACCATAGGGAAGAGCTTACCACTGAAGAGCTGCAAGAGCTTCAACTTGAACAGCAACAGATTGCAGCTGAGGAACTTGCTTCAGAGGAGAAGGAAGAGGGAGTGAAGGAGGTGCCTTCTTCAGAGATTAAAGAAGTGTCTGCAATGTGGACCAGGGTGAAGCTTTCGTAGAGAAACACCACCCAAAGTTGAAACAAGCCATATCTGAAACATGTTTAGTGACAAAACCCTGTCCCACTTCAGGGAAATCTTAAAGAGACGCCAGAAACAGAGCACTTTGGACAGTTATTTTGTGAGACAGGGGTCAAGTGACTCAAGCTAGTTCTAGTGGCATTTAAAGATAGAGAAGGGAAGTAACCCCAGAGAAAGCATTACTACCTAAAGCCTTCATGGAGGGGGATTCCCCTTCCAAACACTAACTCCTCCCTCTTTCCTCCTCCCTATCTTCCAGAAGCCAGCACTAGCCTTCAATAAAGGTATGTAATACTTACATAATTGTAAAAAACAAATTTTTTTTTTTGGTGAATATTTTTGTTGGGAACGAATTAATTTTATTTCCATTAATTCTTACGGGAAATATTAATTTGGGTAGCGGCCATTTCGGTTATCAGCCGACCTTCAGGAACGGATTACGGCCGATAACCGGGGGTCCACTGTAATTCCTCAAGGTGTACCCAATCTGTGTCTTAGAAGGCCCAACTCAGGACCTGCCCCGCTTCCCCATCACCAATACTAACAACAATCCCTTCCCATCCATGTACCCTCCTTCCCCTTCCCATTCAACACCTCCCTTTGCAATAATGCACACACTAACAAGAGCCCTACCTCCCTCAATCCTGTCAGATGAGGAACATGCAGAATCGATCGACAGTACAAATCACTGAATGGTAGGGAAAGAGATTTTCAGAAGACTGTTTACAAATGCAGATACATTATTAAACAGTAATGATTAGTTGAAATAAAAAGAAAACAGACGAAACCCCAGACATTTTACCTATCACAGAGACAAAGGGAATGGCTATATCAGATGGCAGGTTCCCAGAAGGATATCAAATGATAAGGAAAGCCAGGGGAGGCAGATTTGTGTTGCTAGACAGAAACCGAGGGGGTTTTGAGAATATGTGTGAGCTAAACAAACTTGAGGCAACCAAATGCACAGTGGGCTCAGTTACGACTGGGGGAGCCAAATTAAATGCAAGAATAAAGAACACGCCACCTCACAGCAGGAAACTAACACAGGAAAATGAAGATAAGTAACCAGTGGTTGACACCATAATGAAGGTAGTGAGGAGTGTGCATATTGCTAATTCTGCCTCTTCATTTTGTGAATTGTAAAATTTCATTGTTGAAAGGAATGTATTATTTAATGGAAGAAATATTGCTATTTTTTAACTATATAATATGAAGACTGCATCAATTCTACATGTACTCGTATACACTGATAGATTATTTTGAGCAAAGCGTCAAGCTTCACTTCGTGTCTCACTATGTTTTTTTTTTATTGTTATCCAGGTTTTTCTGTTTGTTTTTTTGAAAATGCCTTTTCGTGGGCGAAACGTTGTCAATGTGAGACCACATTATACTCGATCTTTAAGCCTATAAAATAAGACAGAATATGTTAGCCTAAAGAGAGAAAGAGAGAGAGAGAAGAGAGAGAGAGAGAGAGAGAGAGAGAGAGAGAGAGAGAGAGAGAGAGAGAGAGAGAGAAAGTGAACGAATGTCAGTGGTTTCCCAATCATGTAAAAAAGAAAAGATAATCAGTAGAATTCGGTAAACTTAAGACACCAAGGATGATACTTTTATATTTCATTCAAATTAAGAAAAAATATATTTCAAAAACTTATGTTTTGATAGAAAATTCTCGTAATATTATTGGGATGACAATTCATATTTTATTAAAAACAGAGTAAAATAATGCAATTATATATACAAAAGGGGGAAATGCAGAATTGTCAGAAACGAATTTACGCGGGTTAGATGACAACTGGAACCCTATACGAGACTTTCATTCCATTATCATCCAGATCAAAACCGAAACACTTTCACAATGAAGATAACAAAGGAACAAGTAACAAGGCTATAATGAGTAGTCGAGTCTTTAAGGGTTGATAATAAAGCTTATGAGGGATGACAACAAGGCATGATAAGAGCTGAATAGAAAACCCCCTTCAAAAATTCTATTCATCTCGTCTCAAGCTTTACCAGCAAACACGACATAACATCCAAACAACAGCTGAAAAGATTACCGAGCATACTGAAAGACTAAAGTCACAATACAATGGTTGGAAAAAACTACAAATATTCCGCACTTAGGAGACAAACTTATGACGACGTTTCGGTCCGACTTGAACCATTAACAAGTGTGTGTGACCTCATTAGTCTTCCTCTCTCCCCACTTTTCTTCTTTCCCCACTTTCCTCTCACCCCTCGTGGATACTTTCGTGAGTCACTCTAATCTGGACGTGATGTTGTCTCATTTCGTATATGTTAACTTTTGGTCTGGGTTTTGTAGATATAATTCTCTTGGCACCCTGTAATGTATTTTATATTACTTTAGTTTGGTATTTATTTCACATTTAAGCATTAACTAAACTTTATCCTATATTACTGCATTATTGTACTGTCTATATAGCATTCCTGTTACATTTTTTATACCTGAATAATTAAATTTTCTTCTGAAATTTCTAATTTATTTTTTCTTTAACATAAATAAATTTTAGGCAAAGGTATGTAAATTTAAGGTTCTGTAAATATAGAATTATTAATCATAGTTGTGTTACTTAATTCATTCTATATACCTAATTTCATGCTTTTAAAATTGCGCGTTACTTGAAATGTAATATATTTTAAGATTCTGATGATCAAAAATCCAAAAACGCCAGTAAAATAGTTGGATATCCTTTCTGTATTGTATTCATCACAGCATTGGTCCTACTTTTCGTAAGAAGGATTTGTTTTCCCTGTGGAACCTCAGTTACATATATTACTTTTAACAAATCGGCCCTGTGTTAAAAAAAAAAATGTAACTGACCGTCTTCCCAAAGGTACGCCAACATTACGGCTCAGATGCCCCTCCAAACTACAGTATTCCCTTCAGAGTGCAGGCACTGTACTTACCACTTCTAGGACTCAAATTCGACAAACCGGTTTTCTTGAATCCGTTCATAAATGTTATGAGCTCACACTCCAACAGCACGTCAAGTCATCAAAACTACTTAGCTCCATCTTTCCTTATCAACATGGTCCCACACGCTTGTTGGATGTCCCAGCCCTAGCATATAAAACTTCCTTTACCCCTCCCACAACTACAGCTTAATACGCCCTAAGTCCTAATATTTTGCTCCATCCTCTCAAAATGTCCAAACCTCAATAATCCCTCCTCTGCAATATGGATAATGTTTTTTCTTAGTAATCCCGAACCTTCTCTTAATCTCCAAGATAAAAATTCTTTGCATAATATTCACATCATTGCCATCTGACACAATATCTGCACTACCGCCAGCCTTCTCCTCGCTGTAACATTTAAAAGTCATGTTTCACACCCATATAAGCGTGTTAGCACCACTATACTCTGATACATTCCCATCCTATATTTGGCTCCATGGACAAAGTTCTTTGCCTACATAAATGCATCAGTGCACACACACCTTCATCTAATCGTCATTTCTATGATTCACCTGATCTCTCATAGACCCATCCACCAACAACTAATCTCCAAGTATCTGAACACTTTCACTGCCTCCATACTCCCTTCTCTCAATCTGATATCCTGTTATTTATTTCCATTTTTTTTTGTTTCATCATTTTGCTCTTTCCTTTGTTTGCTTTTAATGTCCTCCTTTAACATACCTTCCAAATTCGTCCACCAGTCTTTGCAACTTCTCTCAGAATTCTCCAAAAATCACTGTCATCGGCAAAAGGTAACTGTGACAACTCCCACTCTGTATAAATTCTCAATCTTCCAGTTCTTCACCTCTTCCCAACACCTCAGCATTTATTTCTTTCAAAAATCCATTTACAAATATGTTAAACAACAGTGGTGACATCATGCATCCCTGTCTAAGGCCTGCTTTCACTGGAAAATATTTACCCTCTCTCTCCTACATAACCCAACTTGAGCCTCACTATCCTAATGAAAACTCTTAAATGCTTAACGTAACCAGTACCTACTCTTGACTTGCAACATCGCCCACAATACTTTCTCATCCACCTAATCACATGTTTTTTCTTTATAAATGCAGTCAAAAATTTCTTTCCTTCATCTTAACATTGATTCTCTTGTATATTGCCAATGTAAACACTTCGTCTACAAATTCTTCTGCTGTTCCTCAAACCTCCTTGTTTATCTACAATTCTGCTGTCATATCCTAAATTCCTATAATTATAGTTCTACATACACTTTACCTGGAATACTCAACAGATTCCCCAGTAATTCTTATACTCTTTTGCCCCTTTTTTTTTTGTCTTTATTCAAAGGAACTACGCATGCTCAATGCTAATCCCTAAGTACCTTCCCATCTTTTATATATTTAATGAACAAATGCACCAACCACTCCAAAACTATATCCCCACCTGCTTTTCACGTTTCTGTCCTGATCCCTTCAAGCCCTACTGTTTTACTTCCTTTCATTCTACCCACAACCTCATTCACCCCCCTACACTCACACCCGTCTCTTCTTCACTCTATGAAGATGTTACACCTCCCTGTCTAATGTGGGAAATCATTGCCTCCTCTCTCATCAAAATTTAACAGTTCCTCAAAATATGCCCTTCATCTTCTCAATACCTCCACCTCCCTGTCAATAACTCCCCTCTTTTGTTTTTAACTGTTAAATATATTCGTGTCCTAGGCTCACACAGTTTATTAATATAACTCCAAACGTTTTCTTTTTGCAGCAAAATTTGTTACAAAACCTCAGACACTACCTAGTATCCTTTTACTCTCACAACTTTCTTATTTGTTGTGATATTTTTGTGATACGTCCTGTTGCATGTCTCACAGCACTCAAAGGAAATAATGCAGGATTACTGCATCGAGCTTCACGGACATTAGTTTACTCGCTGGAATTATCTCTTACCAGAGGTACTCCCATATCCTCATTTCTAATAAAAATTTGAGCATCCTTCATCGGATGTTCCTCTGAAATTTCCAACTGTGTATTATTTCCAGAATAATATCAGTTCTTTAACATCGTCCCCACGTTGTTGGGGATGATGTTAGCTAATATCTCCGATAACATCATTCCCTCCATCACCACCTGGTTACGTTTCGTGGACGACGTCCTCGTAATATCTTCAAAACGTTTTGACGTGCGGAATCTTCAGGAAAGGTTTAACGCAGTTGAACCGGCTATCCAGTTTACACTTGAAGAGTCCAACGACAAGTTACCTTTTCTCGACGTCCTCATTCACAAATTAAATATCAATAAGATTTCAAGTTTACAGCAAACATGCAAACAAAAACGATATCACACACTTCTATTTCAGTCATGACGCTAAGACAAAAAAAAGACATCATCGTCGGATTTTTCCTAAGAGCACATCGAATTTGCAGTCCAGAGTTTCTTGAAAAGGGATATTTACACACACACGAAACCTTCACAGAGCTATTTTTTTTCCGTAGTTTTATATCAAAGACTACAAGACAAGACCTCTTCGGATAAGTTCTGCACGTAGTAGCGCTACTACTAACAATATTATAATCCTTCCCTACAGCTAGGGTGCACTGACCATCTACGAAGTCAACACTAGAGTCGTCATCGTAACCATCACCTTCATAAATGACCTGATTAGGACAAATGAAGGTCTTGAACCATATGGGGTTCACACTATTTCGTGTAGAGCTTACAAAGAATGCGTCAGCGAAACAGCAGGAAGCCTCGACACAAGTCTCAACAAACACATTAATGCATGTAGGAAGAAAACGTAAAACTACGCCTGTGTACAACTCTAGTTTCACCAACCATATGATGAAATTTAACGACGCCAGCCTTGTGATTAAAGAACTAATTTCCGCAAAACTTATTTGTCTTCATTCATCCTTAATCAACATATGAAGCACTATTAAAGAGAATAAATCAGGTTCTTCATCTCTCAGACATTTTCAAGAGTTCTTAGAACAATAAATCCCACATCACATATAAATAATGAGTTACCTCTACTAGTGCCAAAACAACAACAACAACAACAACTACTACTACTACTACTAATAATAATAATAATAATAAGACCAATTATTCTACTGCAGTGTTTATGCTTTTACATCTCACTGTTACCTATTTATACCCACTGTTTCCTTTTATCATTAATAACAGCTTGACAAAGCTGCTAGAGATTGAAACGTTGTCACAGTAAAATGTCGCATTAGTTGCACATGAGTCCTTTTACCAAACATATTGTTGGCAATTCTACCAACTTTATTACAACAAAATTTAAAGGTAGCTTGCACGAACCTAAACGAAAAAGCATTCACGAACCTGTACATAGTTTACGTCAGGCCGTTTTAGGAGTAGAGAGGACAGAATGGAACCTGCGTCTCATAAAGCATATAAAGCTCGAAAAGGTGCATAGATAAAATTAAACTAGTCAAAGTGCTGATGGGTATGAGGAGAGACAAGAGGAGATGAACTTAATGACAGAGGACAGAAGGACCAGAAGTTACATGATAATGTACAAAATCCTGAGAGGAATTAATTGGGTACACAGTGCGAGTTTGCTTCGAGGGCCGGGTCTCAGGTGCACAAGGGCACAACTGGAACTTAAAATCATAGATGGGTTACAGGGATGTTATGAAATAATTTATCGTCTTGAGCGTGATGAGGAAGTGTTACAACATAGACAGCGAAACATTAAGTGTAGGATCCCTACATAACTTTACAATAGGCATCGCAGGGTTCACACAGCCAGGATAAAGTGAGGACAGTAGCAACCAGGTGAGAGGCGGGACCAGCAGATGAGTCAGCTCTACAATACCTTTTTCAAAGTTATTTATGGATCTTGCCTTTAAAGTAGATATGGTATGGCTCCCGCAGCTACGAGAAAGAATGAATACTTTAACACCCAGATGTGAGGTGGGGCCAGGAGCTGATATTCCTCACATGCAATCACAAGGTGAGTACAAATAGGTGAAGTTCATTCAGAGTAACTCAATATCGACCCCTTCAGCTACGTACAAGAGAGTGCATGCGTGCAGAGAGAGACGCAGACACGCTAACACACACGCTAACACACACACACACACACACACACACACACACACACACACACACAGCAGTTATGTCTCGGCCTCTATAACCACAATTAGGCGAGTTCACAGTCACGGTACGTGACGTGGTGTCAGAGTTGGGCACAACTGACGAGCGGTCACAGGTGCCAGTCCTATGACCGGTGCTGTTTTTGGTATATGCGAATGACATCACGGAATAGACTCACAAGTGTCCCTGTTTACAGACGATTTGAAGTTAATGAGGAGAGTTGTATCAGAGAAAGACCAGGCAGGAATCCAAAGGATTTGGACAGGCTACAGTCCTGGTCCCGAATCTGACTCCTGAAGTTCAACCCCACCAAGTGCCAAGTCATGAAGATTGTGAGAGGACGAAGAAGACCGCAGACAAAGTACAATCTAGGGGGCCAAAGCCTACGAACCTCACTCAAGGAAAAGGATTTGGGGGTGAGTATAATACCGAGCACATCTACTGAGCCGCACATCAACCAAATAACTGTTGCATATTACGAGCGCCTAGCAAACTTAAGAACAACATTCCGACATCTCACTAAGGAATCGTTCAGGACCCTGTACACCGTGAACGTCAGGCCCATATTAGAGCACACAGCTCCAGATTGGAATCCACAACAGGCCAAGCAAGTCAGGAAACTAGAGAAAGTGGAAAGGTTTGCAACGAGACTAGTCGCAGAGCTAAGGGGAATGTCCTACGAAGAGAGGTTAAGGGAAATCGACCTGACGATACTGGAGGACAGGAGAGAGGGGGAGGGGATATGATAATGAAGTATAAAATACTGAGAGGAATCGACAAGGTGGACAGACAGGATGTTCCAGAGATGGGACACAGCAACAAGGGGACACATTGGAAGTTGAAGACTCAGATGAGTCACAGGGATGTTGGAAAGTATATCTTTATTCATAAAGTTGTCAGGAAGTGGAATACTCTGGAAAGTGATGTAGTGGAGGCAGGATCCATACATAGATTTAAGAAGAGGTATGATGAAGTTCATGGAGCATAGTGACCTAGGAGCAACGAGTGAAGAGGCGGGGCCAGGAGCTGTGATTTGTCCCTTGCAACCACAATTAGGTGAACCATACCCCCGGCCGGGATTGAACCCGCGGCATAGTTTCAAACCCAGCCCGTGACGTTAGCCACTAACCAGCTAGCCACAATAAGATTCATCAACTAGGTAATTTCTACACCAAGGAAAGTAGCACAGGCACCTCGTACACAAATGCAAGTTTTGCTAACGACGAACTCAGTCGCGAGAACTAAGGCAATGTCCTACGGAACGAGAGTTAAGAAATCGAACTGACCGATACTGAGGACAGAGACAAGGGGGATGGATATGGATAATGACGTATAAAATCACCGTGAGTAGGCAATCGACAAAAAGGATGACAGACTAGGATTTCCACGCAAGGGTACACAGCACAAGGGGACAATGGAAGTTGAAGACTCAGTAGATCACGGATGTTGGAAGATTGAAACTTATCATAGAGTTGTCAGGAGTTGGAATACGTCTGAAAAGTGATTAGTGGTAGCAGATCCATACATAATTTAGGAGAAGATATATATGATGAAGTTCTATGGAGCATAGTGTCTAGGAGCAAAGGGGAGTGAACGCAGCGCGGGTCCCAGGGGGGTATGTTATTTGATCTCATTAGCAACACAATTAGGTGAGCGCACACACACACACACACACACACACACACACACACACACACACTGGATTAAATAGCCAGAGAAACCTGAAAGCACACACTTATATTAAATAAGATGACAGTAAACACCCTTTCAATCGTAGTCAAATTTCGTTAGTTGTTGGTTGGAAAATTTGGATTAAGGCTTATTGTTTAACTGGTGTCATTAAAGCAGAAAGGAACCTGTTAACAACCAGAAATGAAATTTATAATCCCTAAAACAGGGATTAAAGTGAACTTTTCAGTGTATATAAATTGACAGACATATACCTCCCGATGTATTTAACCTTGTTTTGTTGACCTGTGTTACAAAAACATTGAAAAATGCTATTAAAGAAATTTGATAAAACAGTTAGAGCAAAAATATATTAACTGGTAAACAATTTAGTTCTAGGTCTGCAGATTCACGTATATACAATATTTTTAAGTTATTTCACAGATAAGTAAATTATTTAAAAAAGAAGTGGATTTTGTAAATAGAATTAATCTAGACATGAAGCTCCCCAGGAAAGATTAATTTTCATCTGCAAAATATAGGAGGAAATAATGTCCAAATTACAGTGCTCCTGACGGCATTATGCCGGGTGAGCCCCCCCGACACAATGCTGTGATGAAAATCGAAGGCCTACCATACATGGTCTTTTCTCGCCAGCGATTTCTGCTGGGTAGCAGCCGTTAGCATGACGTCTCGGCCTGGTGCCACACTTGATAGTGTCTTCTCATTGCTCAAGTGGTTGCCGTGGTGGAAGGAATGTTGCGCTGTGGTCTTCTCACTCGCCCCATCTTTTGTCCCGTGTTCCCTTTGGTTCTGGGGCTTTACATCTTTGATTATGGGTAAAAGGAAGTCTAACACCTGAAACTATAGCTCAAATCATAGGGCTTCACAAAGCTGGGCACCAGACGAAAGAAATAGTGAAGAATGTTTGTGTGTGTGAGCGTTCAGTGAGGAACTGGGTGCAGGTTTCAAGGCTGGTAGCGGTGTCTAGTTACCGTCTGCCAAACCTCGGCCTCGCCCCTCCGAGAAGACATCTCTTCCTACTTTAACTTTATTAAAGAAGCAGTTAGAAGAAACAATTAAAGAAGCCCGGCATAATGCCGTGACGAGCATTGTAAATGTACTTCGGTCACTGAAAAATCAGAGAAACATTTATTGTATAACCCATTCCCCGTCTATGTCAATTCACGTGATAGGAATAGCACAGACTGCTGCATGAGTTTCTAATTAAGATAAATGTCAGAGATGAAGATTAATCTTCAGGTCGCTCAGCAACAATGGCAAATAAGAATCTTCACAACCCAGGACATATTAAACCCTTCCACTAAATAAATACTAGTTTTCAAAATTAAACCAATTTAAAAAATGCGTTCTCACAGAGATCAATATTCAGAGACACACTAGAACTTGAATCTTGAAAGAGCGTGCAAGTTGCATTATTAAGTCATCGGCGTTTAAATTGTGAAACTTATCAGGAGGCTTTCAAAAAAAAAAAGGGCAATTTTTTTCCCAAACTGTTCATGAAATTGACATACTGACACTAATACGAGAAAAATATTTAATAAAAAAATTCCTATTAAAATTCAACGGATTTTGAGGGCTACAGCCGGTCAGAAAAAAAAACTTTCTCCAGTGACTTCATGGATACTGTTTTCTTTAATAACAAAAGCAAATTTAAAGCTACACAGCTCAAAATTAAAGATAATTTAGGAGAAGCTCATCACATTAAACGTTTGAAGCCGATCAAAATAAGCATCTTCACATTATTTCACAGAATCCAACAATTACGGGTTCTCTAAATATGCTATTAAATTTGAGAAATTTGCAGTGACGCAGCCAAAACCCAAAAACGTTTTATTAATTTCATAAGATACATCACATATTAAAGCCATATGGCGTTAAGAGAAGGAAAACTTCAATTATTGAAAGGAAAGACATAACATACTATCTCGAAATTAAAATTGAGAAAATTGCATCTTAACATTCCATTAACAATACTAACCTTTTTCTAGGTAATATACACCTGTATGGAAATGATGAAGTTGATTCAAAGAGGCTTTCTAAAGTTGTAACTTGGAAACCGTAATCGAGAATGTTGTATCTAAAACTGATATGATGGGTTAAGGAATTCTGAAGTCATAAATGCCAGTCTTGTGAGAAGTGGATGACGAAGTTCTTGCATAAAATCATGTGAAAACATAATGTTAATACATATCTGAGCTTAATGTTCGATTCTAACCAAGAGAAGCGTTCTCTAGTAATTAAACACTAATTAATTTATTTGAAAATTTTGGCAAAATAAAATTTACACTACAGAAACTGAAGGTCAGACTTCCTTGTAGTAAACTCTATAAGCATTAAACCTTTGAAGACATTTAGAAAAAACATTCCACATTAACTGATCTGAAGTCAGCGATTCTATTTTTAAACAATATGAGTACAAGTTAAAATCTGCAGCACAGTAGACTGAGCTTACGGAATCCCATCCTCCTTGTCGATTTCATCAGCATCAATATTTTGAAGCCATTCGGGAGAAGCATTGTTTAATTATTGACCAAATATCAGTATCAAAATTTATTAGGAATGAGCTAAATTGAGACCAACACATCCCTACTACAACATGAACCTTCATTTCAACAAAACACATTACTGCTAAATGTTTGAAACCGACCGGAAAAGCACTCTCAGGTTAATGCACAGCTTGAATCGACTCCAAGTTTTTTTTTATGGACAAAATTGCCAACATAAAATAAACTAATTGTGCAGTATCTTTCAATTTAATTACTGATGCGTCAGTAATTAAATTTGAAGCAGTTCACAGCAGGAGTATCCGTTTATACTTAATGTGATTTACAGGAATAAAAAGTCGCACTGTTTTGCGCATGAAACTGGTAAAATTATAACCATATACTCCAATAACAATTTTAACCCTCTTCTGTTCAGGATATATTTGTTCTTAAGCTAGAGTATGTTACCTAACATCCCAGTGAGTCGCATGCATTTTTAACTTCCAGTTTTGCCTTCGTATATCCTAGACCCGCCCTTCGAAGAGACTCGCCCTGTACACCCTGTCACTTCTTCTCTGTTGTATATGTAGGAGTCATGTCACCTCTAGTCCTTCAGTCCTCTGTTGTTGTTGTTGTTGTTGTTGTTGTGTTGTTGTTGTTGTTGTTGTTGTTGTTGTTGTTGTTGTTGTTGTTGTTGTTGTTGTTGTTGTTTTGTTTTTGTGTTACGATTAGCCCTCTGCCTCTCTCTGAGCTCACACCTCTCCCGTTACAGCACCAGTTTGTACAAGCCCTCCTTGCACCGCAACATCCTTGCACAAGTAACACTTTTGGATAAGTTACGCCCCGGCATCAGTGTGACCAAACTTATCAACAGTTAACAGACATCATCAATCAGTCATCAAGCTCATCATCAGAGTCGCTAGACTCATCTCCAGCAAATGACTTTCTAAATTTATAAATGGAACAAAAAGGTCCTAACCATTATCTAAAAATTGTTCACTTACGCCCTTCAGTGGTCTATGCATCCCCTTCCCTCCCTAAATTCTCATTGTTTTCTGACATCCTACCCATTTCTTGGCTAGGAGGAGGCCCTTTGCATTTTTACATTTTTTTCCTATACTGGTACCGCAGACTTAAATATAACTGACAAATGCCATGCATATGGTAAGAAAATATTGGTTATTCGGTTGTGTGTCTCAGACGAATTGATAGGTGCCATGCTCGCCCTGAGGTCCTTCTCTTTCAGCAAGATTTGCAGCATTTGGCACCTGAGCCTGTATTCTGTTTCCTTTTTTTTCCTCCTTTCCATGATTTTAATAACCTGGGGATAAATTCCTAAAAGACATTCGTCAGACCAATCCTGTAGCTTGTACAGATACAAATGTAGATTTTGCCTGACATTTTCCTGTTTGTTTTCTGCACTTTTGTCTCACACCGTCTGTAAACAGTGAAAACCTAAAAGACAAATTTATTTTTCATGTAGTTTACATACACATGAAACAAATTTGGTCAATGTACTGATTCTTGTGGATCCCTACTTATTACACTCGCCCATTCTGGCCCCTCGTCCTAGACAGTAAGTTCTTGTTTCCTTATTATTATTCCTTGACCCAAAGTAATGTTTTCCCTTTTATCCCTACCTGCTTCCTTAGCTTATTTACCAGTTTCCTTTATTCTGATGAACATATTTGTCCAAAAATATGCAGTCCACCCATCTCTCTCTCTCTCTCTCTCTCTCTCTCTCTCTCTCTCTCTCTCTCCCCTGCTTAACTTTCGTTACCTTATAGAACTCTAATAGATTTGCAAGACAAGATAAACCATCTCGAAAACTGTTCTGGCTGTTTATTAATTCGCTCCTTTTCAGGTGTTCCACTGTTCTTCTCTTGGTATCCTTCTCCATAACCCTACATATCATACGCCAGTGGCAGTGACCTGTAGTTCAATGCCGCTTGTCTATCCTTTTTACATATTGGGCCTTCATACTGTTTTCTGAACCTCTGGCAGCTGCCCAAATTCGACTGATTTGTTAAATATTATTGGAAGTTGTTTACACAGTTCCTCTGCTCCTTGTTGTAGAACCCAAAGAGAGATGTTATCTGGTTCAAATACCTTTGAGGTATCTCCACCTTTCCTTCATTTGTGTGTATTGTGTCCAGTACTCGTAGGTACACTCTACCTCTGACTCACTGACAATGTTCTTGATTCCACTCAAAATACCTCTGTAAACCTTTGGTCAAGATCCTCACTGACTTTCTGATTACTAATGGGCTTCCGTCCTTCGCTCTTCAGCTTTAGTACCTACTCTTTCTGATATGGCTGTACACTTGTTAAGACTCCGACTTGGTTTTCAATACTGTTTTTCTCAGTCTCGTTCGGCCTGTCTTATCCATTCCTATTCTTTAAGGGCTCATCTGTTTGCTTCCCTATTCTCCAACGTTCTGTGCTTTCTGTATTTCATTCATTCTCTTACAATTTTACCTTTCACTTCTCTGTACCTATGAGTCAACGATGGGCACACGATGTCGTTTCCTTTGCTTCTTGTGCTTCTGAGAATTATTCCCATGCCTCCCGGCATTTTCCAGCTACATTCTTCATTTTAGCCACTTCCTTTCCATCTGCCTCCCTTTACTACGGCACACAGCTCAGCAACTGTTTAATGCTATCAATATCTCTTTTGAAATCAGGTTTTTCCTTTCATGGTCTCTATTCCTCTCCACACGGTCTATGGCGCTAGAGATCACAGCGTGATCGCTAGCATTGCCCTCAGACACACATTGCCCTCAGACATCTCCACTGCCTCCAGCCTTCTGGTTGCAACATACACCACCCATGCTTCACCCCCATATACGATCGTTGGTATAACTATACTCTCATACATTCCCCTCTTTGCTTCAATGGACAAAGTTCTTTGTCTCCAAAGACTCCTCACTGCATCAATAAACTTTTTCCCCTGGTCAATTCCATGTTTCACCTCATCTTTCGTAGACCCATCTGCTGACACTTTCACTCCTAAATATCTGAATACATTCACCTCCTCCATACTCTCTCCCTCCAATCTGATATTCAGTCTTTCGTTACCTAATTTTATCCTCATCACCTTACTCTTTCCTATATTCACTTTCAATTTTCTTCTTTTACATACCCTACCAAACTCATCCCTTAACCTCTGCAACTTATCTTCAGAATCTCCCAAAAGCACAGTGTCATCAGCATAGAGCAGCTGCGACAACTCCAACTTTGTTTTAGATACTTAATCTTTTAACCCAACACCTCTCGCCATCACCCGAGCATTCACTTTTCTTACAACCCCGTCTATAAATATACTGAACAACCATGGTGACATCACACATCCTTGTCTAATGCCTACTTTTACTGGAAAATAATCTCCCTCTCTCCTACAGACTCTAACCTGAGCCTCACTATCCTCGTAAAAACTCTTCACTATTTTCAGTAACCTACCACCTATTCCATACATTTGCAACATCTGCCACATTGCCCCCTCTATCCACCCTGTCATACGCCTTTTCCAAATTCATATATGCCTCAAAAATTTCATTACCCTTATCTAAATACTGCTCACGTATATGTTTCACTGTAAACTCTACCCTTCCTAAAGCCTCCTTTTTCATCCTTCTCTTCGTCTTACTCTTAATTCTTTCAATAATAACTCTACCA
This sequence comes from Cherax quadricarinatus, assembly GCF_026875155.1. Classification (NCBI taxonomy): domain Eukaryota; kingdom Metazoa; phylum Arthropoda; class Malacostraca; order Decapoda; family Parastacidae; genus Cherax; species Cherax quadricarinatus. Next base: position 23,484,011 of record NC_069416.1, on the reverse strand, counting down.
TACACTTTACCAGGCATACTGAACAGTCTTATTCCCCTATCATTTTTACACTTTTTTCCCCTTTGTCTTTATACAGAGGAACTATGCATGCTCTCTACCAATCATTAGGTACCTTAGGTACCTTATCATACATTTATTTAATAAATGCACCAACCACTCCAAAACTATATCCCCACCTGCTTTTAACAGTTCTATTGTTATCCCATCAATCCCAGCTGCCTTACCCCCTTTTATTCTACCCACTGCCCCGCCAACTTCCCCCACACTCAAAACTCGCTCTTCTCACTCCTACAAGATGTTATTCCTCCTTGCAATAAACACAAAATCACAGCTTGCCTATGTTCATCAGCATTTAACAATTCCTCGAAATAGTCCCTCCATCTTTCCGATACCTCTAACTCTCCATTTAATAACTAATCCTCTCCTATTTTTAGGAATCAAATCCATTTGTTCCCTAGGCTTCCTCAAGTTATTAATCTCACTCCAAAACGTTTTCTTATTTTCAACAAAATATGTTGATAACATCTCACCCACTCTCTCAGTTGCTCTCTTTTTACATTGCTTCACCACTCTCTTAACCTCTCTTTTCTTTCCTCCATATACTCCTCCCTTCATGCCTAACTTCTACTTTGTAAAAGCCTCTCATATGCTAACTTTTTCTCTCTTACTACTCTTTTTACATCATTCCTCCGATCGTTCTTCTTCTCTCCTGCTCCCACTTTCCTGTAACTCCAAACTTCTTCTGAACACACTAGCACTATATTATTAAACCTACCCCATACATCTTCGACCCTAACTGTCTCCTCCTTTAGTTTATAAACCTTCACCTCTCTCTTACTTGCTGCTTCCATTTTCCTCGTATTTCATCTACATTTTACTCTCACTGTAGTTACAAAAAAGTGATCTGATATATTTGAGGCCCCTTTAAAAACATGTCCATCTGGAAGTCTACCCAACAGTCTTTTATCTACCAATACGTAGTCCAACAAACTACTGCCATTACGTTCTTCATCATATCATATATTCTTATTTATCCTTTTTTATTCTTAAAATCTGTACTATCTATAACCAAATCCCTTTCCATACAAAGTTCAATCAAAGGGCTCCCATTTTCATTTACACCTGGCACCCCAAACTTACCTACCACACCCTCCCTAAATGTTTCTCTTAGTATACCATTTAGGTCCCCCTACCATAATTACTCTCTCGCTTGGTTCCAAAGTTCCTATATACTTGCTTAATATCTCCCAGAATCTCTCTCTCTCTCTCTACCCTACACTCCTCTCTTCTCCAGGTGCATACTATGACCTACTTCTCGCATCCGACCCTTACTTTAATCCACATAATTTATACATTTATATTCCCTCTTCTCCTTCCATAACTGATCCTTCAACATTATTGCTACCCCTTTCTTAGCTCTAACTCTCTCAGATACTCCTAACTTAATCCCATTTATTTGTCCCCACTGAAACTCACCTACCCCCTTCAGCTAGGACAACCAACTTTTCATTCATAACATTAGCCATCATCTTTTCATCCGTACTACATCCACGCACATTCAAGCATCCCAGTTATATAAAGTTTTTCATATCTTTTTTAGTATTTTCTACAGGAGAAGGGGTTACTAGCATTATAGTCGCCTCATACGACACGAATGGCTTTCGGAGGAAGGATTCTTTTCCACTTCCCCATGGAGAATAGAGGAAATAAATTAGGACAAAGACCATTAAGATAAGAGGAAAGAAACCAAGATGTGTGTATGTAAATATATGCATGTGCATACCTGTGTAGTGTGACCGAAGTGTAAGGAGAAGTAGCAAGATGTACCTGTTATCCAACGTGTTTATGAGACAGAAAAAGGGACACCAGCAATCTTCCATTATGTGAAACAGTAACAGGTCTGTTTCACACTCACTTGGCAGGATGGTAGTACCTCCCTGGGTGGATGGTGTCTACCAACCTTCTACCTGTGTGTGAATATATGCCTATAATTATAATATATACCATTCTACAATAATTGGCAGGCGATATTCTATAGAGTTGTGGAGTAATTTTCTTTTGCCTGGGCTTTCAGGGTGTTTCTTCTCTTGTTTAAATCAGAGATACCAGTAGAATAATCTTAACGAAATTTACTCAAGTCATGTTACAATGCAGTAACACACGTTATACAAAATATTATAAATTCTTGCTTAATCTGTTTTTCCTTAACAATCAATTAATATTTCTTAAATCGCTAAGAAGATTGTAGATCAAATTACTTGGTTTAGGATGAAATCGTTTTTAAGTTACCTATATTATTCAGCAGGATACGTTTATTTCTTAGGAATTAGCATGAAACGTCAAAATATTTATTTAAAAGCATTAATAAATTACAGGCTACATAACCAGCTTAAATACTACAAGGAAACTTTGAAACCGACCAGAAGCAATCTTCTCGAGTAATAATAATAACCTTAATTTTTAAATGGGTGGCCCGGTGAGCCAGTGAAAGGCCTCTGTCAATTAACCAAAACCTCCAGTGGCTGTTAGGAACACACTGTCCTGCTTCCTGACGAACCTTCTCCGGTTATACGACGGTTTAAAGTTTTAATTAAATGGATTCGAATGTTTACAAATTTACGCCCTAAAAGGTAAAACGTGAAATGTATCAGTGTTACGAGTCTGAAGCCGATTGCAATAAGTCGTCATTATTTACTGAGCGGAAAATTAATACAAAAAATTATATGATAAAATTTACAAATTGCGACTTATGCCGGTCAAAAATAAGGCGAAGCATGCGTATGTGCAGCCTACCCCCTCGATGGTAATATTTATCAGCAATTTCATGAAATAAAATTTGTTCCCCAAAATTCCTCGTACTCATACACGTGTATAAACATTAGAGTAACACCATACTGCTTTAGTTTAGATCATCTTGTAAACATTTGTATTGTTCGAACTCACTTTTGAGTAAATCCTTTAGATGTATGCGAAAGGAAAGAAAATAAAAATCTGTGTTCCGGAAATATTTAATGTTTGAAACGATACACAAATAACCTGCATTTTTTGGTTATTTACTGTTTGAAATTTGGCTGTAAACTTAGAAAAAAATCTATTAAATATCTGCGTGTTCTAACCATAAGCGCTTCCGTAATATCCGAAACTGTTCTCGCATAAATATGCTATCCAAGAAATGCATAGAAAATGCCCAGTGAAAATTTGAAGGAAAAATCCTTGTGAAATATGAGGGATCTGTTTGAATTTTCTCAATATTTCTTTAAAAAGATGTGCTTGGTGCTATTTATAAGAAAGACAGATACGTAACTGGAACATGGTATTAAAAATCCAGGCTTAATCAAGGTAAAATCAAGGCTAGTGTTACGTTTTCTTATATAGTTAATATTCACAAAAGCGACTACATTTTTTCATGTTTCACTACTTTAGTGTTCATTTAAATAGATTCCAAAAATTTCATTCATAACTTCAAAACGCCTTACCCGACTGGCTTGAAAAGTTTAGCTCTGGCGAAATGTAACCAACAGAAGGTTCGTTCAGGTGCCTGTTGCTTAAAACCATACCCCCGGCCGGGATTGAACCCGCGGTCATAGAGTCTCAAAACTCCAGCCCGTCGCGTTAGCCACTAGACCAGCTAGCCACAATAAGATTCATCCAACTAGGTGTATTTCTACACCCTAGGAAGGTTAGCACAGGCACCTCTGTGACCACCAATGCAAGTTTTTACAGACGAATCTCCAGCTAGCGTGGCCGGGACGAACTCTAGCTCAAGTCCCTTCACTGCCGTCAACATGACTGCAGTGAAGGGACTTGAGTTTTGAGACTCTATGACCGCGGGTTCAATCCCGGCCGGGGGTATGGTTTATTTGCAATCGTGTCATTACGATTTCTTAAGCCTGTTGCTTAATCTTATTTAGACCATCCCGGAAATGGTTTCCACGACTTAATTTTAGAAGAACTCTTCTGATCGGCTACAAAACTGCATTACATGACTCCTTCATAGAAATAAAATTTGTATTGTTAATCTGGAAATTGACTGGTATTATATACTATTTAATAAAGTATACCTGCTGATAGGAGTACCTTGATGACGGTGAGAGGCTGTTGATGCATGGAACTTCACTTATCCTACCGTTTCTCGGACAGAACCTTGTTTTCAGTTGAGACTCAGTAGGTCCAAATTTTCCTGGATTCTGTCATAAATGATGAATGCATCGTTTGGTAGATTTCAAACTTTTAGTGTTCATGTTTTTTTATTGTAAAAAAATATTTCTTTAGACTTTAGATTGGGTAAATTTTAAAATGCCCATTTTATTAAAGAAACTAGTCTGTGAAATTACTTGAGAATGTCTCCCACGATCAAAAATAAGACACAGTGTTTGATTTTATTCAGTTATTCCAGAATAAATCTATATAATGTATTTTTTGCTTCCATAAAACTAGTGTGTCCTCAAAATCCGTGAAAAAAAATCTCATTTACCGAAAGCCTAAATAAAACTTCCTTATTACTCCAGCATTACATTCACTCACATAATTTGCCTATTTATTTATTTGCCTATTTATTTATTTTATTTATTAAATTACTTATTTAAACTATGAATACGATTTTGGCCAGTGATATCATTTTGCCTTTTATTATGGAAGAAATTGGGAACAATGAAGCACTGAAATAGTTTTATGGTATTCCGAGTGCATCATCCGATTATTTTCACCCTTTCAACACTGATTACTGAAGTATAATTGGGAAGCTCGTCTATCTAGCGCTCAACAGACGAAGAATCGAGCCTCTATCAAGTCTTGCGCTGAATAACCCACATGAGTTTAAAGCTTGGCATTAATTAAACTAAACTAAATTTGATAATGCTAATTTTGAGCGGCTTCAAACTTAATATAGGGATATATTGATCGGTGTGACATAACCTGAGAATATCTCTTTAAATTGGCTTCAAAAATAGTGTTTGTTAGTGGAAGGTTAGAGGCGAGAGTGTCGTAATTTGCCATTTTTGTTGAAAGCGGGATATTAATTTTTCATGGAAAACTTATGAACGCCATATGTGATTTGCTTCAAATTTACAGTGGTAATATTTAGGGATGTGCCAAAGTATTGGTATCGGCAGATATCGGCCATATTTTCGGTATCAGTGATTCAACGGCCCATAATTTTTAAAATATAAATGTTATTTGTGCTTAAAAGTATCAACATTAGCGCTGACTCACGATTGTGAGAGTTACATACGCATACACACGCACACATACACACACGCACATACACGCACACATACACACACGCACACATACACACACGCACACATACACACACGCACACATACACACACGCACACTAGTTCCAGAGCTAAGAGATATGTCCTATGAGGAGAGGTTACGGGAAATCAACCTGACGACACTGGAGGACAGGAGAGATTGGGGGACATGATAACGACATACAAAATACTGAGAGGAATTGACAAGGTGAACAAAGACAAGATGTTCCATAGATGGGACACGGCAACAAGGGGACACAGTTGGAAGTTGAAGACACAGATGAATCACAGGGATGTTAGGAAATATTTCTTCAACCACAGAGTAGTCAAGAAGTGGAATAATTTGGGAAGCGATGTAGTGGAGGCAGGATCCATTAAGGTACGGGCAGCTGGTGTTATGTCATGCAGGGATACCTTTCTCAGATTGCGCAGTGCCCGAAATACTGCAAATCTTGCATGACATATTCGAAGAAGGTTATGGAATTTTGTTTCCTTCTCTTATTCCTCGCGAGTGTCAGGCTGTAGTAAGCATTTATTAAGAATAATTTAGTTAATAGATATCCCCATATGGGTATCATTACGTGGTTGCATTTTATTTTTCTTCCCATAACTTTGCTTACAATTTGAAAACGACTTATCAGATCAGCTTCAAATTTTTAATACTAATTTACTGTATTGAGAAAAAGGGTCATGTAACTATTGCTCTCAATCTGCTAATTTTATTCAATAAACTGAGATACTAGTATCCATTCTATAACTAAAGTCCTGTTTGCTGCCACTTAAAAATATAATCACTTTTTCAATAATAACGATTACACTGAAATACTTACATTGAGTTTTAATTGAAAAGTAATAAATAAAAAGTATAAATAATCGTTTTTTATGACTAGTTTTCCGTGAGTCAAGAGAAAAATGTACGTATCACTTGCAAGCAGGATTGCCTGGTAGGGACGAAACACCCCTTTTGTGGGAAAAATCAAAGCCAGATGAGAGGGGAAGATAATAAGGGGAAAATATTACATAGAGGGATGCATAGTGGGAATGAATTTTTCACGTAAGTAACTATCTTGTGAGAAACAGTGCTGATCATGCCTTCTGATACTGAAAGAATGTTAAGTATCAATTACAGCAAGCTCGGCCTTGATAACACACACGAGAGAGACATCGCCTGCACAGGCTGACTTCTATAGTCTCAGAAGCATGAGATAAAATTAGTGGAGGAATATAGCAATAGTATTAGCAGTAATGTTCACAGCAGGGAGAGAAGGACGTGCTTATTGTAGAGGTAATTTTAAGGTGTCACTCCCATAGACCTGGTTAAAAATATAAGTTTATATGAAACGTTTTCAATCCTTTAACCTCAATGAAAGAAATACAGAGGCTTGAGTACAGAGGCTTTAATACTGGCGGCAGTTGAAGTGATGAGGTGCAGCAGGTGAAGATATCGTCATAGGTGGGACTAACTAGTGGAAGTAGGACATCCACAAAGGTGCCAAATGTTAGTAATGCAGATGTAAAAGATACTCTCTGTACCAAGAATCCTAGGTGATGCTGGGTTAAACAAGTATCGTTAGATAAGAAAAAAATATGCAATACCTAGAAAATGATGAATATGACACGTGTGCAACACCTGGGTATCTTCAATGGAGAGAGACTTCACTGTATAGCAAGCTAATCAATTTAATACAAGCCTTTCCCACATTAATGTGAGTGGTGTATAAATGGTCTGTATGGAGAATGAATGTATGACGAATGATTAAGGGGAACTAGAGCCCCATGTGTACACGCATGGCAGGTGGAAGAGGCGCCACCATTTATGAAGGTTAGGTTAGGTAATGGTGTGTCAGGAAACGGCTCAAGTGTTTCCTGACACAGGTCTTAGTCATATGATGACCTGCAGCTGGAGCTTCTGGTCATCTGATCGAGGCCATCCGTTGGCTTACTGATCCACCCCTATAAAAATTATGGTTAAGATAATAACCATTAGATATAACACTAATATTTTCACTTCATACAGAGAACTTGTCCTGGTAACCACAGGGATGATACTATTACGAACCTGGTCTCGTTCTGTCAGCTACCGCTATGAAGAATTCTTCGGGTAGTCGCTCGGTTCGATATGGCGTTCTTGTCCTCCCATCCTCTATGACTTCCTGGTCTCTGTCTAGGTTATGCAATATACCTTTCTCGGATCGCTCAGCGACCGGAATTCTTGAATTATATTTGCAGACATTACTATAATAGAGAAAATCCTGTTAAAAAATTCTAGGTTATTAAGCAATTACTTTTAAGCTTAGGGAACAGAGAAAATAAGTGCATAATTATCAATTCGCAATTATCTTTTTGTCGTTACAGCGGTAGAACGAAGATGCTGATATACCGTCTTCAGTAATATTTTAGTTTAATTTTGTAAAATTTTCAATGAATGCGCTATTTCTTTTAAATAATTCCATTGTCACCCACTCTGAAGAAAATATTTAAATTTTCGTTGGCCTCTTGTATGCCCTGTTGGAGACACCAAAAAAACTCTTAATTCTTTTATGTTCTTTTATGTCCTTCTACGTGGGTATCTTGTCTTCTCTTTTCTTCTATCATATAGTGAAAACATTTGTAGTATTGTTTTAGGTTTTTAGTTATAACGTAAATTTTTTCCTCGGGTAGCTATGTTACGCGACATTTTTCCCCATTTCCTTTAGCACGTTTCCTCGAGGCGGGTCGCTCGTTTCCAAGCAACATTTGGCACCATATGGTTATATTCCTAGAATGTTCGAGTTAATTCTTCGCCAGTCATTGAATGTCTCTGCTTCAGAGAAGGATATTTTTTAAAACTAAATTCTAAAAGTTATTTTTGTAACTCTTTCCTGCCCCCTTCCCCTTTTATTTCCCTGGTTTATTTGCTTATATAATCGGTGGTCTTGCAATATTATTAGAATAAAAATGTTGTGTGTGTGTGTGTGTGTGCGCGCGCCCCCCCCCCCTTTGGATAAGTAAGACTTGCCATGTTGCCTTAAATTGCAGCGCTCGTGTTGCCGAATAAGGCAGAATTTAGCAGAGCGAATTTTTGTGTATGCGATAATTTCGCAAAAATCATTCTGAACCTAACGAAAAAAATATAATTAATTGTCTTTATTATTAAATTATTATAAACTAATCTAAAATATATTTAGTTGGATTAGGCTAAATTAAATTGAGCTTGTTATAATAATGTTAGGTAAGTTTTCTAAGGTTCATTTGGTACAAAGTTTATAAATTTTACATTAATATAAATGAAAAAGAAAAATATTTTTAAGCGAGTTCTTGATAATTGACCCATTTTACCTATTCGGCACGACATATATAAGCCCAACTTGCCGGAAAAGCCGAATTCCTTTAAAAATTATGGTTAGAATTGTTTTCAAAGTGAATTAGTGCCAGTTTGATTAATTTATCCAGAAGAGCGGAAGTTTCTTTGTGAAATATCTTAACTGCCATATCTGATTGGCTTATATCGTTAATTGCCGATATAGCTTTTGAGATGGATGATGATATTTTTATTTTGTATCAGTGCAAATTTCCCAATATGGCAGTGTAGTTAAACAGCTCGGAGTCGTTATCAAAATTAACTGCAGAATACCTTTTCTGTTCGGCTTCAAACCTTCAGGGCTGGTGTATTTGCCTGTTTGTTATTGGGCTGCATTAGTCTCAAATTGACATTTTGTTAAATAAACTGATATTTATTTTCATTCACTGCAAAATGCTTCTTCTGCTACACCTCAAACTCTTATTGCAGATGTTTTGGAAGAGAACAATGAAACTCTAAATTTAAGCTGTTTGGTCACAAATTTACTAATATTATGAAATTAAAAAAGTTATAATCGTTACATCTTGTTTGAGTGTTGACATAATACCTAACCTGTTAGTCTTTAATATTTCAGCACTGATAAACCTTAATGGAAGAATTAACATTTTAGTGGGATTTGTAGCCCCAAATTTGCTAATTACATAAGTATTGTATCTTCCTCCTGCAGATCAATTAGAAATTAAGATATTAAGCTCAGATCATATTAAACATCTGGTAGAAAAAAATTTTCTTTATATAATACCTAAAAAAATATTAAATACTCTGCTGAGCTTAAAATACTTATTCCTTTCACCCCTCTGATCCAACAGCTTGTTAAATTCTGTGAATGCTGATATTTTCAATTATTTCTTTAATATAACTTGACGGAAATTGTCCGTTACGCATTGCAGGTGACTGCTTCATACATTTACACGTGTACATGTGCTCGTGAATACGCTCACCATGCAAACATATGCATACAAATTCACAGGAATTCATATACAATTTAATGCACAAAACATATGTTAACACACACAGCCACAATTATTCGAACATATATATTGACATTCACATGTACACTTCTGCACATGCATACATGTGCATATGTATACACATGTGAACTATTACATTCCTACATGCATACATATGCATATATACATCTACAAGAATGCAAACTCACACACATATATATGCACATAAATGTATGTGTCAATACATGTATGCGCAAGAGTACTAATATAAACTTAATGTTTCACTCATTCCTGCTTATACACATACATATACACCGCACTGCTGCCAGCGCAAGTATTGCTCACCTATTGTGGTTGCATGTTGTCGGGTTCTGGATTCTGGTCTTGCATAACTGTTAGATACTGGTCACTCACTCCTGCAAGCTATTACAAGAATTAGAGTAGAAATAACATAGATAAGGTGAAGACAGGGGTGATGAGAGTGCGAGGAGTAAAGCGGTCTAGCGAGGGGTAACGTCAGACACTCATAGAAGCTGAGACAAGCTAAATTTTACAACCTAGTTACTTTCTGTATTTTATAAGTAGAATTGATAAGTGTTAGAATTACTAGTGGTAAGTTTTAGTATGAATACTTAGAAGTGGGGGCACACACACACACACACACACACACACCACACACACACACACACACACACACACACAAACACACACACACACACAGAGGAGCCAGGAGTCGGACTCGACCCCGCAAACCTCACTAGGTGATCAGGAACAAGCGGTCCATTTGTAAAAGCTGTAGTACCACACACATTACACAGGATTTCCACTTCCTTTAACTGCCCTGATAACTCTCCCTCTACATTCACTATCCACTATCCCCTCTCTTCTCTCTCATCTCTCTCTCTTCTCTCTCTCATCTCTCCATCTCTCTCTTCTCTCTCTCTCTCTCTCATACCTATCTCTCTGTCTACTTCTCTCTACCTATCTCTCTCTCTTACTATCTTCTCTCTACCTATCTCTCTACTTTACCTCTCTCACTCTTTACCTCTCTCTCTCTCTCCCTCTCCCAGCTCTCCCCTCTCCAGCTCCCCTCTAACATCTCTCCCCCTCTCATTATCTCTCCCTTCTCCCATTCCCCATCTCTCTCTCTCTCCCCTCCTCCCCTCTCTCTCCCCCTATCCTCTCTCTCCCATTCCCCTCTTTCTCCCCCTTCTCCCCTTCTCTGTCTCTCCCCCTGTCTCTCCCCCCTTTTCCCTTCTCACTCTCCCCTCTCTCCTACCTTTCCCTTCTCTTTCCCTCTCTCTCTCTCACTCTTTTCTCTTTAAAAAAAAAAAAAAAAAAGAAAAAAAAAAAAAAAGAAAAAGGGAAAAAGGAAAAAAAAAAATTGGGGGAAAGGACAGTAGAATGTTCTGGTGGGAAGGGAAGGGATTGGGGGGCAGGGAAAAAGGGTGGAACAAGGTGGGAGGGAAAAATTGGAAGAGATTTCTGAAAAAATGGAGACAGAGCTTTCTGTTTAAATTAAAAAAAGGAGGTTGGGGAAGAAGAATAATTGGGGGGGCACAATCGAAACTGCGTGCCAGGATAAGGGTCCCAGAAGATAGGGAAACAGGCTGAAGCAAGTTACAAGGGCATGACCAGAGAAGACACAGCAAATGAAGCTGAGAGGGCCGAACAGGGGGGAAGGAGTTGAATTTTTTAAAGGTCATACAGCCTCCCAAAAAAAGGGCCAAGGAGTGAAAGGGGAGAGCAGCTGGGTGCAGATGGAGAGGGTGTAGGTAAAAATGCTGAGGCACAACCATGCTCCCAAGAGCCCGGGAAAAAAACAAGGGGGGAAAAATGCCTGTAGGACAGGAACCAGAGTTACAGAGGGGGGGCAAGGGGAGGAAGAAAGGGCAAAATCAGTTTATCCATGGGCTTCAGGAGGGAAGGAAAGGACACACAAAAGGGAGACGACAGAAAAAAAAGAGTTGGGAACTCATCACGGAAAAAGGTGAAGACAGGGACGAGACTGTAAATTTTCAGAGAAAAGGGGGTTTGAAGGGAAGAAAACGATTAAAGTGATTCTCAGGACAAAAACAGTGCGGAACAGGATCCTCCAAGAAAAACCACGGTTGAAATACTCGGAAAGTAAAGGGGGCTTTCCCTAGATGGGGACAGAACACAAACGAACGCGCACTAGGGAGAGGACAAAGGCAAAGGAGCTAGGAAAGTAGAAAAGGGAGGAACCACAGGGTCAATCGGGCAGGACAGAGGCAAGGGCGAGCACACACGAACTATCCTCAAAACCCCCACAACCATCACCCCACCCCAAACAAACTACAATCCATACTCAAGCTTCCCCCCAACACCCAACTATAGAATCCCACAGTATACTACCAGGTCTCCCAAACCACAGTATTGGAAAGGAAACTGAAGGCATGAAACACAAACACTGATGGAATAACAAATAAGTGGGAGGAGTTGCACGAAAGAGTCAAAGAGGCATCACCGGACATCATAGCTCTCACAGAAAACAAACTTACATATATGATAACAGATGCTATCTTTCCAACGGGATACCAGATCCTGAGGAAAGACAGAGGGAACAGGGGGGGGGGGGTGGAGGAGTGACACTGCTGATCAAAAACCAATGGAATTTTGATGAGATGGAGAGAGGAGACAGCAAAGAAACAAGCGATTACATAGTGGGAGCGACTCACTCTGGAGGTCCCAATATTGTAATTGCATTGATGTATAACCCACCACAGAACAGCAGGAGGCCAAGGAAAGAGTATGATGAGAGCAATAGAGCGATGGTTGACACACTGGTTGCAGTGGCCAGAAGAGCTCATGCATGCAGGGCAAAGCTCCTGATCATGGAGATCGATTTGGAGAACTTGGAGCCACATGGGGGCCAAGATACATGGAAGGCTAAGATGATGGAGGTGGTACTGGAAAACTTCATGTACCAACACGTAAGGGACACTACAAGAGAGAGAGGAGAGGATGAATCAGCAAGACTGGACCTAGTATTCACCTTGAGTAGTGCAGATATTGAGGACATTACATATGAAAGACCCCTTGGGGCCAGCGATCATGTGTTTTTAAGCTTCGAATACACAGTAGAACTACAAGTGGAGGGGGAAGCAGGAAGGCCAGGACGAATGAAGCCAGACTACAAGAAAGGGGACTACACGGGAATAAGGAACTTCCTGAACGGGGTTCAAGTGGGACAGAGAACTGGCAGGGAAGCCAGTTTATGAGATGATGGAATATGTAGCAACAATGTGCAAGGAGGCTGAGGAGAGGTTTGTGCCCAAGGGTAACAGGCATAATGAAAAAGCCAGGATGAGCCCATGGTTCACCCAAAGGTGCAGGGAATGGAAGAAATATAGAAGGCAAAGGACCCAGGAGAATAAGGAGAACAGTCGTAGAGCCAGAAAAGAATATGCACAGATAAGAAGGGAGGCTCAACGACAATATGAAAACGACATAGCAGCGAAAGTCAACTCTGACCCGAAGCTCTTATGCAGCCACATCAGGAGGAAAACAACAGTCAAGGACCAGGTAATCAGGCTAAGAAAGGAAGGAGGAGAGACAACAAGAAATGACCGTGATGTGAGGAACTCGACAAGAGATTCAAAGAGTGTTCACAGAGGAGACAGAAGGGGATCCAGAAAGACGGAGAGGTGGGGCACACCACCAAGTGCTGGACACAGTACACACAACCGAGGCAGGAGTGAAGAGGCTTTGAGTGAGCTAGATACCTCAAAGGCAATGGGGCCGGATAACATCTCTCCATGGGTCCTGAAGAGGGAGCATTGGCGCTACGTGTACCCCTAACAACAATATTCTATACATCTATCGAAACAGGGAGATTGCCTGAGGCATGAAAGACAGCAAATGTAGTCCCAGTCTTTAAAAAAGGAGACAGACATGAAGCACTAGAGACCAGTGTCACTGACATGTATAGTATGTAAAGTCATGGAGAAGATTATCAGAAGAGTGGTGGAACACCTAGAAAGGAATGATCTCATCACCAGCAGCCAACATGGTTTCAGGGACTGGAAATCCTGTGTCACAAGCCTACTGTAGTTCTATGACATGGTGACAGCAATAAGACGAGAGAGAGGGGTGGGTAGATTGCATTTTCTTGGACTGCAAGAAGGCGTTTGACACAGTTCCACGAAAGCGATTAGTGCAAAAACTGGACGACCAAGCAGAGATAAAAGGAAAGGCACTACAATGGGTCAGGGAATACTTGTCAGGAAGACAGCAGCGAGTCATGATACGTGGAGAGGTGTCAGAGTGGGCACCTGTGACCAGTGGGGTCCCACAGGTGTCAGTCCTAGGACCAGTGCTATTTCTGGTATTTGTGAACGACATGGCCGAAGGAAAAGACTCCGAAGTGTCCCTGTTTGCAGATGACGTGAAGTTGATGAGAAGAATTCATTCGATCGAAGACCAGGCAGAACTACAAATGGATCTGGACAGGCTGCAGACCTGGTCCAGCAATTGGCTCTTGGAGTTCAACCCCACTAAGTGCAAAGTCATGAAGATTGGGGAAGGGCAAAGAAGAACGCAGACGGAGTATAGTCTAGGGGGGCCAGAGACTACAAACCTCGCTCAAGAAAAAAGATCTTTCGGTGAGTATAACACCAGGCACATCTCCTGAAACGCACATCAAACAAATAACTGCTGCAGCATATGGGCGCCTGGCAAACCTCAGAATAGCATTCCGACATCTTAATAAAGAATAGTTCAGGACTCTGTACACAGTGTACGTTAGGCCCATATTGGAGTATGCGGCACCAGTTTGGAACCCACACCTAGCCAAGCAAGTAAAGAAACTAGAGAAAGTGCAAATGTTTGTAACAAGACCAGTCCCATAGCTAAGAGATATGTCATATGAGGAAAGGTTAAGGGAAATCAACGTGACGACACTGGAGGACAGGAGAGATAGGGGGGACATGATAAAGACATACAAAATACTGAGAGGAATTGACAAGGTGGCAAAGACAGGATGTTCCAGAGATGGGACACAGCAACAAGGGGACACAGTTGGAAGTTGAAGACACAGATGAATCACAGGGATGTTAGGAAGTATTTCTTCAGCCACAGAGTAGTCAGGAAGTGGAATAGTTTGGGAAGCGATGTAGTGGAGGCAGGATCCATACATAGCTTTAAGCAGAGGTATGATAAAGCTCAAGGTTCAGGGAGAGTGACCTAGTAGCGACCAGTGAAGAGGCGGGGCAGGAGCTTGGACTCGACCCCTGCAGCCTCAACTAGGTGAGTACAATTAGGTGAGTACATATACACACAAATATACGACAAAGTGTTCATAAGTAAATGCGCAAAGATACGTAGTGTACGTTTGTACATGCATAGTGTGCATATGTACATGCATACATAAGCGCATACACATGTATATATGCGCGCGCACATATTTTTATACATTTTCCTGCCTTAGAATTTTTCCTGGTCCTGCACTGTTGCATATGTTTGCACTGAATTAGTCGTGGCTGGACTTACAGAATACTGGGATACGTGTCTCATATCTTACAGCTAGTGAAACACATCTAGTCTAATTGTCGTTAATGCGATCAGATAGGTTTCTTAATTAATAATAATCAGGCTGATTATCGCCAAGTTATTACAACAATGCATTTGCACTCAATGTATATACATATACTTATATGTACGATTTTTTATATATTTTTTTTGCTCAGTACTTTGATGCTGTATTCAGTATTTCGATATCCCGTGTGTTTGATATAGGTTTTCCTTAGGGATAGTATTACCAGGTAATAACGATTCCTCTTCTGAAAGGAAGCCTTAGAGGCTGCCGTAGACACTTAATACTTGCTGAAATCTTCATCGCCTTACTGAAGTATATCAGCTAGGGTTGACAGATGTGATTACCTGATGGGCAAAATCCTTCTTGTATAATGGAATGTAACGAGTAATCACAACTTCCTTTTATTATCATTATGAAACTAACATGTAGAGTAGCAATGCACTGCCTTTACCCACAATACTGTTTATTACAGCACAACACTTCAGCTACATCAATTCCTAACGGAAAGTCTACATCGTCCTCAGTTCCCTTCCTCTCTCTATTATACTAACCACAAGCATTCCAACCCTACGTCCTCCCTCATACAGAATCCATGCAAATCCACCTCCAGCTTTCCTTTCCCCTAGACTTCCTTCAGTATGCATTCACTTTCCCCAGCTCACATTCTGAGACTAAAAGCACTCGAGCCTTTCTCAAACTCCTAAGACAACCTCCCAACAAACTTGCCCAACACCTTTCACACCATTATCACATGCATTCTCTGCCCCTCCTTCACACCTGCCAGTACCTGAGCCACAAGCCTTCCAAACTCCTACGTAACTTTGGAAGGTACACGCTGAACTCACATGACAATGGCAAAATATACATGAATGGCATACAATATCGACAAAATGAAAAATTAGACATGTGTGCAACATCTGGGTATCTTTATTGTAGACGTTTCGCGATCCAGTGGCTTTATCAATACAAATTCAAGAACATAATTAGAAGACAGAAGTCCTTCAGCCTTGGAGTTATTGTGAAGAGCACCGTAGTCGTGAAGATTCTGGAGCACAGACAAGAATGCTGACGCTTATGTGCTGCCGTCAGATGCATACAAGCGCCAGCTTAAATACACCAGCTTTCTTTTTTCTTCTGCCTAGTGTAAACCATATCCCCGGCCGGGATTGAACCCGCGGTCATAGAGTCTCAAAACTCCAGCCCGTCGCGTTAGCCACTAGACCAGCTAGCCACAATAAGATTCATCCAACTAGGTATATTTCTACACCCTAGGAAGGTTAGCACAGGCACCTCTGTGACCACAAATGCAAGTTTTTACAGACGAATCTCCAGCTAGCGTGGCCGTGACGAACTCTAGCTCAAGTCCCTTCACTGCCGTCAACATGATCGTGTCATTACGATTTCTTGAGTTCTGCCTAGTGTGTTCTCTTCCTTCAGATCTTTCTTCCCCTCCCCCGTCTGTGTTTTTGTCCTACTCCTTGTGGGCCCTTAGTGCTCCTGCAATGCTCCTCTTCTTGTTCTTAGACTTACCTCACTTCCACTACTACTACTGTCTACCACTCCTTTAGTACCATTACCTTTTACCTTTTCTATTGCTACAACTACTATTGCTCCCCTTTGCTCCCCTTTCTATCTCTTGTGGCATAGACTACTACCCCTACTTTCCACTACCACTACTACTTCTACTGCTACTTCCTCTACCATCCTTAACACTACCACTACTTCTTGTTCCTCATTTCTTTTCCCCGTCCTAGTTCATCTCACCTATATATAGTGGCTCACTCACCCACTCCCTTCTGTCAGTGGGACTTGTGAATGATCCAAGACAGACCGAAACGATGTTTCTCTCTATGTGCGGGTTATTTGTGCATTGTTCCAGTCACAGAATATGCATTTTTGTTGTAAAGGGTGGTAATGAAATGAAAGGTTATATATCAGATAAAAGGTTATATATCAGGAAGTTAATTGAGTATTTTTTGAGGTATTTGTCTGCGGAGGATTCTATTAAAGATGAGATGTACCACAGAGATGGCGAAGAGAATAAGGCAAGTGATGAACCGATTTAAATGACAAGGGCAGTGATCCCAGCACTCTTATATGTTAAGTAAAAGGACACACATGCAAATAATGTGACGATTTATTGTGGCAACGTTTCGTTCTCCAGGAGCTTTATCAAGCCGTTACAAACAATACGTGGACACCGAGGGTATATATAAGGTGTATATATATGGATTACGAATTTTGAAGCGAGGGGACTGGAGGCAGTGAAGAAGTCGTGTTGGAAAGCAATGTGTGGTGTGAATATTGTGCACGGAATTCGTAGTCTACTGATTATGATGAATGGGCTTACCAGTTGAGGAGGGGTTGTTGAGGTTGTCTGGACATTTAGAGATGGAGCAAAACTACGTCTAGGAGTGTGTATTAATTTCGGGTGGAAGGAAGGAGCGGTCGGAATCGTCCTAGGAAAGGATGGGAGGGAATAAAGGAGGTTTTGAGTGCGAGGGGCTTGGACATGCAGCTCGCTTGTATAAGTGTATCATGGAAGTGAATGGAGCTTGAGCAAAGTAACATTTATGAAGTGACTCAGAGATCTAAGTCTGAAGGAGGGATCTAGACTGGCAGGGCAGTGGCTGAATTAATGATGAACATGCGTCTTTTTCGTGTCGCTCTTCCTCGGTGGGAGACAGCCGGTTTGCTAAAAATAAAATTGCTATTAACATTTATAATAATATTTATAATCAGATGGCTTTGGGGGTTTCGGCACTTAAGGAGAATGGAAACAACAGGTGACTATGAAGGGCGAATAAATCTGGGGTGGAGGGAAAGAAAGATTAAGAGTCGTCCCAGGAAAAGGTGAAGGAAGCGGATAAAGGAGATTTTGAGTGCTAGGGGTTTGAACAGGCAACAGGTGTGCATCAGCATGTTAGACGGGAGTGGAGGTAAATGGAACATATGATTTGATATGCTGATGGAATAAGAGCAAAGTACTATTTATGAACGGATTCAAGAAACCGATTAGACAAACATGAGTACTGGAGATGGGAAGTACAGCGCCTGCACTCTGAAGGAGGGATGAGAATGTTGTGGCATGGAGGGTCATCTAACTGTTATATCCGTGTCCTTCCGGGAAAACACTGATTGGTTGAGTGGCGGTGAAGTTTCATAGTCGGGTCCCACTGCCTCTGTGAGATAGAGACTGAAGGCCCTGAATCTGCACTAGGGGGGATATGATCAAGGTGTATGAATGGAAAACAGGAATAAATAAAGGGAATGTAGACACCGTGCTAAAATTATCTAGCCAAGACAGGATTCGCAGCAATGGTTTTAAATTTGAAAAATTCAGATTTATGAAGGATATAGAAAAGCACTGAGTTGTGGATGAGTAGAATAAACTCCCGAGTACCGTCTTAGAAGCTAAAATGTTGTGTAGTTTAAAAAAAAAGTTAGATAAATACATTAGTGGGTGTGGTTGGCTATGGTTGGACCTGACTAGCTTGTGCTAATAGGTTTGATGCCCTGCTGTTTCCTTAAGTGGATGTGACCTGACCTGACTAGGTTGGGTCATTGGCTTAAGCCGTTGAGAGACTTGGACCTGCCTCACATGGGCCAGAAGGGCTGCTGCAGTGTTCCTTCCTTCTTATGTTCTTAATAATAATAATAATAATAATTCGAAACCAGGTAGGCGGTGCAATATAAATACCAATTGAGTAAAACCACTCTAGTTTTAATCCAGGAAAGTCAAAGTCTGTACAAGATGGATGTTCCCCAACGCCAGATGAATGACACCCAATTAAAAAGCAAGTTATATGGCACCCTTTAAACGAGCCATTTTTTCCGTCTTGCAAGACGAATGCTCAGATGACACAATAAAATTCGTCAGTAGTATCAGAGGACCTGACGAGCTTACACAAGAAAAACAGTTTTCCACTAAGTAATCAAACGAAATTTGTTACACAGTTTGAAAATTAATTGTAAAAATATTTATTCAAAAGCAGCAGCATAGTTTTTCTTTACTGGAATGATAAATATTTGAAATATTAGATGTAACTGTGAATAACTAAAATCAGTTAAAAAATGGTTAGACAAATGTTTTTTCTTCTAACCTGAGATATACACTGATTTTGTTTTAAAACTTTCTCTAAAAATAAAGCGTTTTCTCGATCCAGTCGATTACTGATCTCTAGTTTACTTTGAATGAGATCAGCTTGTAACTAATCATCAAATTAAAATAACTATTGGAATTCTTTATATAAAAAAACAATAACGCCCAAGTTATAATAACCAAGACCTCGAGTTGGTGGCTCCCTGTTGTGTAGTTTGTGGGAAGACGGAGCAGGTGTCAAGTGGCCACATCGAGGCTGGACAACCAATAAATGACCTGCGGGAAGACCCCAGTAAGTGAAGGAGAGACGTCGGTCTAACACGACTTAGGCTCACCCGCCCCCACCTCGTGGAGCTTGTTCAAAGTGAAATATTTGTATCTAGCCATGGCGGCGTGCACTTTTCTTATTGGGTTAGGTTGTAAACAGTCGCATTTATTTTTAGAGCAACACATGTCTTATGTCAGGGGTGCTCGTCTCCAGACGATGCCTCGAATATGATTTCATCCTTCAGTACCAGACTCTGAAATACACACACTCCTTAAATCTACAGGAGCCATAATATATTAAGTTAGTGTACTCTTTTTTTCTTGTTTTTTTCTGGGTGCCTTTTTTATTCACAATTAATGAAAGGATAAAACACAGAGAACACATGTCATGAGACCAATGAAATGTCCAGCTATGAATCCCACCTGATAGAGGAACTAATTATATCTTGTTTTTTCAAAATTGCTTCACAATTGGTACATGTACTTAGAGGAAGCCTACAATGTCCTATATACATTCGGAGTGATCATGGCAGAACTCCGGTTGCAAGATTACCATTGATGCAATTTAGATAAAAGAAAATTATTTTTCCAAGTAAAATTCTACTCATTGCATAGCATCTTATGACTTGTTTAACTGATTAAGAACATGTAACTCCTTGTGAAATTAAAAAGAATTGAATTAAAATAGTTTTTCTTTCAGTATAACTGTTCAATACGAGCTTGTATTTCACTTAATATATTTACAACTTGTAACCCCAGATAATAAGCTGCCAATTTTAAGGGTATAATAAACCACGGAACGGGTGTGGTTTGAACCTATGGCAAGTGAGTCCGGAAACCAGCAAATGAGTAAGCCACTCGGCCACCTGGCTACAATAAGATTCATCCAGCTACGTATATTTGTATGCAACACAGTGACTTACACACTGGCCTGGAGTTGTAGGACTCACTCTCCATGGGTTCAGACTCCACCCATTCCCTGGTTTGTTCACACTCTTGTTATTACGATTTCGTGAGTCGTGGTGATTAAGGGTATAATTATTAAATTGGGATATCAGTTTCCACGTAAAAGCTTGAAAACGATTTTTTTCTGATCGGCTTTCTAACTTCCTCTGCATGTGTATCTTACTTACAGAAAGGCTCGAATTGACTTCTGGATGTGTGGGCGCAGTTTTAAAATTTTAATAGTTAAGTGATATTGCTGTATTGTACATGGAATCATTACCCATAATGCTTTATTACAAGTTTTTCTCGCATTGCAATATGTTTAAGTTATCATTATAGTTTAATTACTAAATTTTTTGGGATTATCATTGTCGGCCTCTAGAAGACGATTGTTTTTGTACTTATTTTTTCGGCTGTAATAAAGCGGTTTGTTACTAAATGTATGCAGTGTATGCATCTATTCTAATGAATTTTTTGAGTATTAATATAAAAATATGTAATAATTATTAACGATTGGCAAGATTAGCTCTATTGACTTGATTTATTAATTTTTAATATATTTAGCTCATGGCATAAGTTATGGGATCCTTTTCTTCTCAATTCCCTTCCAATCTCACAAAATCAAAAACTTGTACTTAATTCCTCATATCAGTAATGTCACCTTCTCCTCCTCCTCATATTTAACCATCCGGAGAGTGCTCAGATGAGTGTACACTAATTAGCCATTTTTTGTAGTCTTACGTCATCGACTGACTGCAGTCTGTCTGGCAGTGGTGAAGTCTAAACAGGAATTTTCAGACTGGCTAGCTTGCGGAAATCTTTTTGGTATTTCTCGGGACTGAGCTCATAAATACTAACGCCTGACTCCTTGACGTTATCATAATTAACGTACTGCTGACTAATTAAAGTAACAGTGTAACTAAGTTTTTCGCAGCAAGTAGAGAGTTAACCAGGGCAGCCTAATATTTCCATGGCCAGTCCAGTGAGTAACCATGATTCTTAAAATTTTCAAAAAATATTTCACGGTCCAGTTCTGTGAAACCTGGCACCATGACCCATGCCTTCTGTACTTCATGACTAGAACCAACACGTCGAGCCTCTCGTCCGTACGTTCTTGGTTTTCCCACATGAGGTCATGGTAACGTTATTCTGTATGATAATTACAGTGGATTTAAATTTACATCCCTTTATAGAAATAATATGTATACACCAAAGGCTGTGAATTTAATTACATTGTAAATAGTTACCATAAAGGCTAAATTATTTATTTTACTTAATTCAATAGGTATGTTTCTTTTATAATTTAAAAATAGATCGTTTACATTATTATCATTTAATTTTAAGATTCTGATGATGGATAAATGAAAATCTGAAACGTCAATAATCAATAAAAACACTGCGACTAGCCAAGGACTCGAACCCATGTCGTTTTGGCCTGCCTCATGGTGAGCATAAAATCACATGACGCTCTAACCCTCAGGACCACCAAATCCTACAAGAATCAATCACCCAGCAAAGGTAGGCGTTTTACCTTGATCCGAGCCCATACGGGGACTAGCCAAGGACTCGGGTTCGAATCTTTGGCCAGTTGCAGTGTTGTTAACGATTAAATACCCCTAGTTCGAGGTTACAATATAAAATACTGCTTGTGGAAGCTATTACATCAAACGGGGAGTAGAATGAAATTAGCTCAGAGGCACCCACACCACCGTATGTCCTCGGATCAAAGTAAAACACCTAGCTCTGCTGGGTTCTTGATTTTTGTAGGATTTGGTGGTCCTGCGGGTTAGAATATCATGTGATTTTCGCTCACCATGAGGTCGGCCAAAATATCATTGGTTCGAGTCCTTGGCTAGTCGCAGTGTTGTTATTGATTAAATACCCCTCGTTTGTGGGTTTGTGAGATGTCAAATATGAAATTATAAGAATTAATAGCCAGTCCCTAGCTTTTTCTAGTCGTTTATAACAGGTCATGTCACATTATTGGAAAAGCATAGAAGATGCGCAAGTAAGGTATATTAACCAACACTGAGAAGATTAGTAGACAATATTTAGGAAGAGATACTTCTGAGTACCTCAGTAGAACATTTGAGTACCCCAGAGGAAGACGTTTAAACAGACAAAGAGCACATTCCATTCCTTTCTTTTATTATTTGAAGAAGGTTACACAGAATATAGTAATCTATGTGTATAGTATCCAACAAGAAATGCATTTTCTCAAATCACGTAACCTGTTATAAACGACTAGGAAAAGCTAGGGGTTGGCTATTAATTCTTGTAATTTCATACTTGGCATCTCAGAAACCTCCTACACCATATGGGGGAGTAGGAGGATGGCAGTAGGGTGGGGTTGGCACTGACCACTGACCACATTCTAAGGGAAACCATGGACGGTGACACATCCACACTATGCTACCCTGGGAACTCTCCCTGCTTTAGTTGCTCTCATACAACGTTGCACAGCTCCTGATGATGCACTGAGAAGTGTGAAAATACTTGAGATACAGATTTCCACCCCCTCCCCGTGGCTTGTCTTGCATAGTTAAATTCGCCCGTCTGCGTTTTTTTTTCAACAAGTCGACCGTCTCCCACCGAGTCCGGGTGACCCAAAAAGAAAGAAAACCCCAAAAAGAAAATACTTTCATCATTCAACAATTTCACCTTACTCACACATAATCACTGTTTTTGCAGAGGTGCCCAGAATACAACAGTTTAGAAGTATATACATATAAAAATACACAATATATCCCTCCAAATTGCCAATATCCCAAACTCCTCCTTTAGAGTGCAGGCATTGTACTTCCCATTTCCAGGACTCAAATCCACTTATATAAAATAACCGGTTTTCCTAAATCCCTTCACTAAATATTACCCTGCTCACAATCCAACAGCTCGTCAGGTCCCAAATGCCGTTCGTCTCCATTCACTCCTATCTAACACGCTCACGCACGCTTGCTGGAAATCCAAACCCCTCGCCCACAACACCTCCTTTTCCCCCCTCCCTCCATCCTTTTCGAGGACAATCCTTACCCCGCCTTCCTTCCCCTACAGATTTATACGCTCTCCATGTCATTCTACTTTGATCCATTCTCTCTAAATAACCAAACACCTCAAGAAACCCTCTTCAGCACTCTGACTAATACTTTTATTAACTCCACACCTCCTAATTTCCACACTCCGAATTTTCTGCATAATATTTACACCACACATTGCTCTTAGACAGGATATCTCCACTGCCTCCAACCGCCTCCTCGCTGCAGCATTTACAACCCAAGCTTCACACCCATATAAGAGTGTTGGTACTACTATACTTTCATACATTCCCTTCTTTGCCTCCATAGATAACATTTTTTGCCTCCACATATACCTCAATGCACCAATCACCTTTTTTCCTTCATCAATTCTATGATTAACCTCATCCTTCATAAACCCATCCGCTGACACGTCAACTCCCAAATATCTGAATACATTCACTTCTTCCATACCCCTCCTTCTCAATTTGATATCCAATTTTTCTTTATCTAAATCATTTGATGCCCTCATCACCTTACTCTTTTCTATGTTCACTTTCAACTTTCTACCCTTACACACACTCCCAAATTCGTCCACTAACCTTTGTAATTTTTCTTTAGAATCTCCCATGAGCACAGTATCATCAGCAAAAAGTAACTGTGTCACTTCCCATTTTGCATTTAATTCCCCATGATTTAATCCCACCCCTCTCCCGAACACCCTAGCATTTACTTCTTTTACAACCCCATCTATAAATATATTAAACAACCATGGTGACATTACACATCCCTGTCTAAGACCTACTTTTACCGGGAAGTAGTCTCCCTCTCTTCTACACACCCTAACCTGAGCCTCACTATCCTCATAAAAGCTCTTTACAGCATTTAGTAACTTACCACCTATTCCATATACTTGCAACATCTGCCACATTGCTCCCCTATCCACTCTATCATATTCCTTTTCTAAATAAATAAATGCAATAAAAACTACCCTACCTTTATCTAAATACTGTTCACATATATGCTTCAATGTAAACACTTGATCTACACAACCCGTTCCCACTCTAAAACCTTGCTTAACCGCAGTTCTACATTTTGTCTTGCCTCTAATTCTTTCAATAATAACCCTACCGTACACTTTTCCTGGTATACTCAGTAAACTTATTCCTCTATAATTTTTACAATCTGTTTTGTCCCCCTTCCCTTTATATAAAGGAACTATCCACGCTCTCCGCCAATCCCTACGTACCTTTCCCTCTTTCATACATTTATTAAACAAAAATACCAACCACTCCAACACTATGTCTTCCACTGCTTTTAACATTTCTATCATGATCCCGTCAATTCTATCTGCTTTACCCCCTTTCATTCTACGTAATGCCTCACGCACCTCCCCCACGCTCATATCCTGCTCTTCTTCACTCCTAAAAGATGGTATGCCTCCCTGTCCAGTGTATGCAATTACCACCTCCCTTTCTTCGTCGACATTTGAAAGTTCCTCAAAATATTCTCGCCATCTACCCAATACCTCCATCTCCCCATCTACTAACTCTCCCACTCTGTTTTCAACTGACAAATCCATTCGTTCCCTAGGCTTTCTTAACTTGTTTAACTCTAAATTTTTTTCTTATTTTCATCAAAATTTCTTGACAGTGCCTCTCCCACTATCATCCGCTCTCCTTTTGCACTTTCTCACCACTCTTCACCTTTCTTTTACTCTCCATATACTCTACTCTTCTTATAACACTTCTGCTTTGTAAATACGTCTAAGTTACCATTTTCTCTTTTATCTCACCCTTTACTTCATCATTCCACCAATCACTCCTATTTCCTCCTGCACCCACCCTCCTATAACCACAAACTTCTGCCCCACATTCTAATACTGTGCATTTTTAAAACTATTCCAACCTTCTTCAACCCCCCACTACTCATACTTGCACCAGCCCACCTTTCTGCCAATAACTGCTTATATTTCACCCAAACTTCCTCCTCCCTTAGTTTATACACTTTCACTTCCCTCTTACTTGTTGTTGTCATTTTCCTCTTGTCCCATCTACCTCTTACTCTAACTATAGCTACAACTAAATAATGATCCGATATATTAGTTGCCCCTCTATAAACGTGTACATCCTGGAGCCTACCCATCAACCTTTCATCCACCAATACATAATCTAACAAACTGCTTTCATTACGTGCTATATGATACCTTGTATATTTATTTATCCTCTTCTTCATAAAATATGTATTACTTAGTACCAAACCTCTTTGTACGAATAGCTCAATTAAAGGCTCCCCATTTTCATTTACCCCTGGCACCCAAAATTTACCTACTACTCCCTCCGCAACATTTTTGCCCACTTTAGCATTGGAATCCCCAACCACTATTACTCTCACACTTGGTTCAAAACTCCCCATGCATTCACTCAACATTTCCCAAAATCTTTCTCTCTCTCTCCTATACACTTCTCTCTTCCCCAGGTGCATATACGCTTACTATAACCCACTTCTCACATCTAACCTTTTACTCTACACAATCCTTGAATAAATACATTTATAGTCCCTCTTTTCCTGCCATAGCTTATATAAAATATATAAAATATAGAGAGGTACCACCTCTAGAATTGTCCTGGGGACCCTCATCCTCAGAGAAAAGAATAAACTTGCTTCAGGGAAAACTCAAGGTTCTCCCTGAAGCTGTTTGAGAATTGTCTCCTACCACCCTTATATTTGATATATATTTTATTTAAAGACAAAATACATTGACAAAACATTCACAAAAATACAATAAATATATATATATATAATATATATATATATATATATATATATATATATATATATATATAATATATATATACAGAGAGAGAGAGAGAGAGAGAGAGAGGAGAGAGAGAGAGATCCACCTCTGATGCAAATTGTGGGACCCATAGCCTCAGAGAAGTGGAGAGAAAGGCTTCAATAAGAATATTTGGATTTCTTCCAGAAGCAGTTTGAATATTCCACTTCCCCTACTACCCCATCTTTTCATTTTTTTACCAATAGGTATATTTTATTACATAATGTGGTACGAAATGTTTGATACATTGTTGATATAAAGATGGCATATACAGTACATGAGATGTGAGAGATACATGTCTAGTACATATTGTTGTGTGTTTGTCACTGAATATAATGCGAAAATCTCATCCTGCTCTTCAGAGCTGGGGCGCAAGCCCAAAATACAGCAGGCATTATCCCTCTGAACAGCCGCACTGAGTCGCTGGAACAGAAAACTAGTTGCTCTGGGATCTCTAGTTACCCTGAGGAGTCTTTTGCCTAGCTCCTTAAGGAACTTAGATGCACTCTTTCCCCATGACCCAAGGGTCTCTGAGCCTATGGGAACAAACACATAATGATGGGCACATTCTCCATATTTTCTAGATTTTTGGGACTCCCTGAAGCTGGCGGCTCCCCTCCTTCCTCCCTGGAAATTGGAGATAGGTATCAGCCAAGGTAGATGCACATGTGTAGTCCCACACCACCTGCTTACCGTCTGTCCAGGCTTGAAGTGTGATACCATCTGGACTCTCTTAGCTGCCATCAGATCTGCATAGTTGGGGTGGCTCCCTCACTGCTGGACATCCGGCTGTTGTGAAGCTCCTCTTGATAATGTTATTAACCTCCTCATGTTTTGCAATCTTTCCTTCGTATTTACGGCACACAAGACCATGGTACATGAATCGGTCTGCTGCTTCACTGCCACAAATACACCAGTGTTCGACAAGAATAGGGGCGGCAAGTCGAAGGGCAACACTAATGCGCATGGTCTGTGGGTCGAGGAGTGTGCCAAGGCTGGAGTCGAGAACAGCCAACACAAAGTCCCCTGCATGAGGAGCCAAGAGGTGGCTCTATCCTTCCCTGACACACACTGAAGCATTGTTGAGGCTATATTCTCCACTCTCGGGCCATCTCAGTGTGACTGTATATCGTGCTAAAGAAGACGATCCGAAGAGTTCAGCCTGTCAACAGTATTTTCTCTCAGAAACAACGGAGAGATGTGCCCGGTCCTACACCCTTGATTCATCTACTTCATATAGCAGCCTCTTCACCTCCTCTGTTGTGTGTTTTGTGTCCAGTACTTGTTGGTGTACCCCACCATTCCGGCTTTCTGGAGTTCTTTCTGTCTACACTGAAAATACTTCCATAAATCATGTTAAGCTCTTCACATACTTCTCGGTCGTTTCTTGTGATCTCTCCTCCTTCCTTCCTCAGCCTGATTACCTGGTACTTGACTGTTGTTTTCCTCCTGATGTGGCTGTAGAACACCTTGGGTCAAACTTGGCTATCGACGCAATATCATTTTCATATTGCACCTGGACCTCCCTCCTCATCTGTGCATATTCTTTTCTTGCTCTTCGACTACTCTCCTTATTCACCTGGGTCCTTGCCTTCTATACTTCTTGCATTCTCTAGAACACTTGGTTTTGGCCTCTATACACGTTCGGGTGAACCGAGGGCTCGTCCAAGCATTCTCATTATTTCTGTTGCCCTTGGATACAAACTTCACTTCTGCTTCCTTGCATATTGTGGTCACATATTCCATCATCTCATTTACTGATCTTCCTGTTAGTTCTCTGTTCCACTGAGCCACGTGCAGGTAATTCCTCTTGCATGAGTAGTTCCCTCTCGTGTACTTTGGCTTAATTCGTCCTGCCCTCCCTGTTTCCTCCTCCACTTTTAACTCTATTCAAAGCTCGGAACCACATGCTCACTAGCCCCGATGGGTCGTTCATGTCCTCAATATCTGCACTAATCAAAGTGAATAATAGGTTCAGTCATGCGGATTCGATCGCTCCTCTCTCTCTCTCTCTCTGGCAGTGTCCCTTAGGTGTTGATGCATGAGGTATTCCAGTACCACCGCCATCATCTTAGCCCTCCAAGTTTTGGGACTTCGTGTGGCTCCAAGCTTTCCCAGTTTCTTCGAGATTGAAATCACCCACAATCATTAGATTTGCGCTGCCCACATGGGCCCTTCTGGCCACTTCAGCCTTTGTGTCAACCATCGCTCTGTTACTCTCATCATATTCTTGCTATTCCGTTTGTGTGTGTGTACTCACACACACACACACACATCTATTTGAGGTTACAGGGGTCGAGTCCTAGCTCCTGGCCCTGCCTCTTCAAATGTCGCTACTAGGTCACTCTCCCTGAAACGTGAACATTCTCATACCTCTGCTTAAAGCTATGTATAGATCCTGCCTTCACTACTTCGCTTCCCAAACTATTCCACTTCCTGACTATTCTGTGGCTGAAGAAATACTTCCTAACATCCCTGTGATTCATCTGTGTCTTCGACTTCCATCTGTGTCCCATCTCTGGAACATCCTGTCTTTGTCCACCTTGTCAATTCCTCTCAGTATTTAGTATGTCGTTATCATGTCCCCCCTATCTCTCCTGTCCTCCAGCGTCGTCAGGTCGATTTCCCTTAACCTCTCCTCATATAACATACCTCTTAGCTCTGGGACTAGTCTTGTTGTAAACCTTTGCTCTTTCTCTAGTTTCTTTACGTGCATGGCTATGTGTGGGTTCCAAACTGGTGCCGCATACTCCAATATGGGTCTAACGTACACGGTGTACAGGGTCCTGAACGATTTCTTATTAAGATGTCGGAATGCACTTGGTGGGTTTGAACTCCAGGAGCCAATTGCTGGACCAGGTCTGCAGCCTGTCCAGATCCCTTTGTAGTCCTGCCTGATCTTCGATCGAATGAATTCTTCTCATCAACTTCACGTCATCTGCAAACAGGGACACTTCGGAGTATATTCCTTCCGTGATGTCGTTCACAAATACCAGAAACAGCACTTGTCCTAGGACTGACCCCTGTGGGACCCCGCTGGTCACAGGTGCCCACTCTGACACCTGGCCACGTAGCATGAATCGCAGCTGTCTTCCTGACAAGTATTCCCTGATCCATTGTAGTGCCTTGCCTGTTATCACTGCTTGGTCCTCCAGTTTTTGCACTAATCTCTTTTGTGGAACTGTCTCAAACGCCTTCTTGCAGTCCAAGAAAATGCAATCCACCCACCCCTCTCTCTCTTGTCTTACTGCTGTCACCATGTCATAGAACCCCAGTAAGTTTGTGACACAGGATTTCCCGTCCCTGAAACCATGTTGGCTGCTGTTGATGAGATCATTCCTTTCTAGGTGTTCCACCACTCTTCTGATAATCTTCTTCATGACTTTGCATACCATACATGTCAGTGACACTGGTCTGTAGTTTAGTGTTTCATGTCTGTCTCCTTTTTTAAAGATTGGGACTACATTTGCTGTTTTCCATGCCTCAGGCAATCTCCCTGTTTCGATAGATGTATTGAATATTGTTAGGGATACACATAGTGCCTCTGCTCCCTCTCTCAGGACCCATGGAGAGATGTTATCCGGCCCCATTGCCTTTGAGGTATCTAGCTCACTCAGAAACCTCTTCACTTCTTCCTCGGTTGCATGTACTGTGTCCAGCACTTGGTGTACCCCACTTCTCCGTCTTTCTGGAGCCCCCTTCTGTCTCCTCTGCGAACACTTCTTTGTGTATACTTCTTTGAATCTCTTGTTGAGTTCCTCACATACTTCAAGGTCATTTCTTGTTGTCTCTCCTCCTTACTTCCTTAGCCTGATTACCTGGTCCTTGACTGTTGTTTTCCTCCTGCTGTGACTGTATAACAGATTCGGGCCAGATTTGGCTCTCACTGCTATGTCGTTTTCATATTGTCGTTGGGCCTCCCTTCTTATCTGTGCATATTCATTTCTGGCTCTACGACTGCTCTCCTTATTCTCCTGGGACCTTTGCCTTCTATATTTCTTCCATTCCCTAGCACACTTGGGTTTTGCCTCCCTGCACCTTTGGGTGAACCGTGGGCTCATCCTGGCTTTTTCATTATTCCTGTTACCCTTGGGTACAAACCTCTCCTTAGCCTCCTTGCACATTGTTGCTACATATTCCATCATCTCATTAACTGGCTTCCCTGTCAGTTCTCTGTCCCACTGAACCCCGTTCAGAAAGTTCCTCATTCCCGTGTAGTCCCCTTTCTTGTATTTTGGCTTCATTCGCCCTGGTCTTCCTGCTTCTCCCTCCAATTGTAGCGCTACTGTGTATTCGAAGCTTAAAAACACAAAATCTGCACTCTTCAATGTGAATACTAGGTCCAGTGTTGCTGGTTCATCCTCTCCTCTCTCTCTTGTAGTGTCCCTTACGTGTTGGTACATGAAGTTTTCCAGTACCACCTGCATCATCTTGGCCCCCATGTGGCTCCAAGTTCTCCCAATCGATTTCCTTGTGGTTAAAGCCACCCATGATCAGGAGCTTTGCCCTGCATGCATGAGCTCTTCTGGCCACTGCAGCCAGTGTGTCAACCATCGCTCTATTGCTCTCATCATACTCTTGCCTTGGCCTCCTGCTGTTCTGTGGTGGGTTATACATTACTGCAATTACCACCTTGGGACCTCCAGACTGAAGTGTTCCTATGTAATCGCTTGCTTCTCCGCTGTCTCCTCTCTCCAGCTCATCAAAATTCCATCGGTTTTTGATCAGCAGTGCCACTCCTCCACCCCCCTGTTCCCTCTGTATTTCCTTAGGATGTGGTATCCAGTTGGAAAGATGGCATCTGTTATCATACCTGTAAGCTTGGTTTCTGTGAAAGCTATGATGCCCGGTGATGCCTCTTTGACTCTTTCGTGTGTGTTTGTGTGTGTGTGTGTGTGTGTGTGCGCGCGTGTGCGTGCGCGCGCGCGTGTGTGTGTGTGTGTGTGTGTGTGTGTGTGTGTGTGTGTGTGTGTGTGTGTGTGTGCGTGTGTGTGTGTGTTTTAACAACCTCAAGCGCAAACACTAGTATATATTCAGATAAATATAAAAGCATTTTCAGGGTGTTGCTGGAGAATTCTCTGTAGTTCTCACAACGATGCCACCACAATAACAACATGAAACATTTCTCTGGTAGCACTAACAAGAAAGGTCCTCCAAAACACACCATTTCCTGCTCCACGAGCTGGAACACCGAACATGACCATCGTCCGTGCACGGTAAGCTCTTGTGCACTCGGACGTAGTCATTGTAGTGGACTCTAATGTGCGCTTAATGATACATCGGATATTCTGACCCCTTCTGCCTCTTGCACGACTAAATCTAGGATATATAAGCCTTATACACGCTTTCCATAAACTTAGGAAACTGCTTCGCTTTTAAAGGTTGGCTTCCTCAGTACGTGAAGCACGGAACATATTACGATATTATTTCTGTTTGCTTCCTAACTATAAAATATTTTTACGTTTTATCCTGTATTGAAAGACATAACATCAATATACATCGAGGAAAGTTTTGGAAATATTCGTTTGTCTAGTGATCTCCTTTATGCAAAAAAATGTTGGCTCGAAATAATCTCGTTTATTTACTATTATTTCTGTAGCTATTTCATGCTTTTACAGTTATAATATGCTTATATATTTGTGTATATTTTGCAGGATACTGTTGTTTGAGTGAACAAATCCTGTTCTCTCAGTTGATTTGAGGAACTGATGAACAGCTTGTCACACGATAAAAATTCAGAACTAAAAAAAAAACTTGTCATTGAAGTTTTTAAGTAGCAGTGGAAAAAATAAAACAAAAAATTATTGACAATTTATCATTTCTCTGACCTGGTTCTGGCAAGCAAGGAATTTACTATAAATAACTTTGAGGTTATTGAAGAGCTTGGAGTGATCAAAAATCACTTAGTGCGAATTTCTCATGGAGATGACACATAATACTAAAATTCCTGATTTCCGAACTGAAGATTCGAGCAATGTGAACCGAGATAATGTGACTAAAGGTGAAAAGAAAGGTATTTACAGGCAAATCAAGAAAGTAGAGTGTCACGTTATGATCCAAAACATTTATATTCACTTTAGGAGAGAAGTAAAAGAATTATGGAAAGGTAAGAGAGATTATATATTTGTACTTGAAAAAAGCCCATAGGTTTTTGTTTTTCAATATACACCAAACTTCATTTATTTTACTTGTTTTGGAACGTGTTTTTGTGCTGACAACAATTGTCTTTGAAACTAACTCTCTCAATAGCTCTAAAGATTAATTCTTCCTGACGTCGATTTGATTGCATTGGCAACTTTACCTATTTGATTTCAACCTCCTTTGAAGGTGGTTAGTGAAAGAGCCATCGGGATGCACACAGATGTGTGTGTGCCAAGATACGGCTATTGCCAACTATGTGCAACTGCGCACCTGCAGATCCTTACCAAAAAACGATAGAAGCATCATATCTTTATTTTGACAAATGACACGAGAAACAAAACTACCAACATTCACCTATCAGACAGACTCGGGAAATAATGTAAAAGAGCATAGGACGAAGAGTTGCTCTAATTTTTCATATATTAAATAATGTTAGATACATTCCCTAATATCCAGGTAACTATTACGCGGCAAACACCCCGTCCTCTCCACTATGTCAGTTTTGTAGATGGGCATCTACATGCCCATCTACTGTTACTCCGGCTATGTGATAGTAAGAGAGAGCCAGGTCAAATATTTGCATTAGGTGCTCGGTGAGCCTAGGTGATAATTTAAGTTATTTATTGTGTACGAAATTTTTAAAGCAAATTTTCGAGTTAAATATTTACTGCTAGGTTTGATATTATCTAAATTCTACCAATTTATATAGATTAGATGGTTATATTTTGGGCTTATAGGGACAGCCGTTTTTTTATGGCAACCATAAAAACTAATACCTATTCCTACCAAACTCAACCATACCTAACCTAGCCTAGATTCTGGGATAAATTTATCCCAGAATGTAGACTAGGTTACGTTACCTGGGGTTTGAGTGGGTTCTTTTATTAGTTATTCAAAAGTGCTTTTATCCCAGAATGACTGAATGACTCTCTTACTTCATGGGAAGCCTATGTTTAAAACAAGTTCTTTTAACCCATAAGGTAATGCAACGTCTCGTGAACGACTCAGCAACAAGGCTTGGTTAGGTTAGACAAGATTCGTATGGAAACAGTACAAGTGTTTCCTAACGCGAGTATTAGTCACATAATGACCCATCACTTTAGCTTTTGGCCATCTGACCAAAACCTTCCGCTGGCTTACAGGTCGTACTTTAAAAAATAATATTACTTCTAACAAGACTATAATGGAAACAAATAAATGTGACATGCATTTCGGTGTACCTAGGAACAGTTGGGTCGTGGCTCGATTATGAGCTGGAAGAGACATTGTTTTGGTTTCCTTTCACCTGTTGTTCTGAGAAGTTTACGGCGGATTAATTGTATTGTCCTAAAATTATACATGCATACATACATACATAAAAAATTATATAATTTTATAATAAGCAAATGAAAACAATGCAGCAAAGTAATAAGACATATAAACTTTAAAAACAAGAGTATAATAATAATAATAGTAATAATAATAATAATAATAATTTAAAAAAGGTACCTGCTGCAACAAGGCCAACAACTATCACACACAATTAGACAGCCACATCATTGTCGATCGAATACACTAAATATTTAGGCAAATGACCAGGTATTGTCATTCAGTTATTGAAGAAAAACACAGTGCGGAACACGCGTTCACTGAGACTTTGTCTGTGGAACGTTATCAAGTTATAATATAATAAACCCTATTTTTTTTTTTTCTATATGTGTCTTATCTTAGCTTTCTTTTCGGCTATGACATGTGAAACCAAAGTGATGACACTGTGCATGACGTCCTCAGAGACCAACAATGCTCTTTTCTGTCATGTCAGATATCACAGCCATCCCATTAGCTGGTCTTCTGGTAACACTATAATTTCTTCTAGTCTATAAGAAAAACCATTTTGTTTTGTGCTAGTTGTAAAATTTCCTCACCAGTTAACTAGCTTAATGAGTTTATGATTAGTCAAAAATGTTCCCTAGTCCGAAAAATAGTAAATGATCAGCAATTTGGATAAGCCTTTTTTTTTATTTTGCTTTTCCCAAAAATCTAATTTGATAATTTTGGCCGAAGAAAAAATGCAGCTTGGCATCCACATAGCTCAAAATTAATACAAAAATACCTAAGGTATACCACCACAGTGTTTGAACCGAAACAGAAGACGCGTTCCCTAGTTATTACATAGAAAAAACAATTTGCTTAACAGAACTGGCAAATTGAAATTTACACCCATCGCTCTCTCCCTCTCCGGACTATTTTTCGTTACCTTATCATAGAACTCCAACAGATTTGCGAGACAAGACTTATCATTTCGAAAACCGTTTTGGTTGTTGTTTACAAGCTCTTTCCTGGAGCTCCGTTCCTATGTCCCTGATAACATTCTACATAACCTGTCATCCAATGTGTTTTTTTAGTGACAGGCGATTAGCTCAATACCATCAATCCTGCTTTTTTTCAATATTGGGACTACATTCTCTGTGTTACACCTCCGGAACATGCCCTATTTCAAGTGATTTACTGAAGGTCATTGAAAGTATTTCATACAGTTCCTCTGCACTCTTCCGCAGAACCCAAGCAGAGATTTTGTCTGGCTCCATCGCCTTCGAGGTGTCTAGTTCATTCAGTATTTTCTTCACCTCCTCCTGTTGTCTGTATTGTGTCCAGTACTCGGTAGCAAACTCTCTTTCCTTGACTAGCTGGCGATGTTCTGGATTCACTGACAAAACTTCAGAGATTTCCAAGTCGTACCCACAGAGCTTCCTGTTTCTTTCCTCGGAATTATTTCCTGATCATTCACTGATATCTTCCTTCTAACGTGGCTGTACTTTCCTCCGGTTCCCCGAATTGAGCCTTAATACCTTCCATCAGCCCCCCCCCTAACATGCTCTATATAATCCTACGGGTTTAGCGCTTCCCCATGATTATAATACTAATAACTATTTACATTAACTTTTGTTCAGAAGTGAATTTTGATGCTATGTCATTCTCGAACTGTCACTCAGCCTTTCTTCTTACCCACGATTATTAATTTCTAGCTCTTTTGCTTACTTCCCTATTCTCCAGTGTTCCTGTACACCTTCCATATTTTCGCTCTTTTAGCTTTTCTTGCCTACACATCTGTGTGAACCACGAGATTTTTTCTGTTCTTGTCTGTGCTGCTGCTGCTTCAAGATGTGAATTTCTCGTCTGTCTCCTGGCACTTACTAGCTACTTACTCCATCGTTTCGTTTGATCCTTTTCCCATGCCACACTACTTGGGAGTTGCCTCGTAACATTACAGATACCTAATTTGAAATCAAGTTTGCCCTTCCTTCAT
This sequence comes from Cherax quadricarinatus, assembly GCF_026875155.1. Lineage (NCBI taxonomy): Eukaryota > Metazoa > Arthropoda > Malacostraca > Decapoda > Parastacidae > Cherax > Cherax quadricarinatus. The sequence goes on along the minus strand of NC_069416.1, from coordinate 23,448,321 downwards.
ACTCTATGTCCCTTCTACGTTCACTTCCATGAAGTATTCAGACATCTTTGTGTGTGTGTGTGTGTGTGTGTGTGTGTGTGTGTGTGTGTGTGTGTGTGTGTGTGTTGTGTGTGTGTGTGTGTGTGTGTGTGTGTGTGTGTGATGCAATGTTAAATCACTTGTGGCTAGAGAAAAGTATTGATCGCCATTGCCTTGTAAAAACTTTCAGGCAGCTCCTACATTAGGAGAAGATTCTCTGTCTCGCAACAAGAGCTTAAAGAATATTAACCGTCGAGAAGTCTATGAAGGCGAATATGATCGTTTATTTACAACAGCAGTTTTCAGTTCCTCTTCTCAGGACACAATCCCCTGAAGTATAAAATATTACTTCGGCAACCATCAATCTAAAACAGCTAAGTTAAAATAGGCTTGGAAGTTCATGCTTCCCTGGGAGATCTGCATACCAAGCAGCCTGTAGATTAACTTTGTAAAACAGCTTTCTTAAGCAGCTGAATTATCGGATGTGTAATATGATAGCACGAGAACTCTCAGACTCCGCACGAAATAACGAACACATTTGTGTATTGTGTATTTTAATGGTTTTAGCTGAACACTTGACCTTCAGGGAGAGGCAGGAAGGTCCAATTTATTTCATGACTATTAGTTATTGCTATTTTGCAGCGACTAGGACTTTTGATGATTACTGAATTTGATATAGCATTAAAACTCGGATAAAATTAGTAACTATAACAACACTGGTCACGATTTCTTTTATCGTCAATGATATTGCACCGATTTCAGGGTAAGTTTGAGGTGCTACTCTGAGTATATCATCAGTTTTGCTTAAGTGGCTCTAGTTTTTTTTAGTAAGTTTGATATTCCAATGAAAAATATGAACGATGTAAAAGCATACATTCATCAGGCGTGGCTAACTTACAAATACTTTTGAAATTTTTTTTTAGACCATAAAAAGTTAAATCAATTAATACACACTAGCACTTCATTCTATATAATAATAAATTAATATAATAAGATAATTCATATACCAATGATTATTGCATATGAAAACGTTGTTTGTACGATTATCTTCTACGTTTGTCATCAGTACAGTTTCGCTGGAAGCTCCAGCAATAGTGTGCCATCATGTGTGTCCCTAATCTGTCTTGATATTTTTCCTCCATCACCTTCAACTCTTGATGGAACCTCTCCCTTTCTTCCTCACTGACATTACCATGATTATGTGAAAATTTGTCAAGGTGGCTGTGGAGGAAGTCACATTAGTATCTAAATTCTTAAAGCTTGTCAGCAAGTTTTGCACCAGTTCTTCATAACTGTCTGCTTTGTGATTACAAAAAATGTTCTTGACAAATGATAAATAACTGTACCATGCAAAAACTTCAACACCATTCACACATCTTGTGAAATAATGAATCCTTGAAAAGTGTTAGAATTTGAGGATCATCAAAGATTCAGATGATTGAGTTGTTCTTGAGAGAGGTGATGTGGTGTTGAAATGTTTACTTGTTATTGACTTACACTGCTGTCACCCGAGCTACGTCCTAAGTTCTGAATTTCTTCAATATCTAAAAAGAAAAGGTCAGGCAGTGTTGTAAACACTGGTATGCGAACGTATTCTCTGTGTGGCACAGGTCTCCTGGTTTACTCAAAATCAGGATATTCCACTTGACCATCGATTGCTGTAATACATACAGTTTGAAACCTGTCAAATTCACCATACAGAAAACAATCATCGTGCTGGTTTCTCGGCTCTCTCCACACTATAAGCACACCGAAGATTAAACTTTTCTTTTGCCCATTTTTCCACTGTCATAAGCACTCTTCACAGCTTTATGCACGGCATAGCAGTAAGCCAAGACTTTTGTCCTACAAGCACCACTCCAAAATAAAGATGATACGTTTGTTTTACAAAATCTGCGCTTTTTTTTTTTGCACAGTGTTCGCCACAAATGTAGCATGTTTCTCTGGAAAAAAATATCAAAATAAAACTTACAATATTGTCTTGTGGTCGTTGCTGATACAACTCCGTTCGTTAAATATTAAAATATTTAAAAATCTAATCTTTCATTAAAACTATCTATATATACAAATTGTCACTACATATACAATATGAGATGGACTATGTATTGGTAGATAAAAGTGTGTTGGGTAGACTTCAGGCTGTACATATTTGAGAGGAATCGCAGATATATCACTTTTCATATGTAGCTACAGTGAGAGTAAAAGGTAGATGAGAAACATGGAAAATGGAAGCAGCAAGTAAGAGAGAAGTGAAGGTTAATAAACTAGAGGAGGAGGCAGTCAGGGTAAGATATAAACAACTACTGGAGGATAGATGGGCTAGTGAGAGTATAGGCAATGGGGGTTGAAGTATGGGTAGGTTTAAGAGTGTAGTGTCAGATTTGTGGTTACAGGAAAGTGGGTGCGGGAGGGAAATGAAAAACAGAGTGGAGAGAAAGTAGATGGACCTAATAAACAGCTTGACTGAAGAGCCATAATGGACAAGGAATAAATGCAGGGAAGGAAATATGTTAAATATGTTAAAAAAATGAATGAGAGAAATGGGGAAAAATGACATTTACAACTGAAGAACCCAAATACTAAAAAGGAAAATGAATGGAAAAATGAGGAAAAAAGATACCGTGAATGAATGGTGGGGAAACAGTTTTAGCAGATATGCTTACAGCAGACTTAAAGGCACAAGAGGAAAGAAGATAGACAGCTAGAGAACTGACAACAACAGTCAAGGCAATCTGCAGGAAAAGATAATTGGAGGAAAAAGATAATCTATGTATATCAGCTAGCTGATGGAATTAAGAAAATGGGAGTAGCATTAACAGGAATGACAGCAGTCATTGAGGTTACAGGTGGAGAGGAATTAGAGTAGATAGTTTATTTTCAGAGAATTGAGAAGTATTGCGGGATAAATGACGTGCAATCTAACTAATCCTCTGGTCAGCAGTTCCTTGGAACACAAAATTGAGAGACAGTTTGTTCCTGAATACTTTAAGATTCCGGCATGTGTACTTGGATCTGGACAGACCAGAAATGGAGAAGCGAATTTCTGAGGAAGCATGCAAAAACAATATCAGACACAGGAAAAAAAGGATGGAGAGGCAAGAGAAATCTCTCAAAGTTCCCGAATGTTCACTTCTCAGCAGGCCCATTTCTAGACCCGCATCATATTCCCCTATCAGATCAATAACTCAACAAAACCTACGCTCTTTCTTCTTCCCCACATATACAACAATAACCCTAACCCCTTTCTCTTTAACTATGAAAACATCAATCTCAGTCTAATCCCTTCCTGACATATAGACATAAAGAAGGAAGCTTAAACACAAATATTCAGAGAAAAATCTCAGAGCAGAATTATTTATTGCTATCCATCAAACCGTAGATCAAGACAGGAATGCAAAAAATGAATTTTTTAACTATATTGGAAGCAAGAACAAAAAAAAATAATTTCCAAGCAAAGTTACAAATAACAGGTGATTTCTATCACGAAGAAATAAACTGTGTGAAATGAGACCTACAAGTGGAACCAAAAACGTGGTGGATTATGTTGATAGAAGTGGGGATGGAAAACTGTGTATCAACAAGTCAGGGACACAACGATAGAGAAAGAGATGTGAGATGATGAATCAACAAGACTAATCTTAGTATTCACCTTGGGTGCATCTGATGTAGACAACAATGTAAAGACCTCTGGGCACTTGCGACCATACAGAACAGATTAAAAAAGCCAAGTGGAAGTGAACAATGAGGTAAGAATAGCAGCTAAGGGGAGAGGGAAAAAACACATTTCAGAGGTTGTGCCAATGAAGACATGAGATAATTATTCAGTGATGTACATTGGGAATGGAAAGTGAAAGGAAATAAATAAATGATAAGATGCACAAAACCCAGTCTCAGTGTGTGGAGAAATTGCGAACTCCATACCCAGAAGAGAAGGCAAAGGGAAGAAGTACAAGAAGCATTGATAAATTTGGAAAGAGAAGGACAGAGAAAACATAGGAAATATGAGAAGAACCAGAAATTAATATTCAAGTGTGAGATGAAAATCAGGGTGGAATTTAAGACTGACACAGCAGACGAAGCCAAGTCTGAGAAAAAAACTGCTTGACAGCCACATCAGAATAAAGACTCAAATAAAAGACGAGGTAATAGGACTGAGAAAAAAAGAAGAACTTATGCGAAACTATAGAGGGTGTTAGGTGTTGAACAATCTACGATATTCGCAATGGAAACTGGAAATACCTTATTGTCAAAGGAAATGAGTACATTATTAGGTACTGGACACCGTGCACATGAAAGGAGATGAGGTGAAGAAACATCGGTGTGAGCTGGATATTTAAAAAAATAATGAAACCTGATAAAGTATCACCATGGGATTCGCAAGAGGGTGGAGAGGCACTGTCCTAACTGCTAGCTAAAATGAACAATAAATCAATGGATACGGGATAATTATACGGTTTGTTCACTATTTCTTTAATTGTGACTTTTTCTGTGTAAGGTCTGGAAAAAATAGGCTAAGGAACTATGGTGGTATGATCAGTTAGGCTGTTCGTATAGACAGTTAGATTTCCGACGAACACACAGCAACCAGCTTGACCAGGAAGTTTGGAGATCTAGAAGACAACCAATTTACTCTCAATATCTAAGAAAGGAGATAGACAAGAAGCATTAAATTATAGGACAATATCACTGACAAGCAAACTATGCAAAATTGTAAAGATAGCACTGGAAAATGAAAGTTATGTTTGTCTAATACTGAGATAAATTTAGATGTTCTAATGTAATACGAACAAGTTGATTCCATATTTGAAGTTGAAATTGAGCTAACAAGTCAGGATTTTTAGTTGTTGCAAAGAACATTATTTAAATAATTCAAAGAACTGTTTATTAATGTACCATATTCCATTAAAATTTACAGCGTTGAGTTATATAATGAGCCAATAAAAGCTACTTAAAAATTACTCCACGGAGATTAAGCAACAAATTCTCTCTGGAAGCAGAAAATATTTAATGTTTTTAAGCATTTGGCGTTATACTAATAGCTAGCAGTGGTGTATCTGTGAAGAAACTAACGATAGTCCCACATTATGTTGGGATTAAAACGCGTACCTCCATTATCCTGATATGTTAATGAAATCTTTCACAATACTTATCACTAACACCACCAAGTTGGTACGGTGAGAGGTCCAGGTGTGAAAGAAACTTACATTTTCAGGGACATACCGTATACCAGTCTGGAACAACCTTCATTCATGTTTTGGACTAACTCAGTATAATTGTTTCTTCTGTTCCTTTCTAGGTAGTACTGGACAACCTGTTTGAACGCTTTCCATGCTACCAACTCTAGTGGGAACAGTTTATTTTGGAAGACTGACTGGATAACAGTTCACATATTAATAACGCAATAAATACTCTAGCCTCAAGTCTTGAGTCAGCTAAAACTCATCTACATTTTTCCCTTAAACAATTTTTTCGCCTTCCCCATCCATAGCCTGTACAAAGTTTTTCATTACGTTTAACTTTATATGGAGTGATGGAAGAAATATCTTTGAGAATGCATCAGTGGTGAATGTTGCATGTTAAATTTTCCTGGAATAGGGTCTTGCCTTGCCATTCATCTGCATTCCTGTATGACGCAGCAACATCTTGGAATCTTAATACAGGGAATTCTTCACTTGCCTGACCCTTAGATATGACCTACTTCCACACTGGACAAATGTGATACCACCTACGACTGCTGCACCTCTCCTGCCTACGTTATATATGCTACTTGGACTGATTATATCAACCCAAGTCTTAGGGACTGATTACCTCAAACTTCTCTTCTTCACCGTTCTCCTTTGTATGGACTGATAAAGCCACTGTGGCGCGAAACGTTTCCTCATTAAAGATACTTAAGTATTGCACATGTGTCTAATTTATCAACTTGTCGGTTATCTGAACCATTAATCTACAGCTATTTCAGGATCTCGTAGTAATTATCATCGTCACGACTATTCCACAAACAAAGGAAACACTTGTATTTTGGTAAAACCTGTTGGAGACCAAATGTTAACCCCATCACATTTATGTTCCCACATGTGTTCGTTGTATTGCGTTAGTCTGAGTAGAATTTCCATGGACTCGTATGTTTTATTTAATCCCACATCAAGAGACACTGGCACAGTTGGCCTTTCATTGTCATTGTGGAGGAGCACTGCTTTCAAGTTGACCTTGACGTAGCAGATGAACAATCTCCATTCATCAGAATTGTGTTCATAAACCAATTTCTTCGTAAGATCATTCACACAAGTGCTAAATTATATACAATTCTTTCAGTAAAATGGCGTCAACCTAGTATAGTGTGCTTGAAAATGTAATATTTTTGTTCCTTCACCTAAAACGCTCCATTCTTGCAAGTGCAATCCAAGAAGTTTCGCCTTCTGGTCTGATGGGTCAAGGGTCCTGACAAGGTCATTTATCACGTATAGTGATTAAGTGATAGCATCTCAATGTGGTTCTTGAAGATCAGCGTTATCAGTTTCTTTACTATATTGCTCAGTGTTATAAGCAACAGGTGGAACAGGTACAGTAGCGTCCTCACTATGTCACACATTTTTTAATGCTGACTCACATTCTGGATATGTTAACTTGATTTTGTTTTTCTTCCGGATACCAGTCACAATATCCACGTAGAAGCAGCAGTCACTTAGGGTGATTCTTTGTTTCTCGCCACATGACTGGGACTGCAAATGACATTGATTTATGTTTCCCATTCAACCACTGAATCAGTTCATGCTTTATCTTACTCAGTTATCTTGCAACCGACAGAGCGCGGGTCAGCAATCTTGACACGATCGATTATGTTTTCTCATTTATCACGTGTTGTATACTTGCATAGCAAAAGCTATCTACACTGTTCAGTATTCTTGTCTGTTCATGTTAATTTGATTGATATTTCATATAAAGGAAGAAAAGATATCGAATATAACTACGGATGTGTGTATATGACAAAGAAATACAATTTAAGCAACATAAACGCCATTGTACACAACGAATTTGTCTGAACACCGGGAAAGTCAGAGTATAACTGATGCTTTTTAAATCTGCCTGACAAGCAGGCATGATGTATATGATTCATATTTATGCATGCATGCAGACAGCTACAAGACTTTCCTCGGGGGTGTATTAAATTATAAAATGTAACCTAGACCCACATGTGTTGCCAATATCATACGTGATGGGTTAATTCTGACTTCCGATACAGGTTCAGCATGCTTTCCTTTATGGAAGCAACAAATTTATTGTTGGCCAGTGTAATCAGAAGAGCGGTTTAGCACCTGGAACAAAGTGGTTTAATTGAGAATAGTCGGAACACGGTTAGACATGGCAAATCCCGTCTCACAAATCTGCTGTCGTTTTTTTTTTTTGACTAAGTAACAGAAAAAAGGCAAGAAATGGTTGAGTGAACTGCTTATTCTTGGACTTTAAGAGGAAATCTGACACTTCTTCACAAGAGATTTTAAAATGAAGCTTAAGAAGCAGGCATGTATAACACGGTATGAACTAAAGTGGGTCAAAGAGTACTTTTTGGGAAAGAAATAGTGATTTTTCTGACATCAGATGCAAGGCTGGGTAAGCCTAGCAAGTGGATGTTCCACAGGAATCAGTACTGGGATCGGTACAGTTCTTGATAATAGAGAAAGACAACATCAGATGCACAGAAGGTGAAAGAAAGACGTACTCCAAACAGTATACCGTCAACAGATTATTTGCCTGACAGATTCCAAAAGTGCAAAGACAGGTTTTGTATAGAAAGCAATGTTCCTTGCTATAATACATAAGACATAGAGAATCGGCTGAATTGTTGTGATTTTTTTTCAAGCTTTAATGACTAGCCTGGAAACTCAGTGGACTGGTGAACGTTTGAAAACTTACTCAACCTAAGCTTCAGACACGAATGTCCCCTAGCCCCAAAATCTCGAGTGCCATTTAGTAAGTGTGGGAAGGTAATGACTTTTCTATCCACCAAAAGTTAGCTTAATTAGTGTCTAGGAGACTTTTAGAAATACATCAAGAGGAAGGGTAATCCTCTGAAATACTTGTTTAGGTGAGCAACACTTAACGTATTTCGGTATTATATATTTAAAACAATAGTTTATGGTGAGCAGTTTCGTCTTCTGTGGTGTCTGTGCTTATTTATAAGAACATAAGAAAGAAGGAACACTGCAAAATGCCTATTGACCCATGCGGAGCAGGTCCATGTCCCCCCCCGGATTAGACCAATGACTCACCCAGTCTGATCACCTCCACTCAAGAATGGAGCACTGCACCAGACCCAGCAGCACAAGCTAGTCAGGTCCAACTCACTCCCACCCACTCCACTCATGTATTTATCTAACCTATTTTTAAAACTACACAACGTTTTAGCCTGAATAACTGTACTCGGGAGTTTGTTCCACTCATCCACAACTCTATTACCAAACCAGTGCTTTCCTATATCCTTTCTGAATCTGAATTTTTCCAACTTGAAACCATTGCTGCGAGTCCTGTCTTGGCTGGAAATTTTCAGCACGCTATTTACATCCCCTTTATTTATGAAGTGTGTTGACGATATAGAAATTATGAGGTTAATAAACATTAACTAGGACATTGATTAAACAAGTTGCTAATAAAACTGAACCACAACAAATACAAGGTCATTTAAATTGGACATAGACTGAGCATAGACTTGGGAGACAGAAAATGGGAACCTCATTCAAGAAAAAAATCTTAATTCGACCTACGTCGTGCCCATCGTGAAATATGCAGCACCAACATAAAACTTATACCTGATAACTTTTGTTATTAAGATACTAAAGAAAGTGTAATGGCTTGCAAGGAGACTAGTGCCACAGCTAATGAACTATGAATAGGGTGTCAAGAGTTGGAATAACCTTAATCATTAGTTATAAACAGAGTAGATCCTGCAAGTGATAAGAGGAGCTAGGAGCTGAATCTGAACCCCTGCAACCACATGTAGGTGGGTACACACAAGCACATGTTTTAACGCGAACATACGAATATGCACAGGTACCATGAACACATTCAAGCACTCACTCAAGCATATACATTACCAAACGGGAACTAATTACTTTTTCCCACTTACTCATGGTAACGAAGACTATCCAATTAAATTTTGCGAAGGTAATATTCCAGGAAGTCTGTAAAGTGGTACAATAGTTTCTAGGGCTACCACTAATATTACTGCTTTGTAATAAAGCGTATTAAGTTGAGCCCTTCCCTTAGGCAGACGGTGCAAAATATCTCAGTGAAAAGCAGGGACGCAATGAGAACATTGTAAAACAACACAATAATTGTAAAGAATCCAAGACTTTTAAACAACTTCCCCACACGAATAAGGAGAATTGCCGGCCGTTCCCTTAGTAAGCTATTTGTCTTCAAATGGGAACTCAGTCAGTTGCTGATTAGCCAGGCTGTGCTACATACATTGTTGAATTAGACACATGTGCAACTCTTGGGTATCTTTATTGAGGAAACGTTTCGCCACACAGTGGCTTCATCAGTCCATACAAAGGAGAAACTTGAAGAACAGGAGGAGAATGAGGTAATCAGTCCCTCAGCCTTGAGTCGATGTGGTCAGTCCATCAATCTTGAATAGAATACGGCATATGTGCGGAGAAGCAGCTTATAAACCGTAGACAGGTGAGGGGCAGCAGTCGTAGGTGGTGTCACATTTGTTCATTGTGGAAGTAGGTCGTGCCCAAGGGTTAGGCAAGTGAAGAATTCCCAAGTATTAAGATCCCGCTCATATGCCGTATTCTATTCAAGATTGATGGACTGACCACATCGACTCAAGGCTGAGGGACTGATTACCTCATTCTCCTCCTGTTCTTCAAGTTTCTCCTTTGTATGGACTGATGAAGCCACTGTGTGGCGAAACGTTTCCTCAATAAAGATACCCAAGAGTTGCACATGTGTCTAATTTAACAACATGTCGGTTCTCTGAACCATTCATCTACAATGCTACATACATTAAACTGCATTCAACTACCTCCAACAGACTGCCTCATCAGGCTTTCTGCCAGGAAGTATGGTTGGGCCGGGCAGCGGGTGCACCGGGCAGCGGGTGCACCGGGCAGCGGGTGGACCGGGCAGCGGGTAGAGTGACCCATATCTTTATGTCACCGAATAGAATATTCGAAACCAAGTCAAAGCACTCATGAATCTAGCAGGCAATAGTGCAATCTACTGTATTACACTGGCCTAACAAAAATCATAACTAAATGTATCTCTATATTCCATAGGAAGGTTCGCATGGGACCATTGTGACAAAATCGTCTATGAATACCTGCATTTGTGGTAACAATGGGACCCATGAAAACGTTCCTGTGGTGGACGAAAATACACATCGTTGGGCTAATCTTAATTTGCCGCCAGTATGCAGTAGACAACACACTGACCTGCTAGTTTCAGGACATATGTGACTTTTTTCTTTTTATAATTTTCCTAAATTCAGCATGTGTAAGTATGAATAATATAATAACTACATATCAAAATTTGATGCTGATTTGACCCTTCAAGAAAATTGGTATAAAGAAAGGTGAGCAGCAGCCATGGAGTGATACAGGCATGAATTAATGCATGAGCACTGGTGGTTGTAGTGAAATCGTCTAATAATCCGGCGTCATCGAGGCCATAATGGGGTGTTTCGGCCCGAATTTGTAATAGGAACCCGTATTAATGTCCCCTGCTGAAGAATAAGGACAGGAAATTTACGGGTCCTCCAGAATTAAGTTGAAGAAATTTTTTCCAGACAGGGGACTTCAGTCCTTTCAGTCCCTTCAGCCCCCGAGGGACTTAAGGGACTTTACCCTCCCAGAAGGGGCAAATGATGTCTTGCTTCATGATCAAAAGTTTAATTTGAAGCAGATGCAGTACCAGAGTGTACCAATCATAGTCACGCCACTCTCCTTGCAAGAGTTCAGCGTTGCTACCATAGTGTGGGTTAACGAGAGTATTTACTCTCTTTACCATAGCAGGAAAATTAAAGAAAACCCTACACCCACTTTTTTTTTACAAGCTGAGGCTATCATAAATTGTCGTCTATTACTTGATAACGAGAAATCTGATATCTTGAATTGAATACTGTTGCAGTGATTAGCAAGGAAGAGTAATAACACTGAATTCAGCAAATCCTTTGTAAGGACAAAGCGAGGGCTGAGGGCACTACACAGGGCAGATTGACTTCAGGAACGAAAGGGGAAACGTGCTTTATGCGAGGAGAAAGGACAAAGAACACTAGTGATTGCTTGTTTTGTTTCTCGTTCAGTGACAATCTCAGCAATCTGTGGTAGAACTAATGACACAGTTAAGTGGGATAGGTCTTCCTGTTGTGAAATACCGCAAAACAATGACTAATCTTGATCCTGGTGTTTACCTGGAGTTTACCTGGAGAGAGTTCCGGGGGTCAACGCCCCCGCGGCCCGGTCTGTGACCAGGCCTCCTGGTGGATCAGATGTAGTGTAACAGTGTGTGTTGTGGAACCTCGACTGAGAGAAGGACAGTGCAACAGTACAAAAGACACTACTGCTCCACTCAAGTCACAGATACTGTCGAATGTGGTGCTGTCAGCACCACCGCTCAAGTTACAGAGCAAGGTAGGTCTCAATCTTTTGTTAAACTTAAACTTCAGTTTCGATTAGACACAAGGTTGTTATGGGTTTTTTATAGATAGCGAGGTGGGCTTTTGAGCCCAAACAAGTATATGTCCATATTTTCAGCATTAATTCATTAAACTGAAATGCTGAAATATGCGCCAGTTTTATTCATATATTTACAAATACATAAATTGGCTTAGTATGCTCCAGATCCCTTACATAAGTGGCGATGGTGGAAATTAATGGGACGACGCCATCACTTATCCAAGTTTGTACGCCATTGTTCTTTCATTTAGATTTTTCGCTGGCCAGTATAGGCTGCTGTATGTTAGGCGTTGTGGTGTGATGCAACTACAGTAAATAAATGGTAAGTGATAATACAAATTTATTTTCTAATAACACTATTGAATTATATGTATTATACAATAATTATATTCTGTGCATCCAACAAGCTAAATAATATTGTCCACATTATTTTATAATTACTATGCAATATTGAGTAATTATTGCTTGGAACCTTGTATTTAGTAATTTGATGGTCGGGTGAAGGAGTTTTGGTTTGTAGTGGATGAAGAGTGGTGATGGAGTGGGCATGGGAAGGAGTGGGATGAAGGAGTGTGGGCATGGAAGCTTTTTTTTAGTGAGAGTGGTGATGGAGTGGGCATGGAAGGAGTGGTGATGGAGTGGGCATGGAAGGAGTGGTGATGGAGTGGGCATGGAAGGAGTGGTGATGGAGTGGGCATGGAAGGAGTGACAGTCCTGTGACCTACTGTGACTAAGTCCTACTTACCTCACCCAAATTACTTGCACAAAATAATTCAGGTAATACCCTGCAAACCTCATGCAGGTAATTTCTCAACAACCTAGCTTATGAATATGAACTCTTTGATCGGTCAATTGTTTACCAATGAATCATTACGATTTCAATATTTAATCATCCTCAAGTAACATGGCCACAGTCATCTCTGCTGAACTCCTTAAATAATTTTCATTTTTTGAAAATCATTCTCTCGACATAACATGAAATAAAGAATAAATAAAACAGGAAATCTTTCTGGAGTTGGAACCTTTTACTACTTTACAAAAAGCAGACAAGAGCACACTCGAAAACTCGTTTCTTATGAATAGATGACAATACGTGCTAGCTGATTTCTGAACACAGTCAAATGCAACAGTCTACAAAATTATCTTAGAAGTCCGCCAGGGACTCTGCCAGATGACCAAAAGTTCTAGCTGCGGGTCATCACTTGACTTAAGACCCGCGGTCAGGAAACACTTGTCCTGTTTCTTGACAGGCCTACCTAACCTAACTCGTGAAAATTAAAAATAACTTGAAAATGGAAGCTTTCAGTACTTCTCAGCTATTTTCTAGTTAATAAAATTTATACATTTAAAGAAATATTTTCCATAAAATTAGCCGTTATATATACATTCCCCAAATTCGATAAAAAAAAATCACGATTTATTTAATAAAGTTGTCTATGAAAATCTCCATAGGTCATAACGATGGCTAAGTTTTCTCTTAATAAAACAACACTGCAATTTGAAGTCTAACAGAAAATGCATCCTCCAGTGACTTCTGTAAATTTCTTTAAATTTTCAAATTTTCCCCTAGAGTCAAAACACACACAGGCTGTCATCCTTGTAGAATGCATCGGCGTTAATATTTTGAAGCCAATTTGAGCATCCATTCCTCATTTACGAAATGGAAATCGAACAAACTCTTTAATAAAATTGAAAAAATAGGACTCACAGCCCTATAACATAGCAATTCTCGCCTTCTGGAAAACACAAAATGGGTAACAATTAGAAGCTGATCAGAAGAGGTAGTCTCTAATTATCGAAACTATTTATGATTCCCAAATTTCTATATTTCAGAATATTTATAAAACTGTCTGGCCATGTAGGCGGATAGCAGGAAAGCCACGATAACAACATTTAATGTCTTGAAAGGACTTGAAAGAGGGGATAAAATGATTTCTTAGTACCTGCGACAGGTATAACAAGAGGCCACCGTTGCAAATTGAGAAAAGGAGAGATTGAAGAGGATAGAAAAAAAAGTCTACATAGAGTGATTGACCTGTGAAATGCATTATAGGAGGAATCAGAGTACGAGAGAGAGGGAGAGAGTGAATGTGTGTGTGTGTGTGTGTGTGTGTGTGTGTGTGTACTCACCTAGTTGAGGTTGCAGGGGTCGAGTCCAAGCTCCTGGCCCCCGCCTCTTCACTGGTCGCTACTAGGTCACTCTCCCTGAACCTTGAGCTTTATCATACCTCTGCTTAAAGCTATGTATGGATCCTGCCTCCACTACATCGCTTCCCAAACTATTCTACTTTCTGACTACTCTGTGGCTGAAGAAATACTTCCTAACATCCCTGTGATTCATCTGTGTCTTCAACTTCCAACTGTGTCCCCTTGTTGCTGTGTCCCGTCTCTGGAACATCCTGTCTTTGTCCACCTTGTCAGTTCCTCTCAGTATTTTGTATGTCGTCATCATGTCCCCCCTATCTCTCCTGTCCTCCAGTGTCGTCAGGTTGATTTCCCTTAAACACTCCTCGTAGGACATACCTCTTAGCTCTGGGGCTAGTCTTATTGCAAACCTTTGCACTTTCTCTAGTTTCTTTACGTGCTTGGCTAGGTGTGGATTCGAAACTGGTGCCGCATACTCCAATATAGGTCTAACGTACACGGTGTACAGGGTCCTGAACGATTCCTTATTGAGATGTCGGTATGGTGTTCTGAGGTTTGCAGCAGTTATTTGGTTGATGTGCGCATCAGGAGATGTGCCTGGTGTTATATTCACCTCAAGATCTTGTTCCTTTAGTGAGGTTTGTAGTCTCTGGCCCCCTAGACTGTACTCCGTCTGCAGTCTTCTTTGCCCTTCCCCAATCTTCATGACTTTACACTTGGTGGGGTTGAACACCAGGAGTCAATTGCTGGACCAGGTCTGCAGCCTGTCCAGATCCCTTTGTAGTTCTGCCTGGTCTTCGATCGAATGAATTCTTCTCATCAACTTCACGTCATCTGCAAACAGGGACACTTCGGAGTCGATTCCTTCCCTCATGTCGTTCACAAATACCAGAAATAGCACTGGTCCTAGGACTGACCCCTGTGGGACCCCGCTGGTCACAGGTGCCCACTCTGACACCTCGCCATAGTACCATGACTCGCTGCTGTCTTCCTGACAAGTATTCCCTGATCCATTGTAGTGCCTTGCCTGTTATCCCTGCTTGGTCCTCCAGTTTTTGCACTAATCTCTTGTGTGGAACTGTGTCAAACGCCTTCTTGCAGTCCAAGAAAATGCAATCCACCCATCCCTCTCTCTCTTGTCTTACTGCTGTCACCATGTCATAGAACTCCAGTAGGTTTGTGACACAGGATTTCCCGTCCCTGAAACCATGTTGGCTGCTGTTGATGAGATCATTCCTTTCTAGGTGTTCCACCACTCTTCTCCTGATAATTTTCTCCATGACTTTGCATACTATACATGTCAGTGACACTGGTATGTAGTTTAGTGTTTCATGTCTGTCTCCCTTTTTAAAGATTGGGACTGTGTGTGTGTTTGTGTGTGTGTGTGTGTGTGTGTGTGTGTGTGTGTGTGTGTGTGTGTGTGTGTGTGTGTGTGTACTCACCTATTTGTACTCACCTATTTGTTGTTGCAGGGGTCGAAGCTCAGCTCCTGGCCCCGCCTCTTCACTGGCCCATGAGCATCATACCTCTTCTTAAATCTATGTATGGTTCCTGCCTTCACTACCTCACTTTGTGTGTGTGTGTGAAAGAAGAAAGAGAGAGACAGAGGGAGAGAGAGAGAGAGAGAGAGAGAGAGAGAGAGAGACAGAGACAGCGTATTTGTTTGCACATTCGCCCAGTAAATCTGGTCTACTTATAACCATCTAATTATCCTAAATTATGCTCATCTAGTTATGCTTAGTTTCGTGTAGATGACAGGACGCTAGTGAATATATATTTACAACATTTTTACTGAATATGTTTCGGCCCTGAAACCTGTAACCCAAAACGAGTGCCCAATCTACCTATGAAGAGACGGGGCCAGGAGCTGTGACTCAACCCCTGCAACCACAACTAGATGAGTACAAACGTATCCAATAAAGATCCCCTAATTTGTAGAATAATGTCCTTTCATCCATAATGTCGTAATCATTATACCATGTAATAACTAGTTACAGTAACTAGTTATAGTAACCTAGTTATGTTCTCACCCAGTTGGGCTGACAGAAGCTGAATCCTAACTACTGGCCCCGCCACTTAATTCTTATCAATACTCTTTACAGAATCTTGGTCATTACGGGTCATTGATATGCATTCTTAGACAGTGTAGATTATTTACCTCCAATTCATCTTCAAATATTTTGTTTCTTAACCATCTTTAT
Source organism: Cherax quadricarinatus (assembly GCF_026875155.1). Classification (NCBI taxonomy): domain Eukaryota; kingdom Metazoa; phylum Arthropoda; class Malacostraca; order Decapoda; family Parastacidae; genus Cherax; species Cherax quadricarinatus. The sequence continues at coordinate 23,432,276 of NC_069416.1, read as the reverse complement.
ATTGAAGAAAATACTTCATTATCCTGTCTCTCAGTTGCATCTTTATCTGTTATCTGTTTCCTCTTCTCACATTTCAGTGTTTCTCTATTCATTCATTATCAACACCTGTGTTATGCATGTTCTTTTCTATATTGAGTAGCTTCTGTCCGAAGTTCTTCGTAATAAGAACTAAGCGTCACAAAAATGGAACAATTAACAACGAATTTACATCATATTATGAAACAAGACGACTGATCTGTCCCTCCGAACCTGGTTTCCAGGGCCATAAAAGGAAAAAAAATCTTATTTTCCAACTGACGCCTTTCATTTCTCTATCTGTAGGTCCTAATAAATCTTTTTTCTTTCATATCATTTATGTTTTCTATCCCGTTATCATGACTCCTCTTTTCATTGTTTGAACTAACATTAAATCATCATCTGCATAGTTTTAGCAACCAATGTGTAACTAACTCACTTCTTTTTAAATCGTGGCACCACATTACTAGTGTATATTACGTAGTTAGTTAAGCTTATTCTTTTAGCAGCTCTTTTAATATTTTTTTATCCATATATTTGAAAGCATACTATATATATTATATATATATATATATATATATATATATATATATATATATATATTATATAAAATATATTATATATATATATATATATTATATATATATATATATATATATATATATATTTATATATATATTATATATATATAATATTTATTATTTATTGTAAAGGTAGCGTTATAGTATATCCTTTGGTCCATAACCAAGGAACCAAGGATAAATCCTGGGGCTCATACAAATGAACACGTTTCCTTATACCTTTTGCTAATATTCACATAGTAGTAAGTAGTTATCTCGGATGTAGCCGACTGTGATAGACTGCATCCTGGGTTGAGTAGATAGTAGAAGCAATCTTACATAGATAGTGGAAGGCTTTCCAGAGCTGAGGAAGGATCATAGGATCATGTTAAAAATGTTTTATAATATTCAGTCATTTGTCTGACAATCTATAATCTACGTGGTAGTTTTTTTTTAACTTTGTCCTATTTCTATATCTATCAACTTATCTACAAAATCTTGATAACACAGTCACCGCAATATTCACTTAATATAGCCATGTGATCTTGTGGGGATCATTGCTTCATCCGCTAACTTATTAAAACATTGTTCCTCCCTGATAAGTCATTCCTGTAAATTTAAACCAATAACGCAGCAAGTAACGCGCCTTGAGGCACTACACAGATAACGTTTTCTCAATGAGGACATTTTTTTCCTGGTATAGCCTTACTAAAGCCCCATTCAAGGCGACATGTTCACTAATAGAAACTGACGCTCTACATGTGTTTACATTGCCTGACATTAATTTTTCCGTTTTCATTTGCCTACCAAACAGACAATGTTTTCAGCTTGTTTTAATTTGTGTCTTTGTATAACAGTCTTGCAAGCAGAATTATGTCGAGGTCTTTCTGTAAAATACGGATGTTATCCTCACACAATTCTAGCGAATGTAATAATCCAGTGTCACGGGTTCAAACTCGACGGGTTCCATAGTTTGATTCCCTTATTTATTTACTCCTCAAACCCGAATTCTTTGCTAGTTAGCAGGTTCTTGCCCCTAAAATGTCGTTTTCAATAAAGGAACTAGTGCAAAACATCTATTAATCTGCTTAAATGTTCCCCGTTCAATAGACTCCATTGAGTTATCGCCACTCTATCCTTTACTGGATGAAATCCAGCGAGTTAAAGCCACGCTAACTTTTACTGGATTAAGTCTAGTGAGTAGTAGTTCATTACTGGATCAAATCTAGAATTATAGCCACCTTATCCTTTACTGTATCAGATCCAGTAAGTTATAACCTTCTTATCCATAACTAGATCAAATCCAGTGAGTTATAGCTACCCTGTAATTTACTGGATCAAGTCAAGCTACCCTATCCTTTACTAGATCAAAACTAATTGCCTACCGTTTCCCAGGGCTTCTCTCGCTCCTATAGGTTTGGTGCTTTCTCGTGGCTTTTCCAATAATAGCACAACAATTATGAGCAAAACGGGATTAGAAATTTATGTTAAGTATGGTGGTTATTAACGGTGGTTATGAAGGGTTAGGGAACGAGATGTGATGTAGAATTTGTGGTCTGACAGTGAGAGGTGGTGGTGGTGGTGGTAGCTGGTAAGGCTGCATGTGACGGTGTTTGTGGTACAGTGGTGATAATGGGTGGTTTTTAAATTTTATCTTTGATACTTGTGCACGGTGGCTATATATTTCTTACGTATTTTACATTTTGGATGGTGTTTTAATACTACGTTATTAATTTTCTGGCAGCTGAGATTCGGGTGAGATTGTAAGGACGTTGCTATGGTGTGTTGATGCAGTGACATATAGCGTTGCTATGGTGTGTTGATGCAGTGACATATAGCGTTGCTATGGTGTGTTGATGCAGTGACATATAGCGTTGCTATGATGTGTTGATGCAGTGACATATAGCGTTGCTATGGTGTATTGATACAGTGACATATAGCGTTGCTATGATGTGTTGATGCAGTGACATATAGCGTTGCTATGGTGTATTGATACAGTGACATATAGCGTTGCTATGATGTGTTGATGCAGTGACATATAGCGTTGCTATGATGTGTTGATGCAGTGACATATAGCGTTGCTATGGTGTATTGATACAGTGACATATAGCGTTGCTATGATGTGTTGATGCAGTGACATATAGCGTTGCTATGGTGTGTTGATGCAGTGACATATAGCGTTGCTATGGTGTGTTGATACAGTGACATATAGCGTTGCTATGGTGTGTTGATGCAGTGACATATAGCGTTGCTATGGTGTGTTGATGCAGTGACATATAGCGTTGCTATGGTGTGTTGATACAGTGACATATAGCGTTGCTATGGTGTGTTGATGCAGTGACATATAGCGTTGCTATGGTGTGTTGATGCAGTGACATATAGCGTTCCTATGGTGTGTTGATGCAGTGACATATAGCGTTGCTATGGTGTGTTGATGCAGTGACATATAGCGTTGCTATGATGTGTTGATGCAGTGACATATAGCGTTGCTATGGTGTGTTGATGCAGTGACATATAGCGTTGCTATGGTGTGTTGATGCAGTGACATATAGCGTTGCTATGATGTGTTGATGCAGTGACATATAGCGTTGCTATGGTGTGTTGATACAGTGCCAATGTGTGTTATTTATCTAATTATGGTTGCAGGGGTCGACTCACAGCTCCTGGCCCCGCCTCTTCACTGTCCGTGCTCCATGAGCTTTATCATACCTCTTCTTAAAGCTATGTATGGATCCTGTCTCCACTACATCACTCTCCAGACTGTTCCACTTCCTGACAACTCTATGACTGAAGAAATACTTCCTAACATCCCTGTGGATGTTAGGAAGTATTTGTTACTCCATAGTGCTGTGTCCCATCTCCGGAACATCCTGTCTCTGTCCATCTTGTCAATTCCTCTCAGTATTTTAAATGCCATTATCATTCCCCCCACTCTCTCCTGTCCTTCAGTGTCATCAGGTCGATTTCCCTTGACCTCTCTTATACGTTAGCATATCCTCCTGTCCTTCAGTGTTATCAAGTTGAATTACTTAACTCTCCTCATATACCATGCCTATTAACTCCGGGACTAGTCTTGTTGCAAACCTCTGCACTTTCTCCAATGTTTTGACTTACTTGACCATGTGTGGGTTTCAATCTGGTGCGCATACTCCGCTATGGGCCTGATGTTCACGGTGTACAGTGTGGTGAGTGGTTTTGTCTTAGATTTTTCAGACTTGTATTGCTGCAGCAGTTATTTGGTTGGTGCGCGTACCAGGTAATATGTTCAGTATAATCCTTACCCAAGGTGCTCCTTGACTGAGGTTCGCAGCCTTCTTCCTCCCTATCTGAAGTTTTCTCTGTAATTACCCAAAGTTCATAACTTTACACTTGGTGGGATTAAACTGCAAGAGCCACGTGTCAGACCAGACCTATCGAAATCAATTTGTAATCTTTCATGGTCCACGTCTGTTTGTATTTTCCTCATTAGTTTCATGTCAGTGATGTCATTCACGTATACGAGAAATAGCACCGACCCTAGTACTGATCCCTGTGAAAAAACACTCGTCACTTGCACCCATTCCCACACTTCTTCACGGGCAATTACCCATTTCATTCCTACCTGTCAGGTATGCCTTGATTCATTGTAACGCTTTTCCTGTTAACCCTGCCTGCTTTAGCTCTTGTACCAGTCTCATGTGCAGCATTGTGTCAAAAGCCTTCCTGCAGACTAAGAAAATGGAAACAGCTTATCCCTCTATTGCCTTATTTGGGTTATCACGTCCTTTCTATGTTGCTTCTCACTCTTTACAGTTACATCTGCAAGGTACTCAAAACTCAGGACCGTGTGGTCACCAGAACAAAGGGGCCTTTCATATGTGATATCCCCTATATCAGAAACACTCAATGAAATACACGGTCGAGCCTTGCTAGTTCATCCTCCCCTCTCTTTCGCTGGTTGTAACCTTAACATTTTGGTCCATTACCACTCCCAGCACTCCCATAAATAGCCAAAATATTAATAAAGATAAAAAAAATTACGAAAGCTACACTACACAAGTCAGATTCCTGAGCAGCATATCAAAGTTAGCTTAAAACAACCAATTTAGTTTTTGAAATAGATAAAGTAGAATTTTGATGTCTAGTGTTTTTGGGTAACTACAGCCCCTTGTGGCACCCCACGTATTTCATTCCCCAAGGAGACAATTATTATCCTATAATTGTTCACATTTTATTCTTAAACAAAAGTCTCTCATCCAGTGTAATAATTTTTCTTTAATTGTTTTTGCATTTTTTTGGTTTACAAATTAGTCTTTCATGGGAAATTTTCAAAATCTTTCTTAGAGTCTAGGTAAATGCAATCTGCCCATCTATTTCGTTCTTCAACAATTTCTGCAACTCTGTCATGTTTACTAACAAATTTGTAATACACGAATATGCAGACCGAAAACCAAATTGTTCATCAGTTATTAAATTATTTTCAACGCGTTAAATCCCCTTAACTCTAGCTTTATTTTGCGTATATACGCACGTGCGATATGTGCGTCTATGCCTATACTTCTGTTTTAGTATCAGAGTGAAGTATTGATTTCCTAGAGTACTCCAGCAACCTTGGAAATTCATTGTTTTAGATAATACATTCACCGTTTTTCTGAGTACACCTTTTAGCTAGTCTGACTGTCTTTTATCAGAGGAACTCGCATCTCACCACATGAAAATGGCTGAATGTTGAGTTCCAGCCATTCCCAGATTCATTCTCCTGTCCATGTCGGCACTAATTATATAATTGGATTTTATTAAGTCAACGGATTTCCGTGAAGTAATCATTTGACTTTGCTGAGTTATCCTAGTTTAATTTGTACAATGTAATTTTTACATGTCCATAACTCTTACGTGCTCTCAACACCATAGTTAAAAATGGTTGTTTAGTATCAGACATAATACAAATTGATTCCATTCTTATTTACTTACTTTACTTGGCTAACTTAAAAGCTGGTCAATCTTATTAAAGAACGAAGTCAGCCATGAGTAGGTCCGATTTTGCCTTATTTATGGGTGAAATTAACAAAATTGTAATTATTTCTCAGTGCTAGATACAACTGGCTACAACCCTTCTCTCTCAGATCACCAGTACGTCTCAAAACCCTCACAACTGGTGCTTCTTAATGGAAAGCCTTAGTTTTAAGCTGTGTATGTCCTAAACTGCCATTTTAATTGAAGAAATTGATGTTAGTTTTCATGTTTTAACTTGTGAATGCATCATCATATTCGCTGCAAACCCGCAACGCTAATATTCAGTGATGTTAGAAACTAACGCTGTACCCTGCACTATTGCTCTTGCGATGAGGCACAGTGTCTCGTTTGCAACACATGGATACATTTCTAAGATGGCAAATCTTTAAATATTTTAGCATTATTTAGGGGAGGAATTTATTTGTCCTAAGTCTTTATTGTATTTCAGAATTTTAAATCAAAAGATATAGATTTTTTTTTTTTTGTATTTTCATTTTGCTTCTATTGAATTGGTGCTTGCTATTACAAGGCCCAAGTGATTTTATAATCTTTTGCATCAAAAAGTATCATCAGTTTCAAAATATTTGACAGATACTTCCACTGTCTTTGCATCCTCATCAGTCTGTCTCCGTTATGCAAACACTCAATTAGCACAACAAAATTACATCACAAAAAAAAAGATTTATGCTGCGTATATTGCGAATCATGAAACACAAGAAAACCGAACACAGATCTGGTAAAGACTCGCTGGCTCGCCTGCTATAAATTAACCTTGGGATAGATTTTTAGAGTGCGTAATTAATCTCGAGCAAATGATGGGAGTTTCGCTGTGGGCGGTGGAATGTGCGTATAATATTGCCTATTTGCAGTTATGTATTCGCAGTTAGTGAAAAGGTTTAATTTTTTTTATCAAGTGCTTGTATCACAAGGAAATAAAAATGGAGGAATTCTTTGGCAACGAACTTGACATCACATAACATGAAAAGGGTAACACACACCTTTCTAAAGAAATGAAATGTATGAATGTATGTGTGTGTGTGAGAGAGAGGAGAGAGAGAGAGAGAGAGAGAGAGAGAGAGAGAAGAGAGAGAGAGAGAGAGAGAGAGAGAGAGAGAGAGAGAGAGAGATCTCACCTATTCGTACTCATCTATTTGTGGCTGAAGTGTCAATTCGCAGCTCCTGGCCCCCGCCTCTTTGCTAGTAGCAACTAGGTCCACTCTCTCCCTGCTCTCAGAGCCTTTTTGTACCTCTCCTTCAATGTATGTATGGATCCTCCCTCCACTACATCATTCTCCAGATTGTTCCATTTTCCGGAAACTCTAGTGCTGAAGAAATACTTCTTAACATTCCTGTAACTCATCTGAGATTTCAGCTTCCTGCTATTGTCCGTTTTTCCTGTGTCCCATCTCTGAAACATTCTGTCGCTGTTCACCTTATCAATTCCTCTAAGTATTTTATACGTCGTTATCATATCCCCCTATCCTTTCATTCCTCCAGTATCAAGTTGAATTCCCTTACCCTCTCTTCACATGATATGCCCCTTAGCTCCAGAACTGGTCTTGTAACAAACCTTTGCATATTAAGTAACTTCCTGACGTGCTTGTTCAGGTGTAGCCTTTATCGTACTGCAACCCTTTCCACTTGCAAGATTTCTTCAAATCAAATGTTCAAAATTTCGGCGACTTCCTTGTTATGTTCCTCAGTCCTCGTTATTTCTTGATCTGATTAACTAAGTCATTTTCTCTCTTCTTTCTTTTGATACGACCTTGAAGCATTGTTGATTCAAACTTGGCATTCACTGCATTGTCATTTTCAAAGCTGTTCTCAGCCTCGCTCCTCACTTTTGCATATTCGCTTCTGGCTTATCTTCTCATTCTCTGTTAACATCTGACCTCGCTTTCTGTATTCTTTTCAGACTTTTTTTATTTTCTCTTTTGCCTCTGCATCTTTGGTTGAATCAAGGGCTTTCTTTGTTTGTTATTGTTTCCAATTCCTTTGGTCATGAATTTTTTCCGTTAACTCCTTGTATTTTCAATCATCTTATCAGCTGAGTGTCCATCCAATTTCATTTCCCAATTCACTGTATTCAACAGTTTTCTCCTCCAGAAGTTCCCTCTTGTAAACTCTTGCCCGTCATACCCATCATTTGCTGTTATTTCCTCTATGCTTATTTCCACAAGATACTCGATATTCATTAATATATAAGAGTTAGTGCCCAAGACGCTCTCATATTCCATTTCCTATATGTCTAAAGTACTAGAAGTAAATACTAGGATCTCATGACACCTCCGTCACGCCCTGGTTTACCCACTTTACCCAATATATTTCTTGATTTATATTAAGTATGATGAGTAGCTTGGCCTTGGACTCATTTGCACTCCTAGCTGCTTCTGCAATGACGTCAACTTCATTTCTGTCACTCTCCTATACGTGTGCAGGATTGTATATCACTGCAACTACTCTGGGAACTCCAGTTTTAATTGGGTTCTATGAAATAATTTGCATATCTGGTTATCCCTCTTCTCTCTGGAAAACTTCACTCGTGTGTGTGTGTGTGTGTGTGTGTGTGTGTACTCACCTAGTTGAGGTTGCAGGGGTCGATTCCAAGCTCCTGGCCCCGCCTCTTCACTGGTCGCTACTAGGTCACTCTCCCTGAACCGTGAGCTTTATCATACCTCTGCTTAAAGCTATGTATGGATCCTGCCTCCACTACATCGCTTCCCAAACTATTCCACTTCCTGACTACTCTGTGGCTGAGAAATACTTCCTAACATCCCTGTGATTCATCTGTGTCTTCAACTTCCAACTGTGTCCCCTTGTTGCTGCGTCCAGTCTCTGGAACATCCTGTCTTTGTCCACCTTGTCAATTCTTCTCAGTATTTTGTAAGTCGTTATCATGTCTTCTCTATCTCTCCTGTCCTCCAGTGTCGTCAGGTTGATTTCCTTTAACCTCTCCTCGTAGGACATACCTCTTAGCTCTGGGACTATTTCTTGTGGCAAACTTTGCACTTTCTCCAGTTTCTTTACATGCTTGGCTAGGTGTGGGTTCCAAACTCTTGCCGCATACTCCAACATGGGCCTAACGTACACGGTATACAGGGTCCTGAACGACTCTTTATTAAGATGTCGGAATGCTGTTCTGAGGTTTCCCAGGCGCCCATATGCGCAGCAGTTATTGGTTGATGTGCGCTTCAGGACATGTGCCTGGTGTTATACTAACCCCAAGATCTTTTTCCTTAGTGAGGTTTGTAGTCTCTGGACATCTAGACTGTACTCCGTCTGCGGTCTTCTTTGCCCTTCCCCAATCTTCATGACTTTGCACTTGGTGGGATTGAACTCCAGGAGCCAATTTCTGGACCAGGTCTGCAGCCTGTCCAGATCCCTTTGTAGTTCTGCCTGGTCTTCGATCGAATGAATTCTTCTCATCAACTTCACGTCATCTGCAAACAGTGACACCTCAGAGTTTATTCCTTCTGTCATGTCGTTCACAATTACCAGAAACAACACTGGTCCTAGGACCAACCTCTGTGGGACCCCGCTGGTCACAGGTGCCCACTCTGACACCTCGCCACGTACTATTACTCGTTGCTGTCTTCCTGACAAATATTCCCTGATGCATCGTAGTGCCTTCCCTGTTATCCCTGCTTGGTCCTCCAGTTTTTGCACTAATCTCTTGTGTGGTACTGTGTCAAACGCCTTCTTGCAGTCCAAGAAAATGCAATCCACCCACCCCTCTCTCTCTTGTCTTACTGCTGTTATCTTGTCATAGAACTCCAGTAGGTTTGTGACACAGGATTTCCCGTCCCTGAAACCATGTCGGGTGCTGTTGATGAGATCATTCCTTTCTAGTGTTCCACCACTCTTCTTCTGACAATCTTCTCCATGACTTTGCATACTTTACATGTCAGTGAAAACTGGGGCTGTAGTTAGTGCTTCATGTCTGTCTCCTTTTTTAAAGACTGGGACTATATTTGCTGTCTTCCATGCCTCAGGCAATCTCCTTGTTTCGAATGATGTATTGAATATTGTTGTTAAGGGTACACATAGCGCCTCTGCTCCCTCTCTCAGGACCCATGGAGAGATGTTATCTGGCCCCATTGCCTTTGAGGTATTTAGCTCACACAGAAGCCTCTTCACTTCTTCGGTTGTGTGTACCGTGTCCAGCACCTGGTGATGTGCCACACCTCTCCGTCCCTCTAGAGCCCCTTCTGTCTCCTCTGTGAACACTTCTTTGAATCTCTTGTTGAGTTCCTCACATACTTCATGGCCATTTCTTTTTGTCTCTCCTCCTTCCTTCCTTAGCCTGATTACCTGGTCCTTGACTGTTGTTTTCCTCCTGATGTGGCTGTACAACATTTTCGGGTCAGATTTGGCTTTCGCTGCTATATCGTTTTCATATTGTCATTGGGCCTCCCTTCTTATCTGTGCATATTCGTTTCTGGCTCTACGACTGCTCTCCTTATTCTCCTGGGTCCTTTGCCTTCTATATTTCTTCCATTCCCTAGCACACTTGTTTTTTGCCTCCTTGCACCTTTGGGTGAACCATGGGCTCATCCTGGCTTTTTCATTATTCCTGTTTCCCTTGTGTACAAACCTCTCCTCAGCCTCCTTGCACATTGTTGCTACATATTCCATCATCTCATTAACTGGCTTCCCTGCCAGTTCTCTGTCCCACTTAACCTCGTTCAGGAAGTTCCTCATTCCCATGTAGTCCCCTTTCTTGTAGTTTGGTTTCATTTGTCCTGGCCTTCCTGCTTTCCCCTCCACTTGTAGCTCTGTGTATTCGAAGCTCAAAACCACATGATCGCTGGCCCCAAGGGGTCTTTCATATGTGATGTCCTCAATATCTGCACTGCTCAAGGTGAATACTAAGTCCAGTCTTGCTGGCTCATCCTCTCCTCTCTCTCTTGTAGTGTCCCTTACATGTTGGTACATGGAGTTTTCCAGTACCACCTCCATCATCTTAGCCCTCCATGTATCTTGGCCCCCATGTGGCTCCAAGTTCTCCCAGTCGATCTCCTTGTGGTTAAAGTCACCCATGATCAGGAGCTTTGCCCTGCATGCATGAGCTCTTCTGGCCACTGCAGCCAGTGTGTCAACCATCACTCTATTGCTCTCGTCATACTCGTGGTGTGTGTGTGTGTGTGTGTGTGTGTGTGTGTGTGTGTGTGTGTGTGTGTGCGCGCGCGCGTTATGTACCTTTGCGCGCGTGAATATTTTTCAATCTTTGGTGACAATTATCGAGTCTATGCTCCTGTAATAGTACTTAACAGGCTTTCAGTGAGTTCACTCTCTTCTAACTTCAAGAGTTCTCTCATGTATATTTTTAAAGCATTGCATGCGTTAGTATGTCTGTATTATGTGCTTGCCATTAATAACCAACAGAATTGTGAATGCAATATTAAGATGACGGGTGTGACTTATACCCTTTAGCATCGTTGTCCCTAAGGCTAGATGAGGGCAGCTATGATTTTCCATTTATCATGGATAACCCACGAAATGCTCAGATCTTGGACAGATAGGTGGCAGCAGTGGAATACGATGTCATACGAGATTTCTAAAACCCATCAGTTCTACAGATAAAGCTGCTGATTTTTTTAATTTGTTCAGTAATATCCTTGATGTTCATATTCACCGCACTGTAACTGACTTTTCTCTTTCCATCTACTGCACACCTTTGATCAGTGGGATGTATAGTTACTACTTTTCCTGTTATCCTCTTTCTGTCATGCAAAGTGCCCTCCGCACCTGTGACCGTATTTCTCAACTCTGAAATTTTCACTTTTCGCAGCTCTCTCCTTTGCTATTCTTTTCGTTTCATAAACTGTACATACACTCATGCTAAACGTATTTTCTTCTTTCCCAGACACACTTCTCCTGTGAAATCAATTCTTTACCTTCCTTACATTTCCAATCATCCAAACCTGAACACCATTCCTCTGTTAGCTATCAACTTGCTTTTTATCAATTAATACCCTTCACACTTATATTGTCCACACTGCTCTTGCACTGATGCTTCCGATGTCTACTCCATTTCCTGCTCTTCCTGTTCTCTTCCGTACTTTGTTGAAACTGGGCTCTCTCTTTTCGGCATACAAAAATCACAAAAAAAGTGATCCGTTTGGTGATATCAATAATGTTCTTTTTCGTCTTGTCAGAGGTCACAGTCATCCTATTATCTGATCCTCTCCTAAAACTATTTACTCTTCAAGTCTTCACATGAGAGGTCTTGCTGAAACAGCTCTAATACACAACTTTCCTACCATGAATCTTAGTTCTGGTTTTGTTTCTTCAGATACCGGCCTTTCCCATTATAGTGACAGATGAGCTCACCCTAAGAACACACGACTTCAGCTAGTCTTTGCCGTCTCCTTTTCTTCCATTTTGTCATCTGATTATTTTTCTTTGTCTCTTCTGACTTTTGTTTCGGTGGGTTCCGTCCCTGGGTTTTTCCCAAGGGGTTTAGTCCAGTCTGGGTTTTGCCCTAAGCCTGAGGGTTAGTAGCCTTGCTAAGTTCTGCTTTTTCTTTTTCTTTCACAGTACTTGCTTATGCACTATTAATTCTTTCACTACTACTATTCTTCTACTGTTACAGTTACCATTTGTCTCACCATTATCACTATTACTTCATTACATACAACTGTGATACCACTACTCTTACAATTACTATACTACTATCAATACTGTGTCTTTCAGTACTGAGACGCCGGTTGTCTCACAAGCTATGATTATTAACTGTTGGTACTGCTGTTGAAGAAAGCCAGACGAGGTCAGGTTGAACGCAAGCTCCCTGTGTAACTTTTTTTTTGTGAGCACATTTCTGTACGACAAACAGCAGAACTTAGGTCGGCTGGCATTATCCCCACCTCACTAATCCTGTAGTTTAAGTCACGTCTCTATCCTCATCTTTTATTCTGCTGATTAGTCTGATATTATCCGAGAACAGGAATACATCAGCATGTCATAAATATGTATAAGACACAGGACCTGTCCAATATCCGCTTAGTGTGGAACCGCTGTTGTTATATCTACCCGGACACTCACTATCTCCTTCCTATACGTCTTCTTTGATGCACTATAACTTTCCTAAAGTAAATACATTTTTGCAGCTAAGTAATATGCAGTCAACGCACGACTCTCTCTCTCTCCTTCCTTCCTCACTTTCGTTACCCTTATCAAAGAACAACAAATTTCAGCAACAGGACTGACGATATCTGAGCCCATGATAGTTGTTACTGAAACATCTTTCCTTCAGGAGCTCTGTCCCCCTCCTAGTTTTGTTCTCCATTACCATACATAGCATCCATGTCACTGAAATTGGATTGTAGTTTAGTTGTACCTATCTGACTTCTTTATTAAATATTTGATTTACATTTGCTGTCTTTCACACTTCTGGCAATTGTTCTGTTTCTATTGAGTTATTGATTATATCGATCAGCACGGCGCTTATGCTTCGGTTCTTGAAACCCACCGTGACACTGTCAGATCACAGTGCCTATAAGGAATCCAGTAGAATTTTTAATGGTTTTCAGAATTGTGTGTATACTGGCTTTCTTTTTGACTCCGGCATTTCCCTCTTTCCATTCTGAACACGTTAAATCAAACGTCAGGTTTTTCTTACAGGTTTCCTTGTCGTCCCCAGAGAGCTGTCTTCCATTTTTAAAGATGAACTAGTTTATTCCTGCATCTTCTTTGTAGTGCGAGTGTTTAGAAGAGTTTTTAGTTATATTGGGGATTTCGCTGCTAAGACAATCTAAAAATATCATTCATCCTCTCTCTTTAACGAGGTGTAATTTTTATGCTTATTCTCAATTTTCGTCTCTAAATAAATTTTCCTGCTCTCTCACTTCAAAGTTTTTCTCTTTTCCGGATTTTTGTTTGAACCTCGTGCACTGTATCTTCTTTCCTTTGTCTTCTCTTCTGGGTTTAATTTTCACGTCTGCCTACAAACTCTCTCCAGCTCAATAATCATCCTTCTAGTTCCTTTTTTTATTGTAATGCATTCAACTCGTGTCTAATCCTGGCATTTTCATCTCTTTTATCTCATTTCAGTTTTTCTATAATTTCTATACTTCTCTACGCATTTTATGCTCAATATTCTCAACTAAATGTTGATCATAATGGTCCAGTGACCTCTCATGCTCTATTTCGCCTTTATTTGATTTGCTTTATATGAAAGACAAGTTCGGTCATCATATTTCATACCTCGTCTCTCTCTCACCGTGTCAGATATGCCGGCACATGACGTTTTACATCAATAGTTTCATTTTCATCCTTATTTCCGGTATTTATATCTGGATACCAGTTTTTCAAGTCTATTTCTTTGCTGTTCGATTTATCTATGAATATTAGCTTAGTTTTGGTTATTTAAAATTATTTTATCACTTCTGATAAGGTATCAATCTATGGTTTGAAACTAACTGGCAGCAAGACAAGAACAAAGTGATTCTATGCTATCTTCGGTCCCATTGGTCTTCATTTTCTCGTTTCTGTTAACCCATTTCATTTACATGAAATCCTGCGGATATCTTTTTAGCAGTTGTACACATCTGTTTCCTGTTTTTCTGTTAGTACTTTATATCCTGTTGAAATATTTCATGTGCTTTCTATGTTTCATTTTGGTAAGAACAGTGGCAGGCGGTGCAACACTAAGAGAAAACACAGTAAGTGTCCGGGGCCCAAGACTGTTCAACAACCTCCCACCAGCCATAAGAGTCATTACCAATAGACCCCTGGTTTTCATCAAGAGGGAACTGGACAGATAGTGCCAGATCAACTGGGTTGTGGTTTGTACGTCGGACTATGTGCGGCCAGCAGTAACAACGTCGATGATCAGGCCCTGATCCACCGGGAGGCCTGGTCATGGACAGGACCGCGGGGGCGTTGATCCCCGGAATGCCCTCCAGGTAGCCTCCAGATACAAGATATTGCCTTTGCTATAACTTCCTTTAATTTATTACACATATTTGATATTCTTGAACTTAGATCCGTACATAAGACTCGTTTCTGGAGATCCAGTTTCTTTTTCTCTTAATGCCTCTCATGTTTCTTATTCCTGGGTTTGTTAATGTTTCACTCACCCGCTGAAATATTACATATATGTTTCCGTTCTTTCCTAATCAAGGAATACATAAATGTATTTTACTCCTTGTATCCTGGCTCGTTTTACTTCTAAAAATATATAATCAGACACTATGATTTTTTCTTTCTACTGTAATCAGTCTCATACTGTCCTCATCTCAGTCACTGAAGATAATCAGTATGCTCCTTTTTCCCCCTCACATTTTGTTAATATTCCACAATTTGTAATCATTAATTACTGTACTTCCGTTTCCAGCAAGAATCTCCTCTCCCCAAAAATCTCTCATTTTCTCCTCTGTTTTATTGTGTGTTGTCATATGGGTGTTGGAATGTATATGGAATTTGCCCTGCTGTTCTTGGGACACCCTTGCTGTGCGTTCACTGATTGAATCCCCATTTTTCGTATTTCCTGAAGCTGTAGATTGTTTTAATTTCCACCAGGTCATTCTATAGTCAAGTAACACAATACATATGTTTCCTTGTTCTTTTGCAAGTAGTTTGCATGTTCAGCTTTCATCTGTCACCTCATTCAGGCTTCTCTCTCTTTGGATGCATTTATATGCGCCTGATACTTTAAATATTTTAAATTATTTTCCTCTATCCGTTCTTGCAAAACCATTAGTTCATTTTACTTATTTTTTTTATAAAGGTTTTTGTTTTTAGCTGAAATAAGATTCTTATGGTTGAGATATTTTAAAATCATTGTGTGCAAATTGTTGTGGGATCTAAGACATTACATCTTACTCGAGAACTGGTTGAATATTTGTTCTATATACTGTTCTGTACTTTTCCACATTCAGATTTTTAAATTCCTCTCTAACGTATGCTAACTTCCCATATGCCAGCGACATTATTAGTTTACGGGATTCTTGCAACAAGTTGGGAGTGATGGGAGTTCTTTTTCGTTATTTTATTTGCAAATGAGGTACTGGCTTGGTCTCCATTCTTCTCCCATTCTTAATACTTTCAATATTTGGGTGCTTGAATTAGAGCAGTCAGTTGCCTATTCATACTTATGTTACGTCCTCTTCTGTTTAAAATTTCCAAGCTTGTTTTCTAGACCAGCGTTGGAGAAAGTTTTTGATGAAGTCAGTTCCTCAGCCTGGACAAGTTTTTAGCTCCATAGCCTGGAACAAAATGAAGCTGAAGCATAAGAATGAAATCTTAAATACTGCAAAAGGTGAGGCGGGAAGCTCTCGATGATGTAGACTGTAGAGGGAGGCGGGGTCCACTAGAAGAAATAGGGCAAGAATTTGAGGAACACTACAGTGGGCCTGCTGGTCCATGCTATATAGGTTCCTCTGGTTTCCAACCACTCTCATAACTAGTAATAAAAAGGGTTGGAATCCGGAGGGATCTACTTAGCATGGACCAGTAGACCAACTGTAGTACTCAAATTCTTGCACTCTTTCCTCTACTAGTGTTCTCCACCTATGTCATCGAGACCTTCCCGCCTCACCTTCGGTAGTATTTAATGCTTCATTCTTATAATTCGGCTTCAGTTTGTTCCAGAAAATAGAGATGAATCATTCTCTAAGTTGAGAGACTACTTCAAAAACTGTTTCTCCGCTGTTGATAGGCTGATTACATTACCTTTACTTCGCTACTAGGGATGTTGCCTCCGAATTTGACTTGAGAATATGTTCGTTGGTAAGCTGCTCCATGAATCCTGCTCTTTATGAAAATCTGTTCACGGAGCCTCTAGAATTAGCGATTATTATTTTACGGTTGTGTGTGTGTAGTGAGACACTACATGTGCTTCAGGTCCCGAGTTTTTATCTAGACTTACCTTGTTATATCATCTAAGCACTCTGGTAATCAGGGTTTAGAAGTTGCTGAACTCGGATTCAATAATTTGCGAGATTTTTTTCCTTTTTATGGATGACATGTAGACTGTCTCCGGTTTAGATCATTTTTGTGTCTCCTTCCCTATCTGAAGCTCCTTTGTTCGTTTTGCTGTTTTGCGAACTGGTCGCTTTACAGTTTAACAAGCTGTGTTTATTGCCTCTGTTATCCAGAAGGTAGATGAGGGACTACTTGGTTTGGTTAGTAAAGATCTATGTCTGCAGCTCTAATATTACTTAATCTAGTACTTTCTAGTACAATAACGAAAAGTAAAATGCCAGATGCTGCAGTTTATCATTAATAGTGCTGTACAGCGTAAGTGCCGTCAACACTATTTTTATGTACAGAGAAGAATTGAATAATCTTAAGTTTTAGAAGCTCTGCATTTGCTGGTGTGTATGAGCCTAATTTCATCATCATTAGTTGGAAATACAAACACTTAAGCAGTATAATGTGATCCTTTATTAACAACGTTTCGCCCACGCAATGGGCATCATCAAGTCACAAACAGTTTGTGACTTGATAAAGTTCACAGTGTGGGCGAAACGTTGTCAGTAAATGATATACTGCTTAAGTGTTTATATTTCCATTGTGTCGGTATTTTATACCATTTATTTCCATCATCATTAGTTACATCCCTAGCTACCTCTTTTGTTTCATTCAGTCCTATGAACACCCAAAAGTGCTATTAAAATATTATTGTGGTATAGGATAATTGGGCCAGGATTATTGCTAACTACAATGTGTTACAAAGCCAGAAACAGACTAGGCGCTAGACCATCTAGTATTCTCTTCTAGATGTCTGTGCTAATTAATATCGCATTCATTACAGTCTTCAACATCGCACTCCATCTTGACTAAAGTTTTTAAAACTAATAAATTTACAAGCCACTCATATGTAAACTTGTGCAATTAGAAGTCGCATAACCCTAAAAACCATTATTATAGCCAAGTCATGAAGCTGTAACTAGAATTCCTTCACCCATCGTCTATAACTTCAAGCAGGATCAAAGGATATTCCTCAAAATCTCATCAAACTCATCGTCTGCTACACCTGACGTTAGTACATAAGCGCCAGGCTCCTTACTTCTGCTTCAGAATCTCCACGACTACGATGCTCTTCGCACCTACTCCAAGGTTGAGGGACTGATTACCAATCCTTCTGTATATAGTCCTACTGTCTTCAAGTTATGTCGTGGAATTTGTATTGATAAAGCCACTGGATGGCGAAACGTCTACAATAAAGATACCCAGATGTTGCACATGTGTCTTAATTTCATCAAACTCACAAAAAGAAATGAAAACTGAACAGTTCCGTCGGTCATGGGCTTGTATAGTTGTGGATTGACCGTTTTGTCGTTCAATTGGCTTCTTCTGTTTTTGAGTTCATGTTGTGACTTGTATTTTCCTATTTGATAAATAACGATAATATTTCATGAAAGTTAAGACACATGTGCAACATTTGGATATCTTCATTGTATAATTAAAAAATTTATTGGTGACGTTTCGCCATCCAGATAGATATCCAAATGTTGCACATGTGTCTTAACTTACATATTGTCGGTATTTTATACCTTTCTTGCACAACCAGATCTCATGAACACATATGTGAATTGAAGATAAGGCTGTAACTGCTATAGGAAAATAAGACTGATTCTAAGAACACTCTGAACATTGCAGAACTACAAAAAAAACGCAAAATAACAATGCAAGATACTGAAGTCGCAAAAGTTCGGAAAATCACAACAAAATGCAAGGTCATACTGAAGGAAGGAAAAGGTTTAGTTCCGCTAGAGTGCTCCACTTTCAAGATTACCACTAAGTAAAAGTATATCTTGGAGCCCCTGAGAGGAATGAGAAGAGTGATTTGGAGATTGAGACACTTATGCAACATGTGGGAACCTTTATTAAGGAAACGTTTCGCCACACAGTGACTTCATCAGTTCAGTACAACGTAGAAATGGGTAAGGAGATGAGGAGTATTGGACTGATGAAGCCACTGTGTGGCAAAACGTTTCCTTAATAAAGATTCCCACATGTTGAATAAGTGTCTCAATCTCCAACTTCTCGGTTTTCAAAACCATTAGTCACAGAAGAGTGATTTGCTGATATTAGTGAAGAGCTTTTGATCCGAGAAACTGGACTACCCTCCGGTTTCTCGAATCAAACCTGACAACCTTCCATTAGCCAAGTGCTGTACGACCTTTGTGGTTTTAGTTCTTCACTACGATACAATAAACTTAATATCAGTCTCAGGCAGCAGTTGTCTTATTTTTGTCATCACATTATTTATCAACACCATATTTTAACAACACTGGTGCCGCAGTATTACTTGTCGTTATTCCTTCAGTGCTCTATTTCAGTTCCTATATATATTTGTTTTAGTTCTCTGCTGTGCTGCGTGCTCAACACAAATACCGAGCAAATAAACAACACAGATGGCCCATCCCAAACTTTCTTCTCAAACTTCAGTCATTTAAGAATTCTTGGGAAGACGTGCCTGGGAGACACCACATTCTCTACCATCTTACAAGCAGGGAGGCATAGCTTCACCAGGACATGACTCCTCACACTACAAGCAGCAAGGCATAGCTTCACCAGGACATGACTCCTCTCACTACAAGCAGGGAGGCATAGGTTCACCAGGACATGACTCCTCACACAACAAGCAGGGAGGCATAGTTCCACCAGGACATGACTCCTCACACAACAAGCAGGGGGGCATAGCTTCACCAGGACATGACTCCTCACACTACATGCAGCGAGGTATAGCCTCACCAGGACCTAACTCCTCACACTACAAGCAGGGGGGCATAGCTTCACCAGGACATGACCCCTCACACTTCAAGCACCAAGGCCCGACTTCCCACAGGTAACGAACTCTACATCTACAAAGAGCTGGGAATGTCACACACACATATAAACACGATGGAATGACTTCACCAGGTCACTGCCCCATAACCAGCACCCCAGGAAGGATCACGTAAGCAGGTCGTAGTCTATGACCCTGTAAAACAGAGAGCCATGACTTTACAAGGTCATGACCAGTGACCCTACAAATCATGTTACTCCTCAATAGTTCCATCTTATCATAAAAACGAAGATATGTAATTTTATTTTTATAATTATTTAATAGAAGTAAAATATGTTATATTTATTTGATCATTTTACTATGAAGGTTACATCATAAAGCTGTCACGTAAATGGGAAAGGGAAGGGAAAGGGAAAGGGGAAAGAGAGAGAAAGAGAAAAAAAAGAGAGAGAAAGAGAGAGAGAGAGAGAGAGAGAGAGAGAGAGAGAGAGAGAGAGAGAGAGAGAGAGCCTTCACTGGACACATCCTTAATCTACAACAGGAACACATTCCTCACCGGCAATATGTGACAAAACCTACAGATCAGCCTTGGTTTGGCTTTCGTTGTAGAGAGGCTGCTACTGCTAAGTATGAGGCATGGCAAAGGTATAAGAGACATCCTACCACCTATAACAGGAACTTGCACAAGCAAGCCTGTAAGCATATGGGTGTCGTTCAAAAGTGGGCCATCGCTAAATGGGAGGTGGACACAAGAAAGCTAGCATCAGGTAGGGTAGGCTATGAAACCTGGTGGTCCCTGGTCAAGGACAGGCAAGGTTATCTGCCTGATGAATTCATTCCACCTCTAAATCGACAGGATGGGACCACCTCTACTAGTAGTCAAGAGAAGGCGGACCTCTTTGCCGAACACTTTGCTACCAAGAACTGTGTCAAAACTTTCAGTGGTGACAATAAGGCAGGAGGAGGTGCATTTCCTTCTTAAATCACTTGACCAAGAAAAGGCTGTGGGCCCAGACAAGTTGAGCCCAAGATAGCTGAGAAGATGTGCAGACCAGCTAGCAGCACCTCCAACTCGCATCTTTCAGCACTGCCTAGTACAGTGTGAATGGCCCTCTCTGTGGAAAGAGGCAAATTTTCTCTGTTCACAAAAAGAAGAGCAGAGCGTAAATCAGCAACTACAGACCAGTGTCACTTCTGTCAATCATTGGCAACCTCCTTGAGACAATAATCTCAAGAAAAAATACAGAGTTTTTTGACTACCACTCACTACTTTGTGACCGTCAATATGGCTTTAGGAAAGGTTACTCTGCTGCTGATCTGTTGTTAAACCTCTCTACTAAGTGGCACCAGTCACTGGATGAATCCAAAGTCAGCTGTGTGGTAGCACTGGACATTGCTGGTGCTTTCGACCGAGTGTGGCACCAGGGCCTCTTAGCAAAACTGCAAGCTCTGGGAAATGCAGGTTCTACGCTATGTCTCCTCAGTGATTACCTTCATGGTAGTTCTCTAAGGGTAGTTCTCAATGGAAGAGAATAAGCAAGACATCCTATTGGGGCAGTTGTTCCACAAGGAAGTGTTCTGGGACTATTGTTATGGAATGTCTACTTCAATGACTTTCATCTCATCCCAGAATCCCATGCATATTCAGATGATTGTACACTGACATTCACTTATCCAAGAGAAGAAATGCCAGCTGCTCTAAGCTACATCAATCATCAGCTCAGAGCTATATCAGCTTGCGGAAATAGATGGCAAGTAACATTTGCACCTGAGAAAACAGTAATGATGATAATCTCTAGGCACCAAGATGGTAATGCTGGTGCAGTAGTAAGGATGAATGAGAGGGTGTTGGCACCTGGGGAAGAAGTTGATATCCTTGGGGTGAAATTTGACACCAAACTGACCATGAAAAACCACGTTGTAAATCTTGCAAATAAGGCAGCCAGGAAGCTTACAGCACTTCGCCATATCTCGCATCTGCTTGACAACAAGGGGTGCAAGATTTTTTACGAGGCACAGGTACGCTCACACCTTGAGTATGCTCCACTTTCTTGGTTCGCCTGCCCCCCTTCTCATCTGCGACTGAGTAACAGAGTAGAGAACAGACCAAGACGTGTCATCTCTCGCCTGGACCAATCCTGGATAGATCTGTCATTTCAGCAGAGCCTTCAACACAGGTGGGATGTGGGTGGCCTTACTGTTATGTACAAGGCCAATACTGTAAAAGTTACACACTTGGATCCACTTCGAGGACAGCCTGAAGCAAGTTTCTTTACCACAAGACGGGCAGAAAGCAGCAACTTCACTCTCGCTGTACCCACCTCCAGAACATCACTTCATCTGAGATCATTTATTCCCAGGATGACTCGTGCAGCATTATGATGTCAATGAGATAAAATCAGTTGATCAGATGAAGATGCTGGCCCCCAGATGGCTCCAACCTCATCCTGTTCCCTACTTGTAAGTTTCATAACAATAAAAATGCTTTCAATTGAGCTGATGTAGGTAACAGTTCTAAGCTTGTCTATAAAGTTAGGAATCCTTAACCTGTAAATAGCTTGTCAATAAGGCAAGGAATCCTTAACCTAACCTTGTCAAATCCTGTGTAAAAAAAATAAAAAAGAGGGAGAGAGAGGGAGAGGGGGGAAAATACGTGTTTGAAGACTTGCGTTAAAACACTGTGAACAGATTTAATCCGGAGGTAAGTTTTACATTTTGGAAGGTAATGTATCCCTTGTGAACTATTCACTTCAGAAGTAAATAAGCTGACGCCTTTGTCATACGTACATTTTGCATATTCTTGCGATCAAAACAGCTAATATAAGGGGAAAAATTCCTAGATATTATTAGTTTTAAGGATTAGATGAGACCTGTAATCAATTTTTTATTTTATTACTTATTATTAGTTTAACAGTAGAAATTGCACTACATGTATATATATTTTATATATATATATATATTTTATATATATATATTTTATATATATATATATATATATATATATAATATATATATATATATATGTCGTGCCGAATAAGCAGAACTTGCGATCTTGGCTTAAATAGCAACGTTCATCTTGCCATATAAGACAAGCGAAAATTTGTGTATGCAATAATTTCGCCAAAACCATTCTGAACCTAACGAAAAAAATATATTTCACTGTGTTTGTTTAGTATTAAATTATTGTAAACAAATCTAAAATATATTTAGTTGGGTTAGGCTAAAATAAATTGTTCTTGTTATAATAAGGTTAGGTAAGTTTTCTAAGATTCTTTTGGTGCAAAATTAGAAATTTTTACATTAACATTAATGAAAAAAAATATCTCTAAACGTATAAGAGAAAATTTCTGAAAGGACTTAATTTTAAATGAGTTCTTGCTAATTGACCATTTTACATATTCGGCACGACATATATATATATATATATATATATAATATATATATATATATATATATATAATATATATATATATATATATATATATATATAGAGAGAGAGAGAGAGAGAGAGAGAGAAGTTGCAGAGATTGGTGGATGAATTTGGTAGGGTGTGCAAAAGAAGAAAATTAAAGGTGAATACAGGAAAGAGTAAGGTTATGAGGATAACAAAAAGATTAGGTGATGAAAGATTGAATATCAGATTGGAGGGAGAGAGTATGGAGGAGGTGAACGTATTCAGATATTTGGGAGTGGACGTGTCAGCGGATGGGTCTATGAAAGATGAGGTGAATCATAGAATTGATGAGGGAAAAAGAGTGAGTGTGCACTTAGGAGTCTGTGGAGACAAAGAACTTTGTCCTTGGAGGCAAAGAGGGGAATGTATGAGAGTATAGTTTTACCAACGCTCTTATATGGGTGTGAAGCGTGGGTGATGAATGTTGCAGCGAGGAGAAGGCTAGGCAGTGGAGATGTCATGTCTGAGGGCAATGTGTGGTGTGAATATAATGCAGAGAATTCGTAGTTTGGAAGTTAGGAGGAGGTGCGGGATTACCAAAACTGTTGTCCAGAGGGCTGAGGAAGGGTTTTTGAGGTGTTCGGACATTTAGAGAGAATGGAGCGAAACAGAATGACTTCAAGAGTGTATCAGTCTGTAGTGGAAGGAAGGCGGGTAGGGGTCGGCCTAGGAAAGGTTGGAGAGAGGGGGTAAGAGGTTTTGTGTGCGAGGGGCTTGGACTTCCAGCAGGTATGCATGAGCGTGTTTGATAGGAGTGAATGGAGACAAATGGTTTTTAATACTTGACGTGCTGCTGGAGTGTGAGCAAAGTAACATTTATGAAGGGGTTCAGGGAAACCGGCAGGCCGGACTTGAGTCCTGGAGATGGGAAGTACAGTGCCTGCACTCTGAAGGAGGGGTGTTAATGTTGCAGTTTAAAAACTGTAGTGTAAAGCACCCTTCTGGCAAGACAGTGATGGAGTGAATGATGGTGAAAGTTTTTCTTTTCGGCCACCCTGCCTTGGTGGGAAATCGGCC
This sequence comes from Cherax quadricarinatus, assembly GCF_026875155.1. Taxonomy (NCBI): domain Eukaryota; kingdom Metazoa; phylum Arthropoda; class Malacostraca; order Decapoda; family Parastacidae; genus Cherax; species Cherax quadricarinatus. The sequence continues at coordinate 23,408,500 of NC_069416.1, read as the reverse complement.
AGTGTGATAATAATATATATATATATATATATATATATATATTATATATATATATATATATAAATATATATATATATATATATATATATAAACAAGTCGGCCGTCTCCCACCGAGGCAGGGTGACCCAAAAAAGAAATACAATCCCAAAAAGAAAATACTTTCATCATCATTCAACACTTCACCTCACTCACACATAATCTGTTTTTGCAGAGGTGTTCAGCTAATATCCAGAACCCCTCCTTTAGAGTGCAGGCATTGTACTTCCCATTTCCAGGACTCAAGTTCGGCTACATAAAAGTAACCGGTTTCTCTGAATCCATTCACTAAATATTACCCTGCTCACACTCCAACAGATCGTCAGGTCCCAAATACCATTCGTCTCCATTAACTCCTTTCGAACACACTCATGCACGCCTGCTGGAAGTCAAAGTCCCTCGCCCACAAAACCTCCCTTACCCCTTCCTTCCAACCTTTTCGAGGACGACCCTTATCCCGCTTTCCTTCCCCTACAGATTTATACGCTCTCCATGTCATTCTACTTTGATCCATTCTCTTTAAACGACCAAACCACCTCAACAACCCCCCTTCAGCCCTCTGACTAATACTTTTATTAACTCCACACCTTCTCCTAATTTCCACACTCCGAATTTTCTGCATAATATTTACACCACACATTGCCCTTAGACAGGACATCTCCACTGCCTCTAACCGCCTCCTTGCTGCTGCATTCACAACCCATGCTTCACACCCATATAAGAGTGTTGGTACTAGTATACTTTCATATATTCCCTTCTTTGCCTCCATAGATAACGTTTTTTGTCTCCACATATACCTCAACGCACCACTCGCCTTTTTTTCCTCATCAATTCTATGATTAACCTCATCCTTCATAAATCCATCCGCCGACACATCAACTCCCAAGCATCTGAAAACATTCACTTCTTCCATACTCCTTCTCCCCAATTTTATATCTAATTTTTCTTTATCTAAATCATTTGATATCCCCATCACCTTACTCTTTTCTATGTTCACTTTCAACTTTCTACCTTTACACACATTCCCAAACTCGCCCACTAACCTTTGCAATTTTCCTTTAGAATCTCCCATAAGAACAGTATCATCAGCAAAAAGCAACTGTCACTTCCCATTTTGTATTTGATTCCCCATAATTTAATCCCACCCCTCTCCCGAACACCCTAGCATTTACTTCTTTTACAACCCCATCTATAAATATATTAAACAACCATGGTGACATTACACATCCCTGACTAAGACCTACTTTTACCGGGAAGTAGTCTCCCTCTCTTCTACACACCCTAACCTGAGCCTCACTATCCTCATAAAAACTCTTTTCAGCATTTTGTAACTTACCACCTATTCCATATACTTGCAACATCTGCCACATTGCTTCCCTATCCACTCTATCATATGCCTTTTCTAAATCCATAAATGCAACAAAAACTTCCCTACCTTTATCTACTGTTCATATATATGCTTCAATGTAAACACTTGATCTACACATCCCATACCCACTCTGAAACCTCCTTACTCATCCGCAATCCTACATTCTGTCTTACATCTAATTCTTTCAATTATAACCCTACCGTATACTTTTTCTGGTATTCTCAGTAAACTTATTCCTGGTAAGACACATATGCAACAGTTAGGTATCTTTATTATGAAACGTTTCGCCTACACAGTAGGCTTCTTCAGTCAAGTACAGAAAAGTTGATAGAAGCAGAATATACTTGAAGACGATGTAATCAGTCCATCACCCTTAAAGTTTTGAGGTGGTCAGTCCCTCAGTCTGGAGAAGAGCATTGTTCCATAGTATGAAACAATGCTCTTCTCCAGACTGAGGGACTGACCACCTCAAAACTTTAAGGGTGATGGACTGATTACATCGTCTTCAAGTATCTTCTGCTTCTATCAACTTTTCTGTACTTGACTGAAGAAGCCTACTGTGTAGGCGAAACGTTTCATAATAAAGATACCTAACTGTTGCATATGTGTCTTACCTAACAACCTGTCGGTATTTTATACCATTTTAATGTTCAAACTTATTCCTCTATAATTTTTACAATCTCTTATGTCCTCCTTCCCTTTATATAAAGGGACTATACATGTTCTCTGTCAATCCTTAGGTACCTTCCCCTCTTTCATACATTTATTAAATAAAAATACCAACCACTCCAACACTATATCTCCCCTGCTTTTAACATTTCTGTCATGATCCAGTCAGATCCAGCTGCTTTACCCCATTTCATTCTACGTAATGCCTCACGCACCTTCCCCACACTCGCATCCTGTTCGTCTTCACTCCTAAAAGATGGTATACCTCCCTGGCCAGTGCATGAAATTACCGCTTCCCTTTCTTCGTCGACATTTAAAAGTTCCTCAAATATTTTCGCCATTTACCCAAAACCTCCATCTCCCCATCTACTAACTCCCCTACTCTGTTTTTAACTGACAAATCCATTCGTTCTCTGGGCTTTCTTAACTTGTTTAACGCGCTCCAAATTTTGTTCTTATTTTCATTAAAATTTCTTGACAGTGCCTCTCCCACTCTATCATCTGCTCTCCTTTTGCACTCTCTCGCCACTCTCTTCACCTTTCTTTTACCCTCCATATACTCTACTCTTCTTATAACACTTCTGCTTTGTAAAAATTTCTCATAAGCTAACTTTTTCCCTTTTATCACACCCTTTACTTCATCATTCCACCAATCACTCCTCTTTCCTCCTGCTCCCACCCTCCTATAACCACAAACCTCTGCCCCACATTCTAATACTGCATTTTTAAAACTCATCCAACCCTCTTCAACCCCCCACTACTCATACTTGCACCAGCCAACCCTGTTTATACACTTTCACCTCCCTCTTGCTTGTTGTTGCCATTTTTCTCTTTTCCCATCTACCTCTTACTCTAATTGTAGCTACAACGAAATTATGATCCGATATATCAGTTGCCCCTCCATAAACGTGTACATCCTAGAGCCTACCCATCAACCTTTTATCCACCAATACATAATCTAACAAACTACTTCATTACGTGCTATATCATACCCTGTATATTTATTTATCCATTTCTTCATAAAATATGTATTACTTATTACTAAACCTCTTTCTACACATAGCTCAATTAAAGGCTCCCCATTTTCATTTACCCCTGGCACCCGTATTTACCTACTTCTCCCTCCACAACATTTTTGCCCACTTTAACACTGAAATCCCCAACCACCATGACTCTCACACTTGGTTCGAAACTCCCCACGCATTCACTCAACATTTCCCAAAATTCTCTCTCTCTCTCTATACTTCTCTCTTCTCCAGGTGCATATACGCTTATTATAACCACTTTTCACATCCAGCCTTTATTTTACTCCGCATAATTCTTGAGTTAATACATTTATAGTCCCTCTTTTCCTCCCATAACTTATCCTTCAACATCATTGCTACTACTCCTTTAGCTCTAACTCTATTAGAAACCCCTGACCTAATCCCATTTATTCTTCTCCACTGAAACTCTCCTACCCCCTTCAGCTTTGTTTCACTTAAAGCCAGGACATCCAGCTTCTTCTCATTCATAACATCCACAATCATCTCTTTCTTATCATTTTCACAACATCCACGCACATTCAGACTTCCCACTTTGACAATTTTCTTCTTATTCGTTTTAGTAATTACAGGAAAAAGGGGTTACTAGCCCATTGTTCCCGGCATTTTAGTTGACTTTTGCAACACGCATGGCTAACGGAGGAACGATTATTATTTCACTTTCCCATGGATATAAAAGGAAAAGTAATAAGACCAAGAACTATTAAGATAATATCAAAGAAAACTCAGTAGAGTGTGTATAATTAAACATGTACACGTATGTGTAGTGTGACCTAAGTGTATGTAGAAGTAGCAAGATGTACCTGTAATCTTGCATATTTATGAGAGACAAAAGACACCAGCAATCCTACCATCATGTAAAACAATTACAGGCTTTCGTTTCCCACTCACTTGGCAGGACGGTAGTACCTCCCTGGGCGGTTGCTGTCTACCAACCTACCTATAAATATATATATGTCGTGCCGAATAGGCAGAACTTGCGATCTTGGCTTAAATAGCAACGCTCATCTTGCCATATAGAACAAGCGAAAATTTGTGTATGCAATAATTTCGCCAAAATCATTCTAAACCTTACGAAAAAAATATGTTTCACTGTTTGTTTAGCATTAAATTATTGTAAATAAATCTAAAATATATATAGTAGGGTTAGCCTAAAATAAATTGTTCTTGTTATAATAAGGTTAGGTAAGTTTTCTAAGATTCTTTTGGTGCAAAATTAAAAATTTTTACATTAACATTAATGAAAAAAAAATATATCTTTAAACGTTAAAGAGAAAATTTTAGAAAGGACTTAATTTTAAATGAGTTTTTGCTAATTGACAAGTTTTGCATATTCGGCTTGACACACACACACATATATAATATATATATATATATATTATATATATATATTATATATATATATATATATATATATATATATATATATATATATATATATATATATATCAGCTACGGCTAAACACCCATACTATTTGCGGGTCTAGCTCCGTGGTAAAAGTGCTTTGGACTCTGATACAGAGTTAGCAGGTTCGAGTCCTGCTGTGGGCGTAGAGACAATGTTTGTAAATAATTTCGCCTGTATGTATGTATGTATATATATATATATATATATATATATATATATATATATATATATATATATAGAGAGAGAGAAAAGAGAGAGAGATGAGAGATGAGAGAGAGAGAGAGAGAGGCCAGATGTAAATAGATCACGGTGATATGCACATTGACACATGATACACAAAGATCACACTAATATACACTAACAACAGAAATACAAAGATCACACTAATATACACTAGCAACAAAAGATACAAAGATCACACTAATATACACTAACAACAGAGATACAAAGATCACACTAATATACACTAACAACAGAGATACAAAGATCACACTAATATACACTAACAACAGAGATACAAAGATCACACTAATATACACTAACAACAGAGATACAAAGATCATGCTTTTATACATAACTGCAGCAGATTTATAAAGATCACACTGTTATACACAGTAACAACAGAGATAAAAAGATAAGTTATACATTGTAACATGCAGAAAACTCAAATAAAACAAATAACCATGATACATACATGAAAAAAAAGTAAAAACAAAAAAATTGTGGCCTCACCATGGTGGTCAGGAAGTTCCTATCTTCTGGCTGGACCAGGTTTCCAGGCTACCCGGGTGGACGTATATAACAAGACGCAAATTTGTTTGTGTCCCCACGGCTATTTGCAAAAAATCCTACATTTTAAATAAAAGCGGGTTTTTTAATATCATAAGGGGCATTTGCTGCATGGAGCTCCCATTTATGAAAATTTTTAAGTTCCTTTTCTGAGCAAAATGCTGTTTTGGGGGTTTCAAAAGTTTCCCAACGTTTCCCCTATAGGGTAAGATTTCCCATTTTTTTTTTTTGTTTATTTTTGGAGTGTAACGATTGTAGAGCACATTTATTACACATTTTTTGAGAGGGGTATGCGGGGGTGTAGAGCTCATTTATTCCCAAAATTTGTTGGGGAATATATAGATGTAAAAGACAATTTTTTGGCCATTGTTGAAAAATTATTTTGCGGGGTTTTTAGAGCTCATTTTTTGCCCATTTTTGAGAATATTTGGGGAGTGTAGAGCTAATTTTTGCACATTGTTGAGAATATTTTGCGAGTTTTAGAGCCATTATTACACTTGGGTTTGTAATTTATGGAGTGTAGAGCACTTTTATTGCAAAATTGTTGAAAAATATATCGATTTTTGGAGCTCATTATTGCACTTTGGGTTGAAGAAAAATTTCGGGGTTTTAAGAGCTCATTTTTTTGCACATTTTTTGAATATATGCGAGTTTTAGAGCTCATTTTTTTGCACATTGTTGAGAATATATGCGATTTGTAAGCTTTTTATTCACATTGTTGAGAATTTATGCGAGGGGGTAGAGCTCATTATTAACATTTTGGGAAATTTTATCAGTTTTTAAGCTCATTTTTTACAAAGGGGTTGAGAATATATGCGGGGTGTAAGCTCATTATTACAAAATTTTTGAAAATATTTTGCGATTTTTAGGGGGCTCATTATTACACATTTTTGAAATATAAAACGGGGTGAGAGCGCATTATTACACATTTTTGGGGAATTAGGGCGAGGTAGATCATTTTTAAACACATTGTTAAGATACATCGAGTGTAGAGCGAAATTATTACACATGTTTGGAATACATGCGAGTGTGGGAGCGCATTTTTTACAAAAATTTTAAAAAACAGCGAGTAAAGGAGCGCATTATTGCACATTTTTTTGAGAATAAAATGCGAGTTTTTTGGGAGCGCATTATTACACGGGTTTTAAAAGGGCTGCTAAGACTGTCAAGTTAAATTTCTTTTTAAGATCAACGCAGTTATAAAAGTTTGTTTTCCAGTACAATTTTTGTTCTGGCAAATGTTTTTTTTTTTTACGGGTTATAAAAAAGTTGCACTATAGAGCCTAGGGTTTATATTTATTAATACGGGGGGAAACCCTTTTATAAGAGAATATTTTTTTAAATAATATTCCTCCCTAAAAAACGGGGAGAAACAATTTTATTTGGGCCCTTAGTCCTGTACAAATTTTAAACATTTTAAAAATTTAAAACTTTTCAATTCAATAATCATGCCCTTCAAAAATTGCCTGTGGATATTAGAAAAAAACCCCTTGGGTTTAAAAAATAATTAAATTTTTTCAAAATTTTCGGGTAGTGGGTTGGTAGACAGCAACCCCCAAAAAAAATTTAAAACAAACCGGGCCTGCCAAATGACGGGTGAAAAAAAAAACCGAAACCCTGTTTTGTTTTGAGGGTAGGATTGTGGTTTTTTTTTTTCGTGTCCCCAAAACACGCTAAAAATTAAAAAGGGATTTTCTTGCAAACTCTTACTTAAAATTTTGGTCACACTTCATAGAAAACGCACATGCAATATATATATACATAATCTGGGGTTTTTTCCCCTTTTTTTCTAAATAGCTCTTGTTTTTTTTTTATTTTTTTCTATTTTTCCCTTGGGGAATTTGGAAAAAATTTTTTTCCCTTTCCGTAAGCCATGCGTGTCGTATGAGGCGACTAAAATGCCGGGAGCAATGGGCTAGTAACCCCTTCTCCGGGTATACAATTACAAAAAAAGGAAGAAGAAAAACTTTATAAAACTGGGTTGCTTAAATGTGCGTGGATGTAGTGCGGATGACAAGAAAAGATGATTGCTGATGTTATGAATGAAAAGAAGTTGGATGTCTGGCCCTAAGCGAAACAAAAGCTGAAGGGGGTAGGAGAGTTTCAGTGGGGGGAAATAAATGGGATTAAATCTGGAGTATCTGAGAGAGGTTAGAGCAAAGGAAGGGGTAGCAGTAATGTTAAATGATCAGTTATGGAAGGAGAAAAGAGAATATGAATGTGTAATTCAAGAATTTGTGGATTAAAGTAAAGGTTGGATGCGAGAAGTGGGTCTAATATAAGCGTGTATGCACCTGGAGAAGAGAGGAATGCAGAGGAGAGAGGAGAGATTTTGGGAGATGTTAAGTGAATGTATAGGAGCCTTTGAACCAAGTGAGAGAGAGTAATTGTGGTAGGGGACTTGAATGCTAAAGTAGGAGAAACTTTTAGAGAGGGTGTTGGTAGGTAAGTTTGGGGGTTGCCAGGTGTAAATGATAATGGGAGCCCTTTGATTGAACTTTGTATAGAAAGGGGTTTAGTTATAGGTAATCATATTTTAAGAAAAAGAGGATAAATAAGTATACACGATATGATGTAGGGGCGAAATGACAGTAGTTTGTTGGATTATGTATTGGTAGATAAAAGACTGTTGAGTAGACTTCAGGATGTACATGTTTATAGAGGGGCCACAGATATATCAGATCACTTTCTAGTTGTTAGCTACACTGAGAGTAAAAGGTAGATGGGATACAAGGAGAATAGAAGCATCAGGGAAGAGAGAGGTAAAGGTTATATAAACTAAAAGAGGAGGCAGTTAGCGTAAGATATAAACAGCTATTGGAGGATAGATGGGCTAATGAGAGCATAGGCAATGGGGTAGAAGAGGTATGGGGTAGGTTTAAAAATGTAGTGTTAGAGTGTTCAGCAGAAGTTTGTGGTTACAGGAAAGTGGGTGCAGGGGGGAAGAGGAGCGATTGGTGGAATGATGATGTAAAGAGAGTAGTAAGGGAGAAAAAGTTAGCATATGAGAAATTTTTACAAAGTAGAAGTGATGCAAGGAGGGAAGAGTATATGGAGAAAAGAGAGAGAAGTTAAGAGAGTGGTGAAGCAATGTAAAAAGAGAGCAAATGAGAGAGTGGGTGAGATGTTATCAACAAATTTTGTTGAAAATAAGAAAAAAGTTTTGGAGTGAGATTAACAAGTTAAGAAAGCCTAGAGAACAAATGGATTTGTCTGTTAAAAAATAGGAGAGGAGAGTTATTAAATGGAGAGTTAGAGGTATTGGGAAGATGGAAGGAATATGTTTGAGGAATTGTTAAATGTTGATGAAGATAGGGAAGCTGTGATTTGTGTATAGGGCAAGGAGGAATAACATCTTGTAGGAGTGAGGAAGAGCCAGTTGTGAGTGGGGGGGAAGTTCGTGAGGCAGTAGGTAAAATGAAAGGGGGTAAGGCAGCCGGGATTGATGGGATAAAGATAGAAATGTTAAAAGCAGGTGGGGATGTAGTTTTGGAGTGGTTGGTGCAATTATTTAATAAATGTATGGAAGAGGGTAAGGTACCTAGGGATTGGCAGAGAGCATGCATAGTTCCTTTGTATAAAGGCAAAGGGGATAAAAGAGAGTGCAAAAATTATAGGGGGATAAGTCTGTTGAGTGTACCTGGTAAAGTGTAGGGTTTAGAGTTATAATTGAAAGAATTAAGAGTAAGACGGAGAATAGGATAGCAGATGAACAAGGAGGCTTTAGGAAAGGTTAGGGGGTGTGTGGGACCAGGTGTTTACAGTGAAACATATAAGTGAACAGTATTTAGATAAGGCTAAAGAGGTCTTTGTGGCATTTATGGATTTGGAAAAGGCGTATGACAGGGTGGATAGGGGGGCAATGTGGCAGATGTTGCAAGTGTATGGTGTAGGAGGTAGGTTACTGAAAGCAGTGAGAGTTTTTACGAGGATAGTGAGGCTCAAGTTAGAGTATGTAGGAAGAGGGAAATTTTTTCCCAGTAAAAGTAGGCCTTAGACAAGGATGTGTGATGTCACCGTGGTTGTTTAATTATATTTATAGATGGGTTGTAAGAGAAGTAAATGCGAGGGTCTTGGCAAGAGGCGTGGGTTAAAAGATAAAGAATCACACACAAAGTGGGAGTTGTCACAGCTGCTTCTTTGCTGTGACACTGTGCTCTTGGGAGATTCTGAAGAGAAGTTGCAGAGATTGGTGGATGAATTTTTGGGAGGGTGTGCAAAAGAAGAAAATTAAAGGTGAATACAGGAAAGAGTAAGGTTATGAGGATAACAAAAAGATTAGGTGATGAAAGATTGAATATCAGATTGGAGGGAGAGAGTATGGAGGAGGTGAACGTATTCAGATATTTGGGAGTGGACGTGTCAGCGGATGGGTCTATGAAAGATGAGGTGGAATCATAGAATTGATGAGGGAAAAAGAGTGAGTGGTGCATTAGGAGTCTGTGGAGACAAAGAACTTTGTCCTTGGAGGCAAAGAGGGGAATGTATGAGAGTTTATAGTTTTACCAACGCTCTTATATGGGTGTTGAAGCGTGGGTGATGAATGTTGCAGCGAGGAGAAGGCTGGAGGTCAGTGGAGATGTCATGTCTGAGGGCAATGTGTGGTGTGATATAATGCAGAGAATTCGTTTGTTTGGAAGTTAGGAGGAGGTGTGGGATTACCAAAATGTTGTCCAGAGGGCTGAGGAAGGGTTGTTGTGGGTGGTTCGGACATGTAGAGAGAATGGAGCGAAACAGAATGACTTCAAGAGTGTATTCAGTCTGTAGTGGAAGGAAGGCGGGGTAGGGGTCGGCTAGGAAGGGTTGGAGGGAGGGGGTAAAGGAGGTTTTGTTGTGCGAGGGGCTTGGACTTCCAGCAGGCATGCGTGAGCGTGTTTGATAGGGTGAATGGAGACAAATGGTTTTTAATACTTGACGTGCTGTTGGAGTGTGAGCAAAGTAACATTTATGAAGGGATTCAGGGAAACCGGCAGGCGGACTTGAGTCCTGGAGATGGGAAGTACAGTGCCTGCACTCTGAAGGAGGGGTGTTAATGTTGCAGTTTAAAAACTGTTAGTGTAAAGCACCCTTCTGGCAAGACAGTGATGGAGTGAATGATGGTGAAAGTTTTTCTTTTTTCGGGCCACCTGCCTTGTGGGAATCGGCCGGTGTGATAATAAAAATAAAAATAAAATAAAAATTTTTGCAAGTGCAAGCAAACATTTTGCTTCTTGCAGTTCAACAAGACTCACGAAATCGTAATGACACGATTGCAAACAAACCATACCAAGGGCGGGGATAGAACCACGCGATCAGAGAGTCTCAAAACTCCAGACCGTCGCGTTAGCCACTGGACCAGCTAGCCACAATAAGATTCATCCAACTAGGTATATTTCTACACCACAGTGGTGCCTATGCTAACCTTCCTATGGTGTAGAAATATACCTAGTTGGACGAATCTTATTGTGGCTAGCTGGTCCAGTGGCTAACGCTACGGTCTGGAGTTTTGAGACTCTCTGATCGCGGGTTCTATCCCCGCCCTTGGTATGGTTAGTTCAACAAGATTCGAAAAAAGAATTAATGATGATGATATATGCTTCATTTTACGATAAGAATTTAAACAAAACTGATCCTATAACCTGAAAACTTGCTTCGGAAACAGTGGTAAATATGACTTTTATTCTAACTGTATATATAGACTTAAGTGCAACACTAAATAAAATTTATTTTACATAATAAATTTTCAACCTGTGCACCTTCACCTGTAGTTTGTCGTGCATATTCACCTGCAGTTCACTATTCACTTTCACCTGTAGTTCCCTCTTACCCCCTTCATGTGTAGTTCACCTAAAATTCACCTTGCATGTTCACCTGTAATTCACCTTGCATGTTCACCTGTAATTCACCTTAAACATTCACCTGTAAATCATTATTAAAGTCAAACATTTACATATAAATTAATAAATAGAACTGAGACGGATGTTACTTGATCAATGAATTAACAATGAATCTCACCAACTAAATTAATGTTCACTTTGAGGAACTAACATTAGACAAGAACAATAATCCTATTTACTGTTTTAAGTGAACAATCCAAGAACACCATCAGTGTTTCCTATCACATTAATGGTCAGTGTTGTGCATGAATACTGACATGAGCACCGGTGTTCTGATTTATATTAATGTTAAAACTGGTGAGTGAAAAGAAGCAAGAACGCAGAGAAGATGGTTAAGTTGCCATCCAGTTGTGTTTACAGTGGATAATTTACATCTCCTGGATCAGTCTCATAACTCTTTATTAATTGCTTTGTTGATTCTTGGTCTGCAGGGACTCATCATGTCTTCTCTTAAACCTGTGTATAGTGTTTGTCTGCGCCACCGTTTGATCGAGTGCAGTCCATTTAATATTCTAAGACTGAAAAAATACTCATATATACTGATATGTTAGGTTATGGAAAAATGGAGATTGAAGTATAATGAAGTCATTTACTGACTACGTTTCGCCCACACAGTGAGCCTTATTAAGTCACAAACAGATCTACCTGAGCGGAGAGTCGTAAGAATATTAGGGAGCAGAGTGTCGTGAAGGGTGGTGTGGGGAATGAAGATGATTTCTGAGAAGAGGTCGAATCTGATAAGACCTGTCTCGCTATAAATTCTTGGTTATACAGATGAGTGACGGTTACAGGCTAACAAGTCTCTGAGTGTCTTGTTCCTTTGCAATTTATCTTGGGACTATGGTGTTGCTTACTTATGGTGTTGTTGTAATATGGTATTGGAAAAGATGTTGGAGACGTGTTTAGCAACGGTGGTATCAGTGAAGGATCATTTTCACACAAGGAATTTACTACTACAGATTCGGAGGGCAGGAAGGAATGTGTGATGTCACTGCGGATCTTAGACATGGATGTGTGATGTCAGTTATGTTTGAACATACGACACTGTGTACTGAGCAGTTAATTATACTCGTCTTGCATCCCCAGGTCCATGTGTCCAGGAGTCCGTCTGTGTCCCCTCAGATGTTCTCCCATATCCGCTTTCCTACCGTCGCTCTTGCATCCCCAGGTCCGTGTGTCCAGGAGTCCGTCTGTGTCCCCTCATATGTTCTCCCTTCCCCGCTTCCCTACCCTCGCTCTTGCATCCCTAGGTCCGTGTGTCCAGGAGTCCGTCTGTGTCCCCTCAGATGTTCTCCCTTCCCCGCTTCCCTTCCCTCGCTCTTGCATCCCCAGGTCCGTGTGTCCAGGAGTCCGTCTGTGTCCCCTCAGATGTTCTCCCTTCCCCGCTTCCCTTCCCTCGCTCTTGCATCCCAAGGTCCGTGTGTCCAGGAGTCCGTCTGTGTCCCCTCAGATATTCTCCCTTCCCCGCTTCCCTACCCTCGCTCTTGCATCCCAAGGTCCGTGTGTCCAGGAGTCCGTCTGTGTCCCCTCAGATGTTCTCCCTTCCCCGCTTCCCTACCCTCGCTCTTGCATCCCCAGGTCCGTGTGTCCAGGAGTCCGTCTGTGTCCCCTCAGATGTTCTCCCTTCCCCGCTTCCCTACCCTCGCTCTTGCATCACCAGGTCCGTGTGTCCAGGAGTACGTCTGTGCCCCCTCAGATGTTCTCCCTTCCCCGCTTCCCTACCCTCGCTCTTGCATCCCAGGTCCGTGTGTCCAGGAGTCCGTCTGTGTCCCTCAGATGTTTCCCTTCCCGCTTCCCTACCCTCGCTCTTGCATCCCTAGGTCCGTGTGTCCAGGAGTCCCTCTGTGTCCCCTCAGATGTTCTCCCTTCCCCGCTTCCCTTTTCCCCCGCTCTTGCATCCCAAGGTCCGTGTGTCCAGGAGTCCGTCTGTGTCCCCTCAGATTTTTCTCCCCTTTCCCCCCTTCCCTACCCTCGCTCTTGCATCCCAAGGTCCGTGTGTCCAGGAGTCCGTCTGTGTCCCCTCAGATGTTCTCCCTTCCCCGCTTCCCTACCCTCGCTCTTGCATCCCCAGGTCCGTGTGTCCAGGAGTCCGTCTGTGTCCCCTCAGATGTTCTCCCTTCCCCGCTTCCCTACCCTCGCTCTTGCATCACCAGGTCCGTGTGTCCAGGAGTACGTCTGTGCCCCCTCAGATGTTCTCCCTTCCCCGCTTCCCTACCCTCGCTCTTGCATCCCCAGGTCCGTGTGTCCAGGAGTCCGTCTGTGTCCCCTCAGATGTTCTCCCTTCCCCCCTTCCCCACCTCGCTCTTGCATCCCCAGGTCCGTGTGTCCAGGAGTCCGTCTGTGTCCCCTCAGATGTTCTCCCTTCCCCGCTTCCCTACCCTCGTTCTTGCATCACCAGGTCCGTGTGTCCAGGAGTCCGTTTGTGTCCCCTCAGATGTTCTCCCTTCCCCGCTTCCCTACCCTCGCTCTTGCATCCCCAGGTCCCTGTGTCCAGGAGTCCGTCTGTGTCCCCTCAGATGTTCTCCCTTCCCCGCTTCCCTACCCTCGCTCTTGCATCCCCAGGTCCGTGTGTCCAGGAGTCCGTCTGTGTCCCCTCAGATGTTCTCCCTTCCCCGCTTCCCTACCCTCGCTCTTGCATCACCAGGTCCGTGTGTCCAGGAGTCCGTCTGTGTCCCCTCAGATGTTCTCCCTTCCCCGCTTCCCTACCCTCGCTCTTGCATCCCCAGGTCCGTGTGTCCAGGAGTCCGTCTGTGTCCCCTCAGATGTTCTCCCTTCCCAGCTTCCCTACCCTCGACCTTGCATTCCCAGGTCCGTGTGTAAAGGAGTCCGTCTGTCCCCCCTCAGATGTTCTCCCTTCCCCGCTTCCCTACACTCGCTCTTGCATCCCCAGGTCCGTGTGTAAAGGAGTCTGTCTGTGTTCCCTCAGATGTTCTCACTTCCCCGCTTCCCTACCCTTGCTCTTGCATCCCCAGGTCCGTGTGTCCAGGAGTCCGTCTGTGTCCCCACAGATGTTCTCCCTTCCCCGCTTCCCTACCCTCGCTCTTGCATCCCCAGGTCCGTGTGTCCAGGAGTCCGTCTGTGTCCCCTCAGATGTTCTCCCTTCCCCGCTTCCCTACCCTCGCTCTTGCATCCCCAGGTCCGTGTGTAAAGGAGTCCGTCTGTGTCCCCTCAGATGTTCTCCCTTCCCAGCTTCCCTACCCTCGCTCTTGCATCCCCAGGTCCGTGTGTCCAGGAGTCCGTCTGTGTCCCCTCAGATGATCTCCCTTCCCCGCTTCCCTACCCTCGCTCTTGCACCCCAAGGTCCGTGTGTAAAAGAGTCCGTTTGTACCCCCTCAGATGTTCTCCCTTCCCCGCTTCCCTACCCTCGCTCTAGCAACCCCAGGTCCGTGTGTAAAGGAGTCCGTCTGTGTCCCCTCATATGTTCTCCCTTCCCCGCTTCCCCACCCTCGCTCTTGCATCCCCAGGTCCGTGTGTCCATGGGTCCGTCTGTGTGACGTCAGATGTTCCCCTTCCCCACTTATCAACCCTCGCTCTTGCATCCCCAGGTCCGTGTGTCCAGGGGTCCGTCTGTGTGACGTCAGATGTTCCCCACTTCCCAACCCTCGCTCTTGCATCCCCAGGTCCGTGTGTCCAGGAGTCCGTCTGTGTGACGTCGGATGCTCCCCCCTTCCCCACTCTCCCCACGTCCAACCTTGCGTCCCCGTGGTTCCAGGAGTCCGTCTGTGTGACGTCGGATGCTCCCCCCTTCCCCACTCTCCCCACGTCCAACCTTGCGTCCCCGTGGTTCCAGGAGTCCGTCTGTGTGACGTCAGATACTCCCCCTTCCCCAATATCCCCACACCCAACCTTGCATCCCCGTGGTTCCAGGAGTCCATCTGTGAGACGTCAGCTACTCCCCCTTCCCCACTATCCCCACACCCAACCTTGCATCCACGTGGTTCCAGGAGTCCATCTGTGTGACGTCAGATACTCCCCCTTCCCCACTATCCCCACACACAACCTTGCATCCACAGGCCCGTCTTTCCAGGAGTCCATCTGTGTGACGTCAGATACTCCCCCCTTCCCCACTATCCCCACACACAACCTTGCATCCCCAGGCCCGTGTTTCCAGGAGTCCATCTGTGTGACGTCAGATACTTCTCCCTTCCCCACTATCCCCACACCCAACCTTGCATCCCCAGGTCTGTGGTTCCAGGAGCCCATCTGTGTGACGTCAGATACTCCCCCCTTCCCCACTATCCCCACACCCAACCTTGCATTCCCAGGCCCGTCTTTCCAGGAGTCCATCTGTGTGACGTCAGATGCTCCCCCTTCCCCACTATCCCCACACCCAACCTTGCATCCCCAGGTCCGTGGTTCCAGGAGTCCATCTGTGTGACGTCAGATACTCCCCCTTCCCCACTATCCCCACACCCAACCTTGCATCCTCAGGTCCGTGGTTCCAGGAGTCCATCTGTGTGACGTCAGATACTCCCCCTTCCCCACTATCCCCACACCCAACCTTGCATCCTCAGGTCCGTGATTCCAGGAGTCCATCTGTGTGACGTCAGATACTCCCCCTTCCCAACTATCCAAACAACCCAACTTGCATCCCCAGGTCGTGGTTCCAGGAGTCCATCTGTGTGACGTCAGATTTCTCCCCCTTCCCCACTATCCCACACCCAACCTTGCATTCCCAGGCCCGTCTTTCCAGGAGTCCATCTGTGTGACGTCAGATGCTCCCCCCTTCCCCACTATCCCCACACCCAACCTTGCATCCCCAGGTCCGTGGGGTTTCCCGGGAGTCCATCTGTGTGACGTCAGATACTCCCCCCTTTCCCCCCTATCCCCACACCCAACCTTGCATCCCCAGGTCCGTGGTTCCAGGAATCCATCTGTGTGACGTCAGATACTCCCCCTTCCCCACTATCCCCACACCCAACCTTGCATCCTCAGGTCCGTGATTCCAGGAGTCCATCTGTGTGACGTCAGATACTCCCCCTTCCCCACTATCCCAACACCCAACCTTGCATCCCAGGTCCGTGGTTCCAGGAGTCCATCTGTGTGACGTCAGATACTCCCCCTTCCCCACTATCCCCACACCCAACCTTGCATCCCCAGGTCCGTGGTTCCAGGAGTCCATTTGTGTGACGTCAGATACTCTCCCTTCCCCACTATCCCCACACCCAACCTTGCATCCCCAGGTCCGTGGTTCCAGGAGTCCATCTGTGTGACGTCAGATACTCTCCCTTCCCCACTATCACCACATCCAACCTTCCATCCCCAGGTCCGTGGTTCCAGGAGTCCATCCGTGTGACGTCAGATACTCTCCCTTCCCCACTATCCCCACACCCAACCTTGCATCCTCAGGTCCGTGGTTCCAGGAGTCCATCTGTGTGACGTCAGATACTCCCCTTCCCCACTATCCCCACACCCAACCTTGCATCCCCAGGTCCGTGGTTCCAGGAGTCCATCTGTGTGACGTCAGATACTCCCCCTTCCCCACTATCCCCACACCCAACCTTGCATCCCCAGGTCCGTGGTTCCAGGAGTCCATTTGTGTGACGTCAGATACTCTCCCTTCCCCACTATCCCCACATCCAACCTTGCATTCCCCGAGGTCAGCAAGTCCCACCCCAGGTCCGTTGTTCCAAGTGTTCATCCATACACCCTTCACCACTTCCCTGAGGTCAGCAGTCCCACCCCAGGTCCGTGGTTCCAAGTGTTCATCCATACACCCTTCACCACTTCCCTGAGGTCAGCAAGTCCCACCCCAGGTCCATGGATCCAGGTATACACCTTTCACCACTTCCCTGAGGTCAGCAAGTCCCACCCCAGGTCCGTGGATCACCACTTCCCTGAGGTCAGCAGTTTTAGGCAGCCTTGAAGCACTGTCCATATATGATATTACTACACAAATGTATTAATATCAGTATACAGAGGAAGATGTTATTACAGAGGAGGACACGCAGAAAATCTGCGCTCTGTAGTAACATCCTCCCGGACAGGCTCGAACGTCGACTACCTGAGACACGAGAGATCTCTGTCCCAGTTAGCCCACCAAGAACTGGCCACTCAATGGAAATCTGGAACATATATTTTTATTTAATATTTTTACCTATGTCAGTTATTAGCATGTTCAATTATTTAATTGAGTAAATGTATTTGTGAACTTTTTTATATGCGTAGATTAGTGTCGGTGTGTGAACCTTTGTATTCCCTTCATGATAAGTGTAATTAATTATCAATTATCGTTTTTTCTTCATACTGATCCTGTTTATTTGCATGGTACGCAAAAGTTAATTTAACAACACAGTTTTCCCACACTCCCTTCCTTCATGTGGGGAATGTGAACCCTCCAAGGTTTACAGAAAGTACAGTAGATTATAACATGAACATATGATAGACTGCCCAAAGCCATGTCAGGCAACATGGATGAATTTCACAAAAAAATGTTCCTGTGAGGAACTTTGTAGCAACGTAACGAGCCTGTGTTACTCATTATCACCTCCTCCAAAATACCATTACATATTTCGAGAGCATTTTTGGAGGAGGTGATAATGAGAAAACACAGGTTCGTTACTTTGTTTACAAAGTTCCTCACAGTAATATTTTTTTTTGTGAAATTCTTTCAGGGTTGTCTGACATGGCTTTGGGCAGTCTATCAAATGTTCATGTAATAATCTACTGTACTTTCTGTAAACCTTGGGGGGTTCACATTCCCCACATGAAGGGAATGGGGGGAAAACTGTGTGGGATTTCTCGGAGCTGCACTCAATCACAGAATCTATGCCTTAGCTTACCTGTATTGCAGTAGCAGCAAGGCGTAACTCCTGACAGTGCACCCAAAAAAAGGCATGTGGCTGGGTGAGAATTTTTGTAATGAAAATTTTTTGAACATAGCAATATATGCTTATGATCCTTCCGCTTATGTATTGTTTTATACGCCCTTTTTGCTATAAAATATATCTTTTACGACTTGTGTATATATTTTTATATTTATATTTATTTTTATATATATTATTATATTATATATTTAATTATAATAATATTAATATATATATATAATTATATATAATTATATAAAATATATATATATTATATATATATAATTATATATAATATTATATATTATATATAAAATTTATATAATAATATTTAGATTATATATATATATATATATATATATATATTATTTTATATAATATATAATAAAATATATAATATATATATATATATATAAATAAAATATATATATTTATTTAATATATATATATATATAATATATATATATATATATATTTTTTATATTATAAAAATATATATATATATATATAAATATATATATATATATATATATAAAATATATATATAATATATTATATATATAATATAAAATATATATATATATAATATATATAATATTTTTATTTTATTTTATATATATATATTAATATATATATATATATATATTTAATATAAAATATTTAATATATATTATATATATTATATATATTTAATATATATAATATATAATATATATATATATATTATATAATATAAATTATATATTATATATATATATTATATATATATATATATATATATATATATTTATATATATAGTAGGTTGGTAGACAGCAACACCCAGGGAAAGTATACCGCCCTGCCAGATGACTGTGAAACAAAAACCTGTAATTGTTTTGCATGTTTGGTAGGATTGTGGTTTCTTTTTCTGTCTCATAAACACGCTAAGAAAACGGGAATCTTGCTACTCCTACTAACACTTTGGTCACACTTCACAGACACGCACATGCATATATATATATACATACATCTGGGTTTTTTTCTCCTTTTTCTAAATAGCTCTTGTTCTTTTTTATTTCTTCTATTGTCCATGGGGAAGTGGAAAAGAATCTTCCTCCGTAAGCCTGCGTGTCGTATGAGGCGACAAAAATGCCGGGAGCAATGGGCTAGTAACCCCTTCTCCTGTATACAATTACTAAAAAAGAGAAGAAGAAAAACTTTATAAAACTGGGTTGCTTAAATGTGCGTGGATGTAGTGCGGATGACAAGAAACAGAGGGATTGTGATGTTATGAATGAAAAGAAGTTGGATTGTCCTGGCCCTAAGCGAAACAAAGCTGGTAGGGTTAGGAGGGGTTTCAGTGGGGGGAAATAAATGGGATTAAATCTGGAGAAATCTGAGAGAGTTAGAGAAAAGGGAAAGGGGTAGCAGTAATGTTAAATGATCAGTTAGGGAAAGGGAGAAAAGAGAATATGAATGTGTAAATTCAAAATTTTATGTGGATTAAGAAAAGGGTTTTGGTTTGCGAGAAGTGGTCATAATAAGCGTGTATGCACCTGGAGAAGAGAGGAATGCGAGGGAGAGAGAAGATTTTGGGAGATGTTAAGTGAATGTATAGGAGCCTTTGAACCAAGTGAGAGAGTAATTGTGGTAGGGGACTTGAAATGCTAAAGTAGGAGAAACTTTTAGAGAGGGTGTGGTAGGTAAGTTTTGGGGTTTGCCAGGTGTAAATGAAAATGGGAGCCCTTTGATTGAACTTTGTATAGAAAGGGGTTTAGTTATAGGTAAATACATTTTTAAGAAAAAGAGGAAAAATTAAGTATACACGATATGATGTAGGGCGAAATGACAGTAGTTTGTTGGATTATGTTTTTGGTAGATAAAAGATGTTGAGTAGACTTCAGGATGTACATGTTTATAGAGTGGCCACAGATATATCAGTCACTTTCTAGTTGTAGCTACATGAGAGTAAAAGGTAGTGGGATACAAGGAGAATAGAAGCATCAGGAAGGGGAGAGGTAAAGGGTTTTTATAAACTAAAAGAGGAGGCAGTTAGGGTAAGATATAAACAGCTATTGGAGGATAGATGGGCTAATGAGAGCATAGGCAATGGGGTCGAAAGAGGGTATGGGGTAGGTTTAAAAATGTAGTGTTAGAGTGTTCAGCAGAAGTTTGGGTTACGGGAAAGGGGGTTTGCGGAGGGAAGAGGAGCGATTGGTGGAATGATAAATGTAAAGAGAGTATTTAAGGGAGAAAAGTTAGATATGAGAAGTTTTTACAAAGTAGAAGTGATGCAAGGAGGGAAGAGTATATGGAGAAAAAGAGAGAGGTTAAGAGAGTGGTGGAAGCATGTAAAAGAGAGCAAATGAGAGAGTGGGTGAAAAGTTATCAACAAATTTTGTTGAAAATAAGAAAAAGTTTTGGAGTGAGTTTAAAACAAGTAAGAAAGCCTAGAGAACAAATGGATTTGTCAGTTAAAAATAGGAGAGGAGATTTATTAAAATGGAGAGTTAGAGGTATTGGGAAAGATGGAAGGAATTTTTTGAGGAATTGTTAAATGTTGATGAAGATAGGGAAGCTGTGATTTCGTGTATAGGGCAAGGAGGAATAACATCTTGTAGGAGTGGGGAGAGCCAGTTGTGAGTGTGGGGGAAGTTCGTGAGGCAGTAGGTAAAATGAAAGGGGTAAGGCAGCCGGGATTGATGGGATAAAGATAGAAATGTTAAAAGCAGGTGGGGATATAGTTTGGAGTGGTTGGTGCAATTGTTTAATAAATGTATGGAAGAGGGTAAGGTACCTAGGGATTGGCAGAGAGCATGCATAGTTCCTTTGTATAAGGAAAGGGGATAAAAAAGAGTGCAAAAATTATAGGGGGATAAGTCTGTTGAAATGTACCTGGTAAAGTGTATGGTAGAGTTATAAATTTAAAGAATTTAAAAGTAAGACGGAGAATAGGATAGCAGATGAACAAGGAGGCTTTAGGAAAGGTAGGGGGTGTGTGGACCAGGTGTTTACAGTGAAACATATAAGTGAACAGTATTTAGATAAGGCTAAGAGGTTCTTTGTGGCATTTATGGATTTGGAAAAGGGGTTGACAGGGTGGATAGGGGGGCAATGTGGCAGAGTTGCAAGTGTATGGTGGGAGGAGGTAGGTTATGAAAGCAGTGAAGAGTTTTTACGAGGATAGTGAGGCTCAAGTTAGAGTATGTAGGAAAGAGGGAAATTTTTTCCCAGTAAAAATAGGCCTTAGACAAGGATGTGTGATTTTCACCGTGGTTGTTTATATATTTATAGATGGGGGTTTTAAGAGAAGTAAATGCGAGGGTCTTGGCAAGAGGCGTGGAAATTAAAAGATAAAGAATCACACACAAAGTGGGAGTTGTCACAGCTGCTCTTTGCTGATGACACTGTGTCTTGGGAGATTCTGAAGAGAAGTTGCAGAGTTGGTGGATGAATTTGGTAGGGTGTGCAAAAGAAGAAAATTAAAGGTGAATACAGGAAAGAGTAAGGTTATGAGGATAACAAAAGATTAGGTGATGAAAGATTGAATATCAGATTGGAGGGGAGAGTATGGAGGAGGTGAACGTATTCAGATATTTGGGAGTGGACGTGTCAGCGGATGGGTCTATGAAAGATGAGGTGAATCATAGAATTGATGAGGGAAAAGAGTGAAATGGTGCACTTAGGAGTCTGTGGAGACAAAGAACTTTGTCCTTGGAGGCAAAGAGGGGAATGTATGAGAGTTTAGTTTTACCAACGCTCTTATATGGGTGTGAAGCGTGGGTGATGAATGTTGCAGCGAGGAGAAGGCTGAGGCAGTGGAGATGTCATGTCTGAGGGCAATGTGTGGTGTGAATATAATGCGAGAATTCGTAGTTTGGAAGTTAGGAGGAGGTGCGGGATTACCAAAACTGTTGTCCAGAGGGGGTGAGGAAGGGTTGTTGAGGTTTGGGTTTGGACATGTAGAGAGAAAGGAGCGAAACAGAATGACTTTAAGAGTGTATCAGTCTGTAGTGGAAGGAAGGCGGGGGAGGGGTCGGCTAGGAAGGGTTGGGGGAGGGGGTAAAGGGGTTTTGTGTGCGAGGGGCTTGGACTTCCAGCAGGCATGCTTGAGCGTGTTTGATAGGAGTGAATGGAGACAAATGGTTTTTTTAAAACTTGACGTGCTGTTGGGAGTGTGAGCAAAGTAACATTTATGAAGGGATTCAGGGAAAACCCGGGAGGCCGGACTTGAGTCCCGGAGATGGGAAGTACAGTGCCTGCACTCTGAAGGAGGGGTTTTTAATGTTGCAGTTTAAAACTGTAGGTAAAGCACCCTTCTGGCAAGACAGTGATGGAGTGAATGATGGTGAAGTTTTTCTTTTTCGGGCCACCCTGCCTTGGTGGGATCGGCCGGTTTTGATAATAAAAAAAAAAATGTAATATATATATATATATATTTTATATATATATATATATATAATATATTATATATTATATATATAATATATATATATATATATAAAAAATATATTATATATATATATATTATATATATATATATATATTTATATATTATATTTATATATATATATATATATTTATATATATATATATTATTATATATTATATACATATTTTATTGTCGTGCCGAATAGGTAAAAATTTGGTCAATTAGCAAAAACTTATTTAAAATTAAACACACTAAATTTTCTCTAAGACGTTTGAAGATATTTTTTTTTTCATTTACAATTTAATAATGAACAAACACAATTACATAATTTTTCTCGTTAGGTTCGGAATGAATTTTGCAAAATTATTTCATAAGCAATTTTTTGCTTGTCTTATTGGCAAGAAGAGCGGTCGTATTTATGCCAAAATCGTAAGTTTTAATACCGGATGGATGGTGCAGTCAGGCATTTGCGAATACAAAGAACCTTATCCATGGAGACATAAGGAAAGGAATGTGTGAGAGAATAGTGGTTTGACACACTTGTACGAGGTACTTTGAAAAAGTTCATGGATTCGAACTTTTGTGCACTTTGAGTGAAACAAGGTAACATCGTAGATAATAACTGTGCAGTAACTCATTAGTCAAGTACCGTGGCGAGTTTAAGTGCATTCGGTCATTCCATTGAGGTTAAATGGGCACTTTTTTGGTCATGTCAATACATTCTTCCGACTTTCTTGCGAAACAGAATAGAATCTTTTAAACGACAAACAACGTGTATAAGAATCTGTTTCAGGCTCGTTAAAACAGCAAGTAAAGCGCACAAAATGTTCAAGCAAGCATTTGGGAAAAAAGTAATGGGTCGTACACAGTATTTTGAAAAAAAATTTCGATTCAAAGCTACACAAACGTCACTTAAAAGTGATGAACGCTTTGACTGGTCATCGTCAAACACAGATGACAGCACTGAAAAAGCAAGGAAAGTTAAACATGAAAATCGAAGTCATAGTATCATGGACATTGCAATTCCTGAGAAATTCTTTGGGTCTTGTTAAAGCATTTTGACTAAAAATTTGAACATGAGCCGAGTGCATGATAAATTTATACTCCGCTTGCTGATTCAAGACTACAAAGACATCATGGATGTCATCCTCCCCCAGCCTCCATATTTCCCAGATCTGCATTCCTGTGATGGCATATAACGAGGTGGAGGAGATTCAAGGATAATCGTAGGCCACGGAAGATGCCGAAAAAGAGTGTTCCAGAATTGTTCAAGAAGTGGAAGAGGAACTGGGATCAATGTATAGCCTCCCAAGGAGAGTAGTTCAATTGAGACAATTTCAGCTAGGAAATTAGGTAAGCCTATCTGTAGTTTTGCAACAGTTTGGGAATATTCAGATAACTTTTCGCATGGGGGTAAAGCATAGCTTTTAAACGTTGCATCAAAGAGGTTGGTGAGAGCAGTTTGGAGAGTAGAAGGGGTAGTTTGGTTAGAATATTAGAGAGGATGGAGCAAAATATGATGACTTGGTGAATAAATCTGTAGTGGAGGGAAATTGGGAGTACGGTACATCATAGGAAAGGTTGGAGGGAAGGGGTAAAGGATGTTTTCCACGCAAGGGGCTTGGACATCCATCAAGCATGGGTGAGCATGATAGGAGTGGAGGTAAGTGATTTTTATGATTATACGTGCCATGCTATACGCGCTCTTATATGGGTGCGAAGTTGGAAGCAGTGGAGACGTCGTGTCTGAGGGGAATGTGAGGTGAGAATATAATGCAGAGAATTCGTAGTTTGGAAATTAGGAACAGGTGCAGGATTACCAAAACTATTATCCAGAGGGCTGAGGAGGTGTTGAGGTGGGTCGGGCATGTAGAAGGAATGGAACGAATTAGAATGACTTCCAGACTATAAATCTGTAGTGGAGGGGAGGCGGGGTAGAGGTCTGCCTATGAAAGGTTGGAGAGAGGGGTAAAGGAGGTCTTGTGTGCGAGGGGCTTGAGCTTCCAGCAACCATGTGTGAGCGTGTTAGATAGGAGCGAATGGAGGCAAATGGTTTTTAGGACTTGACGTGCTGTTGGAGTGTGATCAGGGTAATATTTTTGAAGGGATTCAGGAAAACCGGCAGGCCGGACTGGAATCCTGGAGATGGGAAGTACAGTGTTTGCACTCTGAAGGAGGGGTGTTAAAGTTCCAGCTTTATAACTGCAGTGTAAGCACGCCTCTGACAAGACAGTGATGGAGTGAATGATGGTGAAAGCTTTTCTTTTTCGGGCCACCCTGCCTTGGTTGGAGACGGCCGATGTGTTAATTAAAAAAATGATAAAACGTGCTATTGGAGTGTGAGCAAGGTAAAATTTATAAAGGGACTCGGGGGAAACCAGTTAGCCGGATTCTAGTTTTCAAAGTAACAGTTAAGGTTCACACCATAAAAATGAAAGTGATAAAATGCCAAATTACAAACTTCATGGAACAGCACAATCTACATTCCTCAAACCAGCACGGTTTAAGAATTGGGTAATTATGCCTGTCACTGCTACTGAACCACTATAACAGAATTACGTTGGAAGGCGTTGGAGGAAAACAAAAACGCAAATATAATGTACACAGTTGTTACAAAGGCGTCTGACAAATGCGTTCATGGGGTGACTGGTATAAGAGAACCTGAATATTTTTCTCGGGAAGACGGAAAAACACGTCTATCGGTGATCACATTGTGAGCACGACTTACCTGGTCTGATTCCTGACAAAATTAAACATTTCGTGTTTGATGCATTGTTTTGTGCCCATAAAAAGAAAGATGGAGGAATTAGGTATATTACAGTATGCAATAAATACTCTTCGCCGTCTCATTTCTGAAAGCTGCTGCCCGAAGTATTCGCTCAGGGGCGGCCATGATGCTTCAACTAAACCAGCTTGACTTTATGGTCCCTCAAGGCAGTGAAGCAGCGGTTCATACAACAAGGGCGTATGTCAATAACTTTCCTGCAGATAATGCATTAGTAAAATTAGACTTCAAGAATGCATTTAGTCTCTTGAAAAAAAGATGTGGTATTAACAGATGAACAAGAACATTTCACTAATCTCTTCTCTTTTGTTTCATCTGGATACAGCAAGGAATCAATGATCCTATTTAGGGAGCACGCAATCACTTTAACGGAGGATGCCCACAACGTTCTCAGAACTGTTCAAGAAATGTCAAAGTATTTTACCCAAAATTGCATATTACCATCTATTCTGGAGAATTACCATGACTTTGCCATTCTAAATAACGCAATACCACTTACATTTTTTTTACAAGCATTTCATGCTAAAGTATAAGGTAATATTTTTTGTAATACCTTTTACCTACTTAATGTCTGCATAAATAACTCATGACGATTGTAACCAATTATAAACATATAAATAGTTCTGGATTTCGGGTAACCGTCAGTTAATGATACTGTGAGTTATTGATACCTAGAAAATGCTTAAAATTTCTAGTTTAAAATCTTTACATAAGAACATAAGAAAGGAGGAACACTGCAGCAGGCCTGTTGGCCCATACTAGGCAGGTCCTTCACAATCCATACCACTAACAAAACATTTGCCCAACCCAATTTTCAATGCCACTCAAGAAATAAGCTCT
This sequence comes from Cherax quadricarinatus, assembly GCF_026875155.1. Lineage (NCBI taxonomy): Eukaryota > Metazoa > Arthropoda > Malacostraca > Decapoda > Parastacidae > Cherax > Cherax quadricarinatus. The sequence goes on along the minus strand of NC_069416.1, from coordinate 23,382,467 downwards.
GATAACTCCACTTATATGCAAGTCTCACTCAAATCCAACCCCTCTCATTCATGTATTTATCAAACCTAAATTTAAAACTACCCAAAGTATTAGCCTCAATAACCCAACTAGGTAGACTGTTCCACTCATCAACTTCCCTATTTTCAAACCAATACTTTCCTATATCCTTTCTAAATCTAAACTTGTCTAATTTGAATCCATTACTGCGGGTTCTCTCTTGGAGAGACATCCTCAAGACCTTATTTATATCCCCTTTATTAACACCCATCTTCCACTTACACACTTCGATCAGGTCTCCCCTCATTCTTCGTCTAACAAGTGAATGTAATTTAAGAGTCTTCAATTTTCTTCATAAGGAAGATTTCTAATGCTATGTATTAATTTAGTCATCCTACGCTGAATGTTTTCTAACGAATTTACGTCCATTCTGTAATATGGAGACCAGAACTGAGCTGCATAATCCAGGTGAGGCCTTACTAATGATGTATAAATCTGTAATCCGCTAAACTTCTGTTGCTTACACTTCTTGATATAAATCCCAGTATCTGTTTGCCTTATTACGTACGCTTAGGCATTGTTGTCTTGGTTTAAGGTTACTGGAGACGTAACACAAAACAGTCTCATATAAGTACAGGTAACAAGATATTTACTACTATATATCTTCCAATTATATCAGTTAAGGGTTCCTGGGGTTATCGCACCCCCCGTGGCTCGTTTGGGAACAGACTTCCTAAATTGTAACTGAAAATTTAATTGTAATTTAAAAAGTAATTATTTTCAATACGATGATACATTGTCTGGTTTTATAACGTTTACTAGAAAATATATTAATGTGTGTATATCATGCTTAGTCTACACTACGGTACAGTATTTAGTAGGGAAAATTACCAAGTGATTAACACCTGTCTACCTTCATTATCATCTCACTGTATAATTAACACCTCTTCTCTACCTTCATTATCATCTCACTGTATAATTAACACCTCTTCTCTACCTTCATTATCATCTCACTATACAGGTGAGCAACACCTCGTCCCTAGAACAACATATCCCAAGTCATGAATTTGATCAGCAACACTGATGTTTCTATTAAGAGGGTCGAGGGATGAGCGAAACATCGTCTACCTGTTCTTTCTAATTCTTGAACTTGAGTTGCTTCATGGAGGTTATCGCGATTTTTATTTTCCTATAATAAAACACATATTGCCAAGGGATCTGCAATATTCAGACAAAATATAATAAATGGTAAGCAGTATAAACATTTTAGATCAGGAGACAAGAGCGAGTGTGGGGGGGAGGGGGAGCACCTGCCGTCACCACAGATGGACTCCTCGAACCGGACCAGGGGAGGCAAGAACGAAGTGTTGAGGGGAGGAAAGTGGGGAAGGGGGAGAACTGACGTCACACAGATGGACTCCTGGAACCACGGACCTGTGGATGCAAAGCGCGAGCGGTTGGGTGGGAAAGTGGGGAAGGGGGGGGAGCATCTGACGTTCACACAGATGGAACTCTGGAAACCCACGGTACCTGAGGATGCAAGAGCGAGTGTTGGTGGTGAGAAAGTGGGGAATGGGGAGCACCTGACGTCACCACAGATGGACTCTGAGAACCACGGACCCTGGGGAGGCAAGAGGAGTGTGGGGGAAAGTGGTGAAATGGTGGAAGGCGGGAAGCACTGACGCGCACACAGATGGACTCCTGGAACCACGGACTATGGGGATGCAAGAGCGAGTGTGGGGGAAGGGGGGGAAAGGGGGGAAGGGGGGAGCACTGACGTAGACACAGATGGACTACAGGAACCACGGACCTGGGGGATCAAGAGCGAGTGTAGGGGAAGGGGGGAAAGTGGGGAAGGGGGAGCACCTGACGCCACACGATGGACTCCTGGAACCACGGGACCTGGGGATGCAAAGAGCGAGTGTGGGGATAGGGAAGGAAAGCGGGAAAGGGGTGCAGCTGAAGTAACAAGATTGACTCCTGGAACCACGGACTGGGGGATGCAAGGGCGAAATGTGGGGGGGGAAAAAGGTGGGGAAGGGGAAGCCCTGACGTTCACACAGATGGACTCCTGGAACCCACGGATCTGGGGGATGCGGAGCGAACGTGTGGGGGAAGGTGAGGGGAAAGCGGGGAAAGGGGAGCACCTGGACGTTCCTCAGAATGGACTCATGGGGAAGCAAGAGGAGTGTGGGGGGGGGGAAGTGGGGAAGTGGTGCACCTGACGTCACTCAGATGACTCCTGGAACCAAGTTTCCTGGGGGATGCAAGAGCGAGTGGTGGGGGGAGGGGGAAGGGAACTGGAGACGGGAGGAAACATGCCTGACGTCACACAGTGGCACTGCTGGAACCACGGTCCTGGGGATGCAAGAGCGAGTGCGGGGGAAGGGGGAGCACCTGACGTCACACAGAGGGACTCCTGGAACACGGACCTGGGGATGCAAGATCGAGAGTGTGGGGGGGAAGTGGGGAAGGGGGAGCACCTGACGACACACAGATGGACTCCTGGTACCACGGACCTGGGATGCAGATCGAGTGCGGGTGAAGGGGGGGAAAGTGGGGAAGGGGGAAGAGTGCACTGACGTCACAACAGATGGACTCCTGGCACCCGGGACCTGGGGATGCAGAGTCGCGTGCGGGGGAAGGGGGGAAATTGGGGAGGGGTAGTACCTGGACGTCACACAGTGGACTCCTGGAACCACGGACCTGGTGCTGCAAGAGCGAGTGTGGGGGGGAAGGGGGACGTTGGGAAGGGGGAGCACCTACGTTTCTAGCAGAATGAGCTAGGACTTCGCGGGGATCGAGCACGTATCTGGATTGGGCGGATAGAGAGAGTGAGAAAGTGTGGGTTATGTTGTGTTTTTATGCGTGTTATTATATGAGTATCGCATTGGTGTATGTTGGCGAGGATGGAGTGGGTCTGAGTAGCGCAGGCGTCGTGTGGGGTTGTTATGTTGGTGTATGATCGGGCTGGTAGGTTGGTTTGTTTCGAAGTGGATACGCTGGGGCGTCCCCCCGCCTTTCACATAGCATTTTTGTGGTATTGAAGACGCGTGGTAGTGAGTATATTCCTCCGATAGTATGTTAGAGGAGGGGGGGCTGAATGAGATTGTGCTGGGGTTTTACTTGACGCGCTCGCGCTGCTCGGCGCGCGGCGCAGAGAGCGGTCTGCGTGTTGAGTTGGTTTGTGCTTGGGTATGGGGGCCAGGTGGTTGGAGATATCTACTCAGAGCTTAGGTTGGTGCGTGCTCATGTTAGGGTCACGCCCAGCTCGCGCGGGAGGATCTCGGCTGGCGCGTTCCTATGAGGAATGGGGATTTGCAAGAGCGTGAGTTGGTGGGGAAGTGGGGGAAAAAAGGGGGAGCACGATGGACGTGCACAGATGGACTCCTGGTGGAACCACGGACCTGGGGAGCAAGAGCGGAGTGTGGGGAGGGGGAAGTGGAGCACTGACGTCGCCACAGATGGACTATGGAACCACGGACCTGGGGATGAATGAGCGAGTGTGGGAGGGGAAGGGGGAGCCATCCTGACGACAACAGATGGACTCATGGAACCAGGAACTGGAGAATGCAACGAAGCGACGTGGGGGGGGGGACAGGGAGCACCTGACGATCACACAGATGGACTCCTGGAACCACTTTGACCTGGGATGCAAGAGCGGTGTTGGGGGGGGGAAAGTAGGAAAGGGGAGCACCTGAGTTTCACACACATGGACTCCTGGAACAACGGACTGGTGATGGCAAGAGCGAGTGTTGCGTTGGAAAGGGACTAGTGGGGGAAGGGGAAACACCTGACGTCACACATTGGACTCTGGGAACACGGCTCTGGGGATGCAAGAGCGAGTGTGGGGGATAGGGGGGGAAGGGGGGGAAGGGGGGAAAGGGGGGGGGAAAGGGAAGTGGGGAAGGGGGAGCAATGACGGCAAACAGATGGACTCCTGGAACCACCGACCTGTTGATGACAAGGTTGAGTGATGGGGGACGTGTGAAGGTGGGAGCACCTTACGTCACACAGAGGGGACTCCTGAAACCACGGACCTGGGATACAGAGCGAGTGTTGGGGAGGGGGGGAAGTGGGGAAAGGAGGGAGCACTGACGTCACACAGATGGACACCTGGAACCACGGACCTGGGGATGGGCAAGAGCGAGTGTGGGGGGGAACGTGGGGAAGGGGGAGCACCTGATGTCAACAAATGGGACTCCTGGAACCACGGTACCTGGGGATGCAAGATGCGGTGTGGGGGGGGGGGAAGTAGGGAAGGGGGAGCACCTGACGTCACACAGATGGACTCCTTTGGAACCACGGACCTGGGATCAAGAGCGAGTGTGGGGGGGGAATAGGGTTTAAGAGGGAGCAACCTGGACGTCACACGTTGGGACTGGAAGCACGGGACCTGGGCGATGCAAAGAGCGAGTGTAGGGGGGGGGGAGTGGGAAGGGAAAGCACCCTGACGTCACCAGATGGACTCTGGAACCACTGACTGGGGATGCAAGATGCGAGTGTGGTTGGGGGGGTGGGGAAGTTGGGAGGGGAAGCACTGACCGTCACACAGATGGCTCCTGGAACAAGGACCTGGGGAATGCAAGAGCGAGTGTGGGGGGGAAGGAGTGGGGAAGGTGGAGGAAACGCCTCCTGACGTCACAAGATGGACTCCTGGAACACGGGATCTGGGAATGCAAGAGCGAGTGTGGGGGAAGGGGGGGGAAGGGGGGAAAAGGGGGAGCAACATGACGTCAAACAGATGGACTCCTGGAACCACGGACCCTGGGGATGCCAAGGTTGAGTGCGGGGGGGGGTGGGGAAGGGGAGCACATGACGTCACACACATGGACTCCTGGAACACGGACCTGGGGATGAAAAGGTGAGTGTGGGGGTGAAGTGGGGGATTGGAAGGGGGAGCACCTGACGTCAAACAGATGGACTTCCTGAACCACGGAACTGGGGATTGCTCGGTTTGAGTGTTAGGGGGGCGGGCACCAGTGGGGAAGGGGGGGGGAGCACCTGGACGTTACACAGGTGGGACTCCTGGAACCAGGACCTGGGGGATGCAAGAGAGAGTTTGGGGTTAGGGTCAAGTGGGGAAGGGGAGAGACCTGACGTCAAGAGATGGACTCCTGGAACCACGGACCTGGGATGCAAGAGCGAGTGTTGGGGGGGAAGGGGTGACCTGGCGTCACCACAGATGGACTCTGGAAACCACTGGACCTGGGATGCGCTGAAGAGCGAGTGTTGGGGTGGAGGGAAAAAATGGGGGAAGGGGGAGCAGCACCTGACATCACACAGATGGACTCTGGAACCACGCGACCTGGGGATGCAAGAGCGTGTGTGTGGGGGGGAAAGTGGGGAAGAGGGGAGCACCTGGACGTCACACACTGGACTCTGGAACCACGGAACTGGTTGATGCAAGAGCGAAGTTGCTTGGGGGGAGGAAGTGGGGAAGGGAAAACGCCTGGACGTCCACAGATGGACTTCCTGCGAAACCCACGGATCTGGGGGATGCAAGAGCGGAGTTGTGGGGGAGGGGGGAAGGGGGGAAGGGGGAGCACATGGACGTCAAACAGATGGACTCCAGGGAACACGGAACCTGGGATGACGAGGAGGGAGTGTGGGGGGAAGGGGGGAGGAGCACCTGAGTTCACATTAGATGGACTCCTGGAACCACGGGACCTGGGGATGCAAAGAGCGAATGTGGTGGGTGCGGGGAAGGGGAGCAACTTACGTCACACAGATGGACTCCTGGAACCACGGACCTTGGGATGCAAGAGCGAGTGTGGGGGGGAAGGGGGAGCACCTGCCGTCACACAGATGGACTCTCGAACCACGGGACCCTGGGGAGGCAACAGAACGAGTGTTGAGGGGGAGAAAGTGGGAAGGGTGGGAGCACGACTTGACGTTCTCAAAGATGGAGACTTCCTGGAACCACGGACAAGGGGATGCAAGAGCGAGTGTGGGGGAAGTGGGGAATTGGGAGCACCTGACGTCACACAGATGGACTCCTGGAACCACGGACTTAGGGATGCAAGAGCGAGTGAGGGGGGGAAGGGGGAGCACCAGACGGAACACAGATGAACTCCTGGAACCACGGACCTGGGGATGCAAGAGCGAGTGTGAGGAGGGGGGGAAGGGGGAGCACCTGACGTCACATAGATGGACTCCTGGAACCACGGACCTGGGGATGCAAGAGCGAGTGTGGGTGGAGCACCTGACGTCACACAGATGGACTCATGGAACCACGGACCTGGGGATGCAAGAGCGACTGTGGGGGGAGCACCTGACGTCACACAGATGGACTCCTGGAACCACAGGCCTAGGGATGCAAGAGCGAGTGTGCGGGGGAGGTTGGGGACAGTGGGGAAGGGGGAACACCTGACGGTCACGCAGATGGGACTCCTGGAACAGGAACCTGGGGATGCAAAGAGGAGTGTGGGGGGGGAAGGGGGGCAACTTACCGTCACACAGATGGACTTCCTGGAACCACGGACCTTGGGATGCAAGAGCGAGTGTGGGGGGGAAGGGGGAGCACCTGCCGTCACACAGATGGACTCCTCGAACCACGGACCTGGGGAGGCAAGAACGAGTGTTGAGGGGGAAAGTGGGGAAGGGGGAGCACGTGACGTCACACAGATGGACTCCTGGAACACGGAGACAAGGTTGCGATGCAAAAAGAGCGTGTGAGGGGGGGAAGGGGGAGCACCAGACGGAACACAGATGAACTCCTGGAACACGGGACCTGGGATGCAAGAGCGAGTGTGGGTGGAGGCCACTGACGTCACCACAGATGGAACTCATGAACCACGGACCTGGGGATTGCAAGAGCGACTGTGGGGGGAGCACCTGGACGTCACACTGATGGACTCCTGGAACCAAGGCTAGGGATGCAAGAGCGCGGTGTGCGGGGGAGGTTCTTGGGGACAGTGGGGGAAGGGGGAACACCTGACGTCACAAGTGACTCCTCGAACCACGGCAAGGGGATGCAAGAGCGAGTGTGGGGGTGGGGATGGGGAAAGTGGGAAAGGGGGGGGGGGAGCACCTGACGTCACACTGATGGACTCTGGAACAACGAGACCTGGGGATGCAAGAGCGAGTGTGGGGGGGTTGGGGATAGTGGGGGATAGGGGTTGAAGCACCTGATGGTCACACCAGATGGACTTCTGTAACACGGGACCTGGGATGCAGAGCGAGTGTATGGGGGTTGGGAAAGTGGGGAAGGTGTGGAGCACCTGACGTCACACGATGGACTTTGGAAACCACGGACTGGGGATGCGAGAGGGAGTGTGTGGGAAGGGGGAGCACATGACGTCACATAGATGGAATCCTGGAAACCACGGACCTGGGGATGCAAGAGCGAGCTGTGGGGGGGGAAGGGTGGAGCAACTGACGTCACAACATGGACTCCTGAACACGGGGACTGGGGATGCAAGAGCGAGTGTGGGGGGGAACGGGGGAGCACCTTGCGTCACACAGTGGACTCCTCGAACCACGGACCTGGGGAGCAAGAACGAGTTGTTGAGGGGAAAGTGGGGATGGGGGGCACCTGACGTCACACAGATGGACTCCTGGAACCACGGACTGTGGGATGCAAGATGCGAGCGTTGGGTGGGGGAAAGTGGGGGGAAGGGGGGGAGCCACCTGAAGTCACACAGATGGACTCCTGGAAACACGGACCTGAGGGATGCAAGAGCGAGTGTTGGGGGAGAAAGTGGGGAAGGGGAGCACCTGAGTCACACAGATGGACTCCTGGAACCACGGACCTGGGGATGCAAGAGGCGAGTGAGGGGGAGGAAGTGGCGTGAAAGTGGGGAAGGGGGGAGACACCTGACGTCACACAGATGGGACTCCTGGAACCACGGAATGGGGAAGCAAGAGCGGAGTATGGGGGAATGGGGGAAAGTGGGGAAGGGCGGGAGCACCTGACGTAACACAGAGGGATACAGGAAACCACGGACCTGGGGATTCAAGAGCGAGTGTAGGGGAATGTGGGAGAAAAGTGGGAAAGGGGGAAGCACCTGACGCCACACAGAATGGATCTCCTGGAACCACGGACCTGGAGGGATGCAAGAGCGAGGTGGGGGAAGGGGGGGAAACGGGGAAAGGGGAGCACCTGGACGTCACACAAGAGGACTCCTGGAACCACGGACCTGGGGATGAAGGCGAATGTGGGGGGGAAAGTGGGGATGGGGGAGCACCTGACGTCACACAGATGGGACTCTGGAACTCGGATCTGGGGATGCAGAGCGAGTGTGGGGGAAGGAGGGAAATCGGGGAAAGGAGGCACTTGGACGTCACCCAGATGCGTACTCCTGGAAACCACGGACCTGGAGAAGCAAGAAGAGCGAGTGTGGGGGGGGAAAAAGTGGGGGAGTGGGGAGTCACTGACGTCACAAGATGGCCTGGAACCAAGTTCCTGGGGATGGGCAAGAGCGAGTGGTGGGGGGGGGATACTTGGACAGGGGAAACACCTGACGTCACCCAGATGACTTCTGGAACCACGGACCTGGGGATGCAAGATCGAGTGCGGGGGAAGGGGGCGCCACTGACGTCACCAGAGGGGACTCCTGGGACCACGGACCTGGGGATGCAAGAGCGAAAGTGAGGGGGGGGAAGTGGGGGAAGGGGGGAGCAACCTGACGACACAACAGATGGACTCCTGGTACCACGGGACTGGGGATGCAAGATCGAGTGCGTGTGAAGGGGGGGAAAGTGGGGAAGGGGAGCACCCTGACGTCACCACAGATGGGACTCATCGCACCACGGACCTGGGGATGCAGATCGGTGCGGGGAAGGGGGGAAAGTGGGGAGGGGTTGTACTGACGTCCACAGATGGACTCCTGGAACCACGGACCTGGGGATGCAATGAGCGAGTGTTGGGGGTGGGAAAGGAGTGGGGAAGGGGGAGCAGACCTGACGTCACCAGATGGGACTCCTGGAACACGAACTGGGGATTGCAAAGAGAGCGATTGTGGGGGGGATGTTATGGAAGGGGGAGCAACCTGACGTCACACAGATGGGACTCCTGGAACCACGGACTGGGGATGCAAGAGCGAGTGCGGTGGGAAGGGGGGGGAAAGGGGGAAGGGGGAGCACCTGACGTCACACAGATGGACTCCTGGAACCAAGGAACTGGGGATGCAAGAGCGAGTGTTGGTGGGGAAGTGGGGAAGGGGGAGCAGATGACGTCGCACAGATGGACTCCTGGAACCACGGACCTGGGGATGCAAGAGCCGAGTGTGGGGGAGGGGAAGTTGGGAGCACCTGACGTCCGCCAGATTGGAATATGGAACCACGGACTGGGGATGAAAGAGCGAGTGTGGGGAGGGCGAAGGGGGAGCACCTGACGTCATACAGATGGACTCATGGAACCACGGACCTGGAGATGAGAGAGCGAGTGGGGGGGGGGAAGGGAGCACCTGACGTCACACAGATGGACTCCTGGAACCACTGACCTGGGGATGACAAGAAGAGCGAGTGTTGGGGGGGAAAGTAGGAAAGGGGAGCACCTGACGTCACACACATGGACTCCTGGAACCACGGACCTGGTGATGCAAGAGCGAGTGTTGGTGGAAAGGAGTGGGGAAGGGAAACCTGACGTCACACAGATGACTCCTGGAACCCGGATTGGGGGGATGCAAAAGAGGCGAGTGTGGGGGAAGGGGGGGGAAGGTGGGGAAAGGGGGGGGGGGAAGTGGGGGAAGGGGGAGCACATGACGTCAAACAGATGGACTCCTGGAACCACGACCTGTTGATGCAAAAGGTTGAGTGTGGGGAAGTGAGGAGGGGGGACACCTTACGTCACACAGTGGACTCCTGAAACCACGGACCTGGGGATACAAGAGCGAGTGTGGGGGGGGGGAAGTGGGGAAGGAGGAGCTCCTGACGTACACAGATGGACTCACTGGAACCAGGACCTGGGGATTGCAGAGAGAGTTTAGTGGGGGGAAGTGGGGAAAGGGGGAGCACCCTGACGTACACAGATGGCCTCTGGAACACGGACCTGGGATGCAAGAGCGAGTTGTGGGGGGGGGAAGTAGGGAAGGGGGAGCACCTGACGTCACACAGATGGACTCTGGAACACGGACCTGGGGATGCAAGAGCGAGTGTGGGGGGAGGGATAGGGTAAGGGGGAGCACCTGACGTCACACAGATGGATGGAAGCACGGGACCTGGGGATGCAAGAGCGAGTGTATGGGGGGGGAAGGGGGGATGGGGAAAGCACCCTGACGTCACACAGATGGACTCCTGGATCCACTGACCTGGGGATGCAAGAGCGAGTGTGGGTGGGGGGGGGGAAGTTGGGAAGGGGGAGCACCTGACGTTCACACAGATGGATCCTGGAACCACGGACTGGGGATGCAAGAGCGACGGTGTGGGGGGGGAAGGGAATAGGGTAGGGGGAGCACCTGAGTCACGCAGTGTACTGGAAGCACGGACCTGGGGATGCAAGAGCGAGTGTAGGGGGGGAGTGGGGAAGGGGGAGCACCTGACGTCACACAGATGGACTCCTGGAACCACGGACCTGGGGATGCAAGAGTGAGTGTGGGGGGGGGGAAGTTTGGTGGAAGGGGGAGGAAACCTGACGTCACACAGATGGGACTCCGGGAACACGGACTGGGGTTGCCAAAGAGCGAGTGTGGGTGGGGGGAAGGGGGGAAGGGGGAGTACCTCCGTTCAAACAGATGGGACTCCTGGAACACGACGGGGGATGCAAGAATTATATTGATATTTGTTATTTTTTCTGATCAAATAATTGTAATTAAACTGTTAATTGAAAAAGTAACTAAACTTGTAAATGACTTTAAAAGCATTTAATTATTCCAAGGCGAATCGTCAGTAAATATTCATATTTTCTGTCTCATGAGAGCAAATCAAATCTAAGTTATTTGTCATCTTAGAAAAAAGTGGGAGTTTTCAAAGAAGAGAGTACCATATGGTGACGTGGATAATGGAACCTATGGGACATTAAGAACTCCCTGACCAGGTCGTTTGTCAATTCTAACAATTGCCTAAAAAACGTTTCTCTAAGGAAAGGATTAATGAATAATCATTTGCACACAGGGTAGCAATCTTCCTAGCTGTATGGATTGATGGAGGAACAGAAACCAGGGAAGGCTGGGCTCGTTAGTTATAACTTCACGGGTTCTGCTGCATATAACCTCTCGAAAATGGTTAGCTAAATTTCTAATTCTTTTGGTAGGAAGCGCTTTCGGGTGCACATATTAAAAAGAACACGATGTGATTATTGAACTAAATGTGTGGGTTAGGTCTGTAAGTTTGTATACAAAAGATAAAAATGCCCAAAAAAACAAGGGATTTCCATTCGGAAATCAATCTCTCCAATCTGCTAATCATTTAAAACCTGAACAAGACTTCATAAAGATATTCTTCCAAGAAAGCCTAGCGGTTTTAGAAATGCAGATGTTTTCTCTTTTCATGGCCGATAGTTCAATAGAATGATAGTTCTTATCAGTGGCTTAACTCCCTCAATTATGTTTAAAAACTTGAGCAGGAAATAGTTGCAGCAAATTCCATTCTTGCATGTTCTTAACCAATCGTGTTGTACAGATTTAAATTTACAACAAAAATCAGAGATTACAGGCATTTTATTGAGGTGTTATTGCCAGCTAGGAAAGACTTTATCAGGACCAACTCTAGGGTGTGTTCCGGAAAAAATGTGTTGATTTTGCCTGGCAACGAAAATCTATCCAGCTGGGTGATACAAAGAAATAGTGCACTACATATATCTTGTATTAAATAATAATGAGTCAAAATATGTTGATAGAATGCCTCATGCGGACAAGTAGGAAGTATATACAAGGTCCCTTGCACCCTCTCTCCCGTTCTTTATGTTGAGGAAGATAGCTCCGGAAACATTAGATTACCCCGACATTAGTACTCAAGTAACATGGCACAGTAGTCGCATTAATCTATAATCAATGTTAGTACTTGCAAATTTCCCTCTAAGCTGGGCAGATGTTAGGGTCTTTGTTCCCGCAATTCCGTCATTGAAACATAATTGAAACCTCTTCTTAACGTGATGGTCATGCAGTTTCAGCTGTTTTTAGGACAGGCAATCATCGTGCGCAGCTATAAGCAACGGCGCAACACAAAATGTCGAATAGCTCGTACGCAACATGGCTTCTTGGAGTATTTAGTATGTAGGCAGGAGGCATTTGACGAGATTTTCACACCCGTCTCCTACTTATTTTGCCCATTGGAGAGCAATATAGCCTTCTGTTTAACTGTTTACTGAGAATTCCCTAACAGTGGAGTGCATATAGAGTGGGGGGAAGTGTGGGACGGAGAGTCTCTGAGTCACACAGATGGACTCCTGGAACCACGGGGCTCCTGGGGATGCAAGGTTGAGTGTGGGGCGATACATGGGGAAGGGAGAGTATCTGACGTCATCACAGATGGGGACTCCTGGCAACCACGGACTGGGATGCAAGTGTTGAGTCGTTGGGGGGGAAAAGTGGGGAAGGGAGAGTATCTGAGTCAACACAGATGGACTCCTGGAACCACGGACCTAGGGATTCCACGGGTTGAGTGTGGGGGGGAAGTGGGGAAGGGGGAGTATCTGACGTCACACCAGATGGAATCTGGAACTAGGACCTGGGGATGCAAGGTTGGGGGGAAGTGTGGGGAGGGCGGAAAGTGAGGTAAGGTCGATGAGCACCTGACGTCACGCAGAGGACTCCTGGAATCCACGGCCCTGGGGATGCAAGATGCGAGTGTTGGGGGGGAAGAGGAGGGAAGGAGGGAGCACCGTGACGTCAACAGATGGACCTTGGAACCACGGAACCGGGGATTGCAAGGCGATGTGTTCGGGGGGGGGGCGGGGTTAAAAAATGGGGATGGCGGGGGAAACACCTGAAGTCACACAGATGGACTCCTGAACCACGACCTGGGGATGCAGAGCGACTGTTGGGGGGGGAAAGTGGGATGGGGGTGCACCTGCCGTCACACAGAGGACTCCTGGAACAACGGACCTGGGGGCAAGAGCAAGAGCGAGGTGTTGGGGGGGAAGAGGGGACGGGGAGCACGTGACGTCACCCACAGATAGGACTCTTGGAACCACGGGATCGGGGGAAGTCAATGAGCGAGGTTGGGGGGGGAAATGGGGAAGGGAGGTGAACACCTGGACGTCAACACAGATGGACTCCTGGAATCACCGGACCTGGGATGCAAGAGCGAGTGTTGGGGGGGAAAGTGGGGATGGTGGGAGGACCTGGACGTCACACAGATGGATCATTGGGAACCACGGACCTGGGATGCAAGAGCGAGTGTGTGGGGGAAAGTGGGAGAGGGGAGCCACCTGTTGTCACAAAGATGGACTACTGCGAACCGCGGACCAGGGGGTGAAAAGGTTGAGTGTGGGGGGGGGAGAAGAGGGAGCACCTGACGTCCACAGATGGACTCCTGAAACCACGGACCTGGGGATGCAAGAGCGGGTGAGGGGGGGCAACGGGGAGCACCTGACGTCAAAAAGATGGACTCCTGGTTCCACGGACCTTGGGGATGCAGGTTGAGTGTGGGGTGGTGGGAAGGGGAGCACCTGACGTTACACAGCATGGACTCCTAGGAACCTACGGACATGGGATGCAGAGCGAGTTGTTGGGGGGGGGAAGTGGGGTAGAGGGAGCACCTGACTCACACCAGATGGACTCTTGGAACCACGGGACCTGGGGATGCAAGATTGACGTGTGGGAGGGGGGGGGAAAGTGGGGAAGGGGGAAGTATCTGACGTCACACAGATGGATCCTGGAACCTCGGACCTGGGGATGAGGTTGAGTGGGGGAGGTGGGGAAGGAGGGGCACCCTGACGTCACTAACATGGACTCCTGGAACCACGGACCTGGGGATGAAAGGTTGCGTGTGGGGGGAAAGTGGGAAGGGGGGGAGCACTGTCGTCAAACAGTGGTCTCCTGGAACCAGGACCTGGGATGAAGGATGAGGTGTTAGGGGGGGGGGAGTCGGGGGAAGGGGAGCACTGACGTTACACAGATGGACTCTGGAACCACGGACCTGGGGATGCTAAGAGAGGAGTTTGGGGGTTAGGGTACAAGTGGGGGAAGGGGCAGAGCACCTGACGTCACAGAGATGGCTCCTGGACCACGGACCTGGGGATGCTAAGAAGCGTGTGTTGGGGGGGAAGGGGGGAGCACTGGCGACAACACAGATGGACTCCTGGAACCACGGACCTGGGATGCAAGAGCGAGTGTTGGGAGGGACAAGGGGAAGGGGAGCACATGCATTCACACGCATGGAACTCTCTGGAACCACGGACCTGGGGATGCAGAGCGTGTGTGTGGGCGGGGGCAAACGTGGAGGAAGGGGAGGCACCTGACGTCACAAACATGGACTCCTGGAAACACTGACCTGGTGATGCAAGAGCGAAGTTGTTGGAGGGGAAGGAAGTGGGGAAGGGAAACGCCTGGACGTCCACAGATGGACTACGGAACCACGGATCTGGGATGGCAAGAGGAGTGGGGGGGAAGGGGGGAGGGGGGGAAGGGGAGCACATCGACGTCAAACAGATGACGGACTCCTGGAACCCACGGACCTGGGGATGCAAGAGCGATGTGTGTGGGGGAAAGTGGGAAGAGGGTAGCACCTGATGTCTACAAGATGGACTCCTGGACCCACGGACCAGAGGGGTGAAGGTTGAGTGTGGGGTGGGGAAGAGGGAGACCTGACGTCACACAGATGACTCTGAACACGAGACCTGGGATGCAAGAAGAGCGAGTGTGGGGGGGGAACGGGGAAGCACCTGACGTCACACAGAGGGACATCCTGGAACACGGGACCTGGGATGCAAGGTTGAGTTGTGGGGGGTGGGAAGGGCGTGCAACCTGCGTTAACATATGGACTCCTGGAAACACGGACCTGGGGATGCAAAGACGAGCGAGCTCAGTGTTGGGGGGAAGTGGGGAAGAGGGAGCACCTGACTTCACACAGATGGGGACTCTTGGAACCACGGACCTGGGGATGCAAGATTGAGTGCTGGGAGGGGGGGAACAGTGGGGATGGGGGAGTATCTGACGTCACACAGACCGGACTCCTGGAACCCGGACCTGGGCGATGCAGTTTGAGTGGGGGGGTTGGGGGGAAGGGGGGGCACCTGGACCGTCACACACATGGACTCTGGAACCCGGACTGGGGATGACGGCTTGAGTGTGGGGGGGAAGTGAAGAGGGACGGGGGAGCACCTGACGTCAAACAGATGGACTACTGGAACCACGGACCTGGGATTGCAAGTTGCGTGTAGGGGGGTGGGGGAAGTGGGGCAGGGGGAGCACTGCCGTTACACAGATGGACTCCTGGAACAACGGAATGGGGAGGCAAGAGACAGAGAGGAGTGTTGGGGAGTAGGTGTAAGAATGGGGAAAGGGGAGAGAGCTCCTGACGTCCCAGAGATGGACTCCTGGAACCACGGGACCTGGGGCATGCAAGGGTAGTGTTGGGGGTGGAAGGGGGAGCACCTGGCGTTCACACAGATGGATCTGGAACCACGGACCTTGGGGATGCAAGAGCGAGTGTTGGAGGGCAAATGGGGAAGGGGGAGCACCTGGACCATCACACAGCTGGACTCTGGGAACCACGGGACCTGGGGATGCAAGAGCGGTGGTGTGTGGGGGGGAAAGTGGGGAAGAGGGGGAGCACTGAGGTCACACACATGGAACTCCTGGAACCACGTGACCTGGTGATTGCAAGAGCGAGTGTTGGGGGGGAAGGAAGTGGGGAGGGGAAAGCCTGGACGTCACACAGTGGGAACTCCTGGAACCACGGATCTGGGGATGCCAGAGCGAGTGTGGGGGAAGGGGGGAAAGGGGGGGAAGGGGGAGCACATGACGTCAAACAGCATGGACTCTGGAACACGGACCTGGGATGCGAGAGTAAGTTTGCTGGGGGGTAGGGGGAGACCTGACGTCACATAGTGGACACTCCTGGAACCACGGACCTGGGGATGCAGAGGAGTGTGGGGGGGGGGGGAAAGGGTGGGGAGCAACTTACGTCACACAGATGGACTCCTGGAACCACGGACCTTGGGATGCAGAGCGAGTGTGGGAGGGGAAGGGGGAGCACTGCGTCACACAGAATGGACTCCTCGAACCCGGCCTGGGAGGCAAAAGACGAGTGTTGAGGGGGAAAGTGGAAGGGGGGAGCACGTGAAACCGGTCCACACAGATGGACTCCTGGAACCACGGACAAGGGGACCTGCAAGAGCGAGGTGTGGGAAGTGGGAGGAAATGGGAGCACCTGGACGTCCAACAGATGGACTCCGGAACCTCCGGACTTAGGGATGCAAGAGCGATTGTGAGGGGGAGGAAGGGGGAGCACCAGACGGAACACAGATGAACTCCTGGAACCACGGACCTGGGGATGCAGAGCGATGTGAGGAGGGGGGGAAGGGGAAGCCCTGACGTCACATAGATGGACATCCTGGAACACGGACTGGGGATGCAAAGAGCGAGTTGTGGGTGGGAGCACTCAGACGTCACACAGATGGGACTCATGGAACCACGGGACCTGGGGATGCAAGGGCGGACTGTGGGGGGGACGCACCTGACGTCACACAGATGGGACTCCCTGGAACCACAGGCCTCAGGGATGCAAGAGCGAGTGTTGCGGGGGAGGTTGGGGACAGTGGGAAGGGGGAACACCTGACGTCACGCGATGGACTCCAGAAAACACGGACTCTGGGGATGCCAAGAGCGTTGTGTGGGGGGGGGAAAGGGGAGCAACTTACGTCACCACAGTGGACTCCTGGCAAACCACGGACCTTGGGATGCAAAGAGCGCAGTGTTTGTGGGGGGGAAGGGGGAGCACCTGCCGTCACACAGATGGACTACTCTCGAACACGGACCTGGGGATGCACAAAAGAACGAGTGTTGAGGGGGAGGAAAGTGGGGCAGGGGCGCACCTGGGACGTCACACAGATGGATCCGGGAACCACGGATCTTAGGATGCAGAGCGAGTGAGGGGGGGAAGGGGGAGCACCGGAGACGGACACAGATGAACTCCTGGAAACCACTGGACCTGGGGATGCAAGGAGCGAGTGTGGTGGGGTGGGATGAGTCACAAAGATGGACTCCATGGGAACCACGGACCTGGGATGCAAGAGCGACTGTGGGGGGAGAGCACCTGACGTCACACAGGATGGACTCCTGGAACCACAGGATAGGGATGCAAGACGCGAGAGTGTGCGGGGGAGGTTGGGGACAGTGGGGAAGGGGGAACACCTGACGTCACACAGATGGACTCCTCGAACCACGGACCAGGGGATGCAAGAGCGAGTGTGGGGGTGGGGTTGGGGAAAGTGGGAAAGGGGGAGCACCTGACGCTCCCCCTCACATGATGGACTACCTGAAATCCCACGGACCTGGGGATGCAAGAGCGAGTGTGGGGGGGTTGGGGATAGTGGGGAAGGGGGAGCACCTGATGTCACACAGATGGACTCCTGTAACCACGGACCTGGGGATGCAAGAGCGAGTGTATGGGGGTTGGGGAAAGTGGGGAAGGTGGAGCACCTGACGTCACACAGATGGACTCTTGGAACCACGGACCTGGGGATGCGAGAGGGAGTGTGGGGGGAAGGGGAAGCACCTGACGTCACATAGATGGACTCCTGGAACCACGGACCTGGGGATGCAAGAGCGAGTGTGGGGGGGAAGGGGGAGCACCTGCCGTCACACAGATGGACTCCTCGAACCACGGACCTGGGGAGGCAAGAACGAGTGTTGAGGGGGGGAAAGTGGGGAAGGGGGAGCACCTGACGTCACACAGATGGACTCCTGGAACCACGGACCTGTGGATGCAAGAGCGAGCGTTGGGTGGGGAAAGTGGGGAAGGGGGGGGAGCATCTGACGTTCACACAGATGGAACTCTGGAAACCCACGGTACCTGAGGATGCAAGAGCGAGTGTTGGTGGTGAGAAAGTGGGGAATGGGGAGCACCTGACGTCACCACAGATGGACTCTGAGAACCACGGACCCTGGGGAGGCAAGAGGAGTGTGGGGGAAAGTGGTGAAATGGTGGAAGGCGGGAAGCACTGACGCGCACACAGATGGACTCCTGGAACCACGGACTATGGGGATGCAAGAGCGAGTGTGGGGGAAGGGGGGGAAAGGGGGGAAGGGGGGAGCACTGACGTAGACACAGATGGACTACAGGAACCACGGACCTGGGGGATCAAGAGCGAGTGTAGGGGAAGGGGGGAAAGTGGGGAAGGGGGAGCACCTGACGCCACACGATGGACTCCTGGAACCACGGGACCTGGGGATGCAAAGAGCGAGTGTGGGGATAGGGAAGGAAAGCGGGAAAGGGGTGCAGCTGAAGTAACAAGATTGACTCCTGGAACCACGGACTGGGGGATGCAAGGGCGAAATGTGGGGGGGGAAAAAGGTGGGGAAGGGGAAGCCCTGACGTTCACACAGATGGACTCCTGGAACCCACGGATCTGGGGGATGCGGAGCGAACGTGTGGGGGAAGGTGAGGGGAAAGCGGGGAAAGGGGAGCACCTGGACGTTCCTCAGAATGGACTCATGGGGAAGCAAGAGGAGTGTGGGGGGGGGGAAGTGGGGAAGTGGTGCACCTGACGTCACTCAGATGACTCCTGGAACCAAGTTTCCTGGGGGATGCAAGAGCGAGTGGTGGGGGGAGGGGGAAGGGAACTGGAGACGGGAGGAAACATGCCTGACGTCACACAGTGGCACTGCTGGAACCACGGTCCTGGGGATGCAAGAGCGAGTGCGGGGGAAGGGGGAGCACCTGACGTCACACAGAGGGACTCCTGGAACACGGACCTGGGGATGCAAGATCGAGAGTGTGGGGGGGAAGTGGGGAAGGGGGAGCACCTGACGACACACAGATGGACTCCTGGTACCACGGACCTGGGATGCAGATCGAGTGCGGGTGAAGGGGGGGAAAGTGGGGAAGGGGGAAGAGTGCACTGACGTCACAACAGATGGACTCCTGGCACCCGGGACCTGGGGATGCAGAGTCGCGTGCGGGGGAAGGGGGGAAATTGGGGAGGGGTAGTACCTGGACGTCACACAGTGGACTCCTGGAACCACGGACCTGGTGCTGCAAGAGCGAGTGTGGGGGGGAAGGGGGACGTTGGGAAGGGGGAGCACCTACGTTTCTAGCAGAATGAGCTAGGACTTCGCGGGGATCGAGCACGTATCTGGATTGGGCGGATAGAGAGAGTGAGAAAGTGTGGGTTATGTTGTGTTTTTATGCGTGTTATTATATGAGTATCGCATTGGTGTATGTTGGCGAGGATGGAGTGGGTCTGAGTAGCGCAGGCGTCGTGTGGGGTTGTTATGTTGGTGTATGATCGGGCTGGTAGGTTGGTTTGTTTCGAAGTGGATACGCTGGGGCGTCCCCCCGCCTTTCACATAGCATTTTTGTGGTATTGAAGACGCGTGGTAGTGAGTATATTCCTCCGATAGTATGTTAGAGGAGGGGGGGCTGAATGAGATTGTGCTGGGGTTTTACTTGACGCGCTCGCGCTGCTCGGCGCGCGGCGCAGAGAGCGGTCTGCGTGTTGAGTTGGTTTGTGCTTGGGTATGGGGGCCAGGTGGTTGGAGATATCTACTCAGAGCTTAGGTTGGTGCGTGCTCATGTTAGGGTCACGCCCAGCTCGCGCGGGAGGATCTCGGCTGGCGCGTTCCTATGAGGAATGGGGATTTGCAAGAGCGTGAGTTGGTGGGGAAGTGGGGGAAAAAAGGGGGAGCACGATGGACGTGCACAGATGGACTCCTGGTGGAACCACGGACCTGGGGAGCAAGAGCGGAGTGTGGGGAGGGGGAAGTGGAGCACTGACGTCGCCACAGATGGACTATGGAACCACGGACCTGGGGATGAATGAGCGAGTGTGGGAGGGGAAGGGGGAGCCATCCTGACGACAACAGATGGACTCATGGAACCAGGAACTGGAGAATGCAACGAAGCGACGTGGGGGGGGGGACAGGGAGCACCTGACGATCACACAGATGGACTCCTGGAACCACTTTGACCTGGGATGCAAGAGCGGTGTTGGGGGGGGGAAAGTAGGAAAGGGGAGCACCTGAGTTTCACACACATGGACTCCTGGAACAACGGACTGGTGATGGCAAGAGCGAGTGTTGCGTTGGAAAGGGACTAGTGGGGGAAGGGGAAACACCTGACGTCACACATTGGACTCTGGGAACACGGCTCTGGGGATGCAAGAGCGAGTGTGGGGGATAGGGGGGGAAGGGGGGGAAGGGGGGAAAGGGGGGGGGAAAGGGAAGTGGGGAAGGGGGAGCAATGACGGCAAACAGATGGACTCCTGGAACCACCGACCTGTTGATGACAAGGTTGAGTGATGGGGGACGTGTGAAGGTGGGAGCACCTTACGTCACACAGAGGGGACTCCTGAAACCACGGACCTGGGATACAGAGCGAGTGTTGGGGAGGGGGGGAAGTGGGGAAAGGAGGGAGCACTGACGTCACACAGATGGACACCTGGAACCACGGACCTGGGGATGGGCAAGAGCGAGTGTGGGGGGGAACGTGGGGAAGGGGGAGCACCTGATGTCAACAAATGGGACTCCTGGAACCACGGTACCTGGGGATGCAAGATGCGGTGTGGGGGGGGGGGAAGTAGGGAAGGGGGAGCACCTGACGTCACACAGATGGACTCCTTTGGAACCACGGACCTGGGATCAAGAGCGAGTGTGGGGGGGGAATAGGGTTTAAGAGGGAGCAACCTGGACGTCACACGTTGGGACTGGAAGCACGGGACCTGGGCGATGCAAAGAGCGAGTGTAGGGGGGGGGGAGTGGGAAGGGAAAGCACCCTGACGTCACCAGATGGACTCTGGAACCACTGACTGGGGATGCAAGATGCGAGTGTGGTTGGGGGGGTGGGGAAGTTGGGAGGGGAAGCACTGACCGTCACACAGATGGCTCCTGGAACAAGGACCTGGGGAATGCAAGAGCGAGTGTGGGGGGGAAGGAGTGGGGAAGGTGGAGGAAACGCCTCCTGACGTCACAAGATGGACTCCTGGAACACGGGATCTGGGAATGCAAGAGCGAGTGTGGGGGAAGGGGGGGGAAGGGGGGAAAAGGGGGAGCAACATGACGTCAAACAGATGGACTCCTGGAACCACGGACCCTGGGGATGCCAAGGTTGAGTGCGGGGGGGGGTGGGGAAGGGGAGCACATGACGTCACACACATGGACTCCTGGAACACGGACCTGGGGATGAAAAGGTGAGTGTGGGGGTGAAGTGGGGGATTGGAAGGGGGAGCACCTGACGTCAAACAGATGGACTTCCTGAACCACGGAACTGGGGATTGCTCGGTTTGAGTGTTAGGGGGGCGGGCACCAGTGGGGAAGGGGGGGGGAGCACCTGGACGTTACACAGGTGGGACTCCTGGAACCAGGACCTGGGGGATGCAAGAGAGAGTTTGGGGTTAGGGTCAAGTGGGGAAGGGGAGAGACCTGACGTCAAGAGATGGACTCCTGGAACCACGGACCTGGGATGCAAGAGCGAGTGTTGGGGGGGAAGGGGTGACCTGGCGTCACCACAGATGGACTCTGGAAACCACTGGACCTGGGATGCGCTGAAGAGCGAGTGTTGGGGTGGAGGGAAAAAATGGGGGAAGGGGGAGCAGCACCTGACATCACACAGATGGACTCTGGAACCACGCGACCTGGGGATGCAAGAGCGTGTGTGTGGGGGGGAAAGTGGGGAAGAGGGGAGCACCTGGACGTCACACACTGGACTCTGGAACCACGGAACTGGTTGATGCAAGAGCGAAGTTGCTTGGGGGGAGGAAGTGGGGAAGGGAAAACGCCTGGACGTCCACAGATGGACTTCCTGCGAAACCCACGGATCTGGGGGATGCAAGAGCGGAGTTGTGGGGGAGGGGGGAAGGGGGGAAGGGGGAGCACATGGACGTCAAACAGATGGACTCCAGGGAACACGGAACCTGGGATGACGAGGAGGGAGTGTGGGGGGAAGGGGGGAGGAGCACCTGAGTTCACATTAGATGGACTCCTGGAACCACGGGACCTGGGGATGCAAAGAGCGAATGTGGTGGGTGCGGGGAAGGGGAGCAACTTACGTCACCACAGAAGGGATCCTGGAACCACGGACCTTGGGATGCAAGAGCGAGTGTGGGGGGGCAAGGGGGAGCACCTGCCGTCACACAGATGGACTCTCGAACCACGGGACCCTGGGGAGGCAACAGAACGAGTGTTGAGGGGGAGAAAGTGGGAAGGGTGGGAGCACGACTTGACGTTCTCAAAGATGGAGACTTCCTGGAACCACGGACAAGGGGGATGCAAGAGCGAGTGTGGGGGAAGTGGGGAATTGGGAGCACCTGACGTCACACAGATGGACTCCTGGAACCACGGAATTAGGGATTGCAAGAGCGAGTGAGGGGGGGAAGGGGGAGCACCAGACGGAACACAGATGAACTCCTGGAACCAGGACCTGGGATGCAAGACGAGTGTGAGGAGGGGGGGAAGGGGGAGCACCTGACGTCACATAGATGGACTCTGGAACCACGGGACTGCGGATGCAAGAGCGAGTGTGGGAGGAGCACCTGACGGTCACACAGATGGACTCATGGAACACGGACCTGGGGTGCAAGAGCGACTGTGGGGGGAGCACCTGACGTCACACAGATGGACTCCTGGAACCACAGGCCTAGGGATGCAAGAGCGAGTGTGCGGGGGGAGGTGGGGACATGTGGGGAAGGGGGAAACCTGACGGTCACGCAGATGGGACTCCTGGAACAGGAACCTGGGGATGCAAAGAGGAGTGTGGGGGGGGAAGGGGGGCAACTTACCGTCACACAGATGGACTTCCTGGAACACGGACCTTGGGATGCAAAGAGCGGAGTGTGGGGGGGAAGGGGGAGCACCTGCCGTCACACAGATGGACTCCTCGAACCACGGACCTGGGGACGGCAAGAAACGAGTGTTGAGGGGGAACGTGGGGATGGGGGGGGAGCACGTTGACGTCACACAGAAGGACTCCTGGAACACGGAGACAAGGTTGCGATGCAAAAAGAGCGTGTGAGGGGGGGAAGGGGGAGCACCAGACGGAACACAGATGAACTCCTGGAACACGGGACCTGGGATGCAAGAGCGAGTGTGGGTGGAGGCCACTGACGTCACCACAGATGGAACTCATGAACCACGGACCTGGGGATTGCAAGAGCGACTGTGGGGGGAGCACCTGGACGTCACACTGATGGACTCCTGGAACCAAGGCTAGGGATGCAAGAGCGCGGTGTGCGGGGGAGGTTCTTGGGGACAGTGGGGGAAGGGGGAACACCTGACGTCACAAGTGACTCCTCGAACCACGGCAAGGGGATGCAAGAGCGAGTGTGGGGGTGGGGATGGGGAAAGTGGGAAAGGGGGGGGGGGAGCACCTGACGTCACACTGATGGACTCTGGAACAACGAGACCTGGGGATGCAAGAGCGAGTGTGGGGGGGTTGGGGATAGTGGGGGATAGGGGTTGAAGCACCTGATGGTCACACCAGATGGACTTCTGTAACACGGGACCTGGGATGCAGAGCGAGTGTATGGGGGTTGGGAAAGTGGGGAAGGTGTGGAGCACCTGACGTCACACGATGGACTTTGGAAACCACGGACTGGGGATGCGAGAGGGAGTGTGTGGGAAGGGGGAGCACATGACGTCACATAGATGGAATCCTGGAAACCACGGACCTGGGGATGCAAGAGCGAGCTGTGGGGGGGGAAGGGTGGAGCAACTGACGTCACAACATGGACTCCTGAACACGGGGACTGGGGATGCAAGAGCGAGTGTGGGGGGGAACGGGGGAGCACCTTGCGTCACACAGTGGACTCCTCGAACCACGGACCTGGGGAGCAAGAACGAGTTGTTGAGGGGAAAGTGGGGATGGGGGGCACCTGACGTCACACAGATGGACTCCTGGAACCACGGACTGTGGGATGCAAGATGCGAGCGTTGGGTGGGGGAAAGTGGGGGGAAGGGGGGGAGCCACCTGAAGTCACACAGATGGACTCCTGGAAACACGGACCTGGGGATGCAAGAGCGAGTGTTGGGGGAGAAAGTGGGGAAGGGGGAGCACCTGACGTCACACAGATGGACTCCTGGAACCACGGACCTGGGGATGCAAGAGCGAGTGAGGGGGAGGAAGTGGCGTGAAAGTGGGGAAGGGGGGAGACACCTGACGTCACACAGATGGGACTCCTGGAACCACGGAATGGGGAAGCAAGAGCGGAGTATGGGGGAATGGGGGAAAGTGGGGAAGGGCGGGAGCACCTGACGTAACACAGAGGGATACAGGAAACCACGGACCTGGGGATTCAAGAGCGAGTGTAGGGGAATGTGGGAGAAAAGTGGGAAAGGGGGAAGCACCTGACGCCACACAGAATGGATCTCCTGGAACCACGGACCTGGAGGGATGCAAGAGCGAGGTGGGGGAAGGGGGGGAAACGGGGAAAGGGGAGCACCTGGACGTCACACAAGAGGACTCCTGGAACCACGGACCTGGGGATGAAGGCGAATGTGGGGGGGAAAGTGGGGATGGGGGAGCACCTGACGTCACACAGATGGGACTCTGGAACTCGGATCTGGGGATGCAGAGCGAGTGTGGGGGAAGGAGGGAAATCGGGGAAAGGAGGCACTTGGACGTCACCCAGATGCGTACTCCTGGAAACCACGGACCTGGAGAAGCAAGAAGAGCGAGTGTGGGGGGGGAAAAAGTGGGGGAGTGGGGAGTCACTGACGTCACAAGATGGCCTGGAACCAAGTTCCTGGGGATGGGCAAGAGCGAGTGGTGGGGGGGGGATACTTGGACAGGGGAAACACCTGACGTCACCCAGATGACTTCTGGAACCACGGACCTGGGGATGCAAGATCGAGTGCGGGGGAAGGGGGCGCCACTGACGTCACCAGAGGGGACTCCTGGGACCACGGACCTGGGGATGCAAGAGCGAAAGTGAGGGGGGGGAAGTGGGGGAAGGGGGGAGCAACCTGACGACACAACAGATGGACTCCTGGTACCACGGGACTGGGGATGCAAGATCGAGTGCGTGTGAAGGGGGGGAAAGTGGGGAAGGGGAGCACCCTGACGTCACCACAGATGGGACTCATCGCACCACGGACCTGGGGATGCAGATCGGTGCGGGGAAGGGGGGAAAGTGGGGAGGGGTTGTACTGACGTCCACAGATGGACTCCTGGAACCACGGACCTGGGGATGCAATGAGCGAGTGTTGGGGGTGGGAAAGGAGTGGGGAAGGGGGAGCAGACCTGACGTCACCAGATGGGACTCCTGGAACACGAACTGGGGATTGCAAAGAGAGCGATTGTGGGGGGGATGTTATGGAAGGGGGAGCAACCTGACGTCACACAGATGGGACTCCTGGAACCACGGACTGGGGATGCAAGAGCGAGTGCGGTGGGAAGGGGGGGGAAAGGGGGAAGGGGGAGCACCTGACGTCACACAGATGGAATCCTGGAACCAAGGGGTACTGGGGATGCAAGAGCGAGTGTTGGTGGGGAAGTGGGGAAGGGGGAGCAGATGACGTCGCACAGATGGACTCCTGGAACCACGGACCTGGGGATGCGAAGAGCCGAGTGTGGGGGAGGGGAAGTTGGGAGCACCTGACGTCCGCCAGATTGGAATATGGAACCACGGACTGGGGATGAAAGAGCGAGTGTGCGGGAGGGCAAGCGGGAGCACCTGACGTCATACAGATGGACTCAAGGAACCACGGACTTGGAGATGAGGAGAGCGAAGTGGGGGGGGGGAAGGGAGCACCTGACGTCACACAGATGGCTCTGGAACCACTGACCTGGGGATGACAAGAAGAGCGAGTGTTGGGGGGGAAGTAGGAAAGGGGGAGCACCTGACGTCACACACATGGAATCCTGGAACCACGGACCTGGTGATGCAAGAGCGAGTGTTGGTGGAAAGGAGTGGGGAAGGGAAACCTGACGTCACACAGATGACTCCTGGAACCCGGATTGGGGGGATGCAAAAGAGGCGAGTGTGGGGGAAGGGGGGGGAAGGTGGGGAAAGGGGGGGGGGGAAGTGGGGGAAGGGGGAGCACATGACGTCAAACAGATGGACTCCTGGAACCACGACCTGTTGATGCAAAAGGTTGAGTGTGGGGGAAGTGAGGAAGGGGGAGCACCTTACGTCACACAGATGGACTCCTGAAACCACGGACCTGGGGATACAAGAGCGAGTGTGGGGGGGGGGAAGTGGGGAAGGAGGAGCTCCTGACGTACACAGATGGACTCACTGGAACCAGGACCTGGGGATTGCAGAGAGAGTTTAGTGGGGGGAAGTGGGGAAAGGGGGAGCACCCTGACGTACACAGATGGCCTCTGGAACACGGACCTGGGGATGCAAGAGCGAGTGGTGGGGGGGGGAAGTGGGGAAGGGGGAGCACCTGACGTCACACAGATGGACTCCTGGAACCACGGACCTGGGGATGCAAGAGCGAGTGTGGGGGGGAATAGGGGAAGGGGGAGCACCTGACGTCACACAGATGGACTCCTGGAAGCACGGGACCTGGGGATGCAAGAGCGAGTGTATGGGGGGGGAAGGGGGGATGGGGAAAGCACCCTGACGTCACACAGATGGACTCCTGGATCCACTGACCTGGGGATGCAAGAGCGAGTGTGGGTGGGGGGGGGGAAGTTGGGAAGGGGGAGCACCTGACGTTCACACAGATGGATCCTGGAACCACGGACTGGGGATGCAAGAGCGACGGTGTGGGGGGGGAAGGGAATAGGGTAGGGGGAGCACCTGAGTCACGCAGTGTACTGGAACCACGGACCTGGGGATGCAAGAGCGAGTGTGGGGGGGGAGTGGGGAAGGGGGAGCACCTGACGTCACACAGATGGACTCCTGGAACCACGGACCTGGGGATGCAAGAGCGAGTGTGGGGGGGGGGAAGTTTGGTGGAAGGGGGAGGAAACCTGACGTCACACAGATGGGACTCCGGGAACACGGACTGGGGTTGCCAAAGAGCGAGTGTGGGTGGGGGGAAGGGGGGAAGGGGGAGTACCTCCGTTCAAACAGATGGGACTCCTGGAACACGACGGGGGATGCAAGAATTATATTGATATTTGTTATTTTTTCTGATCAAATAATTGTAATTAAACTGTTAATTGAAAAAGTAACTAAACTTGTAAATGACTTTAAAAGCATTTAATTATTCCAAGGCGAATCGTCAGTAAATATTCATATTTTCTGTCTCATGAGAGCAAATCAAATCTAAGTTATTTGTCATCTTAGAAAAAAGTGGGAGTTTTCAAAGAAGAGAGTACCATATGGTGACGTGGATAATGGAACCTATGGGACATTAAGAACTCCCTGACCAGGTCGTTTGTCAATTCTAACAATTGCCTAAAAAACGTTTCTCTAAGGAAAGGATTAATGAATAATCATTTGCACACAGGGTAGCAATCTTCCTAGCTGTATGGATTGATGGAGGAACAGAAACCAGGGAAGGCTGGGCTCGTTAGTTATAACTTCACGGGTTCTGCTGCATATAACCTCTCGAAAATGGTTAGCTAAATTTCTAATTCTTTTGGTAGGAAGCGCTTTCGGGTGCACATATTAAAAAGAACACGATGTGATTATTGAACTAAATGTGTGGGTTAGGTCTGTAAGTTTGTATACAAAAGATAAAAATGCCCAAAAAAACAAGGGATTTCCATTCGGAAATCAATCTCTCCAATCTGCTAATCATTTAAAACCTGAACAAGACTTCATAAAGATATTCTTCCAAGAAAGCCTAGCGGTTTTAGAAATGCAGATGTTTTCTCTTTTCATGGCCGATAGTTCAATAGAATGATAGTTCTTATCAGTGGCTTAACTCCCTCAATTATGTTTAAAAACTTGAGCAGGAAATAGTTGCAGCAAATTCCATTCTTGCATGTTCTAACCAATCGTGTTGACAGATTTAAATTTACAACAAAATTCAGATATTACAGGCATTTTATTGAGGTGTTATTGGCAGCTAGGAAGACTTTCAACAGGACCAAACCTAGGGATGTGTCTCCCTGGAAAAATGTGTTGATTTTGCCTGGCAACGAAAATCTATCCAGGCTGGGTGATACAATGAAATAGTTCACTACATATATATTGTATTAAATAATAATGAGTCAAAAACTAGTTGATCAAGAATGCCCCATGCGACAAAGTAGGAAGTATATACAAGGTCCCTTGCACCCTCTCTCCCCGCTCTTATATGTTGAGAAGATAAGCTCCTGAACATTAGATTACCCCGACATTAGTACTCAAGTAACATGGCACAGTAGTCGAATGTAATCTTTAATCATGTTAGTACTTGCAATTTCCCTCCAAGCTGGGCAGAAGCTTAGGTCTTTGTTCCCAGCAATTCCGTCATTGAAACAAATTGAAACCTCTTTCTTAAAACATGATGGTCATGCAGTTCTCAGCTGTTATTTAGGACAGGCAATCATCGTGCGCAGCTATAAGCAACGGCGCAACACAAAATCGTCGAATAGCTCGTTACGCAACATGGCTTCTTGAGTATTTAGTAGGTAGGACATGAGGGCATTTGACGAGTTTTTCACAACCCGTCCTACATATTTTGCCCATTGGAGAGCACATATAGCCTTCTGTGTAACTGTTTACTGAGAATTCCTAACAGTGGAGTGCATATACTCTCCTTGGTATTTAGACTGTAATGTGAAGAGTATTCCCTCAAAGCTTCACATTTTCTTTTACGAGGGTAGATTAGGAGACTTTAAAACACATTAATATAACAGGAACTCAAGGAATAGAGAGGAGGAATCAGTGAATAATGTCAGTTTAGTAGGCAGGTTTCAGGTGAATGTTTAACTCATTCAGACAGTGTTGAGTAATGAGGACGTGTCGACAGATGGAAATTACCGAGGAATATTTCTAATATTCAGAAATTTTATTTATTTATTTATTTATTTATTAATTTGAACATGATACAGTGAAGTACAAAAGAATACAGTTAAATGCAGTATGCCAAAGCCTCTTGAATGCATAGCATTACGGGCAGGCTTAATATTAACTTAAGATTAACTAAGCAATGAAGTGTTAAAAAATATAATACTCACAAAAGTTGTAGAATAATGATTTCTCCATTTTTCGGTGACCAAATTTTGGAAATATTCCAAATACTTTGGGAGTTATGTGGGAGTAAAGGGCAGATTTTTTTTGCAATATTCCAGGAACTAACAAACTTTATTTTTTGTGAAATAAAGATAAGTTTATTTAGAGAAAAGGACTCAACGATAATTAGTATAAGCATTGTTCTCTCGGCACCAAGTGTCCAAAGAACCTTATGTAGTCCCATATAAGAGAAAGTTTGGCCACAAGGGCATTTTCAATAAATCAGTCATTTCTCAGTTGTTGTTTGAGGTATATTTTTGATAAATATTTTCAAGAATGAGTGAAACTACTTTGTCTTGTGTACCAAAACTGGAGAAAATCGGACGGTAAACAACAGAGTTACAGATTTTGCCCTACTGCCCCCTTAACTCTGACATAAACCCTCCCCTCAAACATCTCCATACCAACCTCAACAGAACACATGACCATAACACAAGAGACAGATCACTCTTTGATGTTCCTCGTGTCCATCGCACGCTATGCAAAAACTCAATGCACATAAAAGGCCCTAAAATCTGGAATTCATTACCTGTGAATATAAAAGAAACACCGTCTGTTTATAAATTCAAGTCTCTTCACAAAAATCACTTATTCACCCACAACTAAATAAATACTGAATAATTGTATCTCATAAATTGTATCTCATATATGTATCTCCTTATTGTATTATTGTATCATTATTGTTTTTGTAATACTCATTTGTGCTTATCTGTTTACAATAATGTTTTACCACTTAAGTGTTCTATGTATGTAGTAGGTGCAGTAATAAGTATGGATGTTTTGTATTGTGAGTAGGTTTAGAGTCTTGAATATTGGTGGAGTGTGCTGCCTGTAGTGGGAATTTATCATTCTGACTGCAGCCTTTTGTTGGGTGATTAGTGGTCTGAGATGGTTTATTGTTGTTTAGCCCCATGCACAAATTCCATAGGTGAGATAGGGGTAAATAAGTGAGTGATATAGGGCCAGGAGGGCTGACTGTGGAACATAGTACCGTATCTTCGATAGTATGCCTACGGTCTTGGAAATTTTTTGGAAATTTGTTGTATACGTGTTTGAAATTTGAGTCTATTATCAAGGTGGATTCCTAGGAATTTTCCCTCTGTGAGTTTTGTGATAGGTGATACATTTATCATTATTTTAAGAGACACATCTGCAGTTCTGTTACCAAACTTGAATGTAGTAGGTTTTGTCAATGTTTAGAGTAAGTTTGTTGGTCCTCATCCAGGTTGATATTTTCTGTAGTTCGGTATTTACAGTATTGGCTAGCATGACTGGGCTCGGGTGAGAGTAGACGTATGTAATGTCATCTGCAAATAGTGTGGGTTTGAGTAGTTGCGATGCATTTGGTAGGTCATTTATGTATATGAGAAAGAGAAGAGGGCCTAGGACACTTCCCTGTGGGACACCAAATGTAATTGGGTGTGCGGAGGATTGTACCCCATTTGTGTACACATATTGGCTTCTGTTGCTGAGGTATGACTTTAGGTAGTTGAGGGAGTGCCCTCTTATACCATAGTGCGACAATTTTATGTGGAGCAAGTCGTGGTCAACCGTATCGAAAGCTTTACGTAAGTCAATGAAGATCCCCAGTGGGACTTCTTTTTTCTCTATTGCTGTATAAATATGTTCTAGCAATGGATAATAGCATCATTAGTATTTTTATTAGGCCTGAACCCAAATTGACAGGGGTTGAGTATGTTGTGGGAGATGAGGTAGGAATAGATACGTTTATAGATTAATTTTTCAAAGATTTTAGAGAGAGGGTGTAAGTTGGATATTGGCTATAGTTATTCAAGTCTGTGTGGTCTCCTCCTTTAAGGATCGGGGTGACCCTTGCTATTTTGAGAACTGTAGGAAAGGTAGAGGATTCAATAGATTAGTTAAAGAGTGTTGCAATGATTGGTGATAGCACCTGTGACACTTTTTTGTATATAATGGGTGGTAAGGTATTTAAATCTCCTGTCTTGTTTTTTAGTTTGTTGATAATAAGGGAGACTTTAGTTGGGTTAGTATACTATACGAAATATCCTGAGTATTTCTTATGATACCTTTCATTCCTACGAACTTGAGAATACCTCGGTATTTCTAGTCATTTACTTGCATTTCTAGATATTCCTGAAATGTTTTGATTAGTCCTGAATATCCCTTATCTCATACTTGCCTTCACAGCTTCAGTGTAGAAAATTATCAATTTGAGCTTACAAATTCCTCATCATTTGAGTATTCGAGTGTTTCACGAAATTCAGAAGCACTTTCACTTTCAGACTTCACAATGAGGCAGCTATCAATAACTTCACAGCAGCAGTGACAAACATTGACTGGCACACTGAGCTAGAAATCTATACAGATATTGACGAATGTATTAATTATTTTCTAAAAAAGACCCAATACCTCTCTAACAAGCACTGCCCTAAAAAAACTAAACAGATGACTGCAAAGAGACGGAACAGTCCCTGGCTAACACTCAGTATCCTCAAATCCATAAATACAAAGCACCTATACGAAAAACAGTACAGAATGGGCCACATAACCAGAGACCAAACAAAACGTTACTCGTCAATCCTAACCAGCCTAATAAGAAGGGCTAAAAAATTGTATTATGAGAACAGATTATCCAACTTACGAGGTGACATAAAAAAGACCTGGGAAACCCTATCAGAAATACTAGGAACAAAAAAGATAACACGACATAGCGAAATTGAATTAACAAAACCAGATGAACCCCAATTCCCACCTACTGAAACAGCAAACAGACTCAATGATTTCTTCTCCACTATAGGAAAAAACTTTGCCGATGAAATCTCAAGCTCAGATACCCCACCCAATGACTACCTCACTGGCAACTACCCGAACACACTGTTCCTAGCTCCGACTAACCCAACTAAAGTCTCCCTTATTATCAACAAACTAAAAAAAAGACAGGAGATTTAAATACCTTACCACCCATTATATACAAAAAAGTGTCACAGGTGCTATCACCAATCATTGCAACACTCTTTAACAAATCCATTGAATCCTCTACCTTTCCTACAGTTCTCAAAATAGCAAGGGTCACCCCGATCCTTAAAGGAGGAGACCACACAGACTTGAATAACTATAGGCCAATATCCAACTTACACCCTCTCTCTAAAATCTTTAAAAAATTAATGTATAAGCGTATCTATTCCTACCTCATCTCCCACAACATACTCAACCCCTGTCAATTTGGGTTCAGGCCTAATAAAAATACTAATGATGCTATTATCCACATGCTAGAACATATTTATACAGCAATAGAGAAAAAAGAAGTCCCACTGGGGATCTTCATTGACTTACGTAAAGCTTCGATACAGTTGACCACGACTTGTTCCACATAAAATTGTCGCACTATGGTATAAGAGGGCACTCCCTCAACTACCTAAAGTCATACCTCAGTAACAGAAGCCAATATGTGTACACAAATGGGGTAAACTTCTCCGCACAGCCAATTACAGTTGGTGTCCCACAGGGAAGTGTCCTAGGCCCTCTTCTCTTTCTCATATACATAAATGACCTACCAAATGCATCGTAACTACTCAAACCCACACTATTTGCAGATGACACTACATACGTCTACTCTCACCCGAGTCCAGTCATGCTAGCCAATACTGTAAATACCGAACAACAGAAAATATCAACCTGGATGAGGACCAACAAACTTACTCTAAACATTAACAAAACCTACTACATTCAAGTTTGGTAACAGAACTGCAGATGTGTCTCTTAAAATAATGATAAATGTATCACCTATCACAAAACTCAGAGGGAAAATTCCTAGGAATCCACCTTGATAATAGACTCAAATTTCAAACACACATACAACAAATTTCCAAAAAAATTTCCAAGACCGTAGGCATACTATCGAAGATACGGAACCATGTTCCACAGTCAGCCCTTCTGGCCCTATATCACTCACTTATTTACCCCTATCTCATCTATGGAATTTGTGCATGGGGCTAAACAACAATAAACCATCTCAGACCACTAATCACCCAACAAAAGGCTGCAGTCACAATGATAAATTCCCACTACAGACAGCACACTCCACTAATATTCAAAACTCTAAACCTACTCACAATACAAAACATCCATACTTATTACTGCACCTACTACATACATAGAACACTTAACTCTGACATAAACCCTCCCCTCAAACGTCTCCATACCAACCTCAACAGAACACATGACCATAACACAAGAGACAGATCACTCTTTGATGTTCCTCGTGTCCATCTCACGCTATGCAAAAACTCAATACACATAAAAGGCCCTAAAATCTGGAATTCATTACCTGTGAATATAAAAGAAACACCGTCTGTTTATAAATTCAAGTCTCTTCTCAAAAATCACTTACTCACCCACAACTAAATAAATACTGAATAATTGTATCTCATAAATTGTATCTCATATATCTCATTATTGTATTATTGTATCATTATTGTTTTTGTAATACTCATTTGTGCTTATCTGTTTACAATAATGTTTTACCACTTAACACTTCATTGTTTAGTTAATCTTAAGTTAATATTAAGCCTGCCCGTAATGCTATGCATTCAAGTGGCTTTGGCATGCTGCATTTAACTGTATTCTTTTGTACTTCACTGTATCATGTTCAAATAAATATATAAATAAATAAATAAATAAATAAAATTTCTGAGTATTAGAAATATTCCTCAGTAATTTCCATCTGTCGACACGTCCTCATTACTCAACACTGTCTGAATGAGTTAAACATTCACCTGAAACCTGCCTACTAAACTGACATTATTCACTGATTCCTCCTCTCTATTCCTTGAGTTCCTGTTATATTAATGTGTTTTAAAGTCTCCTAATCTACCCTCGTAAAAGAAAATGTGAAGCTTTGAGGGAACACTCTTCACATTACAGTCTAAATACCAAGGAGAGTATATGCACTCCACTGTTAGGAATTCTCAGTAAACAGTTACACAGAAGGCTATATGTGCTCTCCAATGGGCAAAATATGTAGGACGGGTTGTGAAAATCTCGTCAAATGCCCTCATGTCCTACCTACTAAATACTCAAGAAGCCATGTTGCGTAACGAGCTATTCGACGATTTTGTGTTGCGCCGTTGCTTATAGCTGCGCACGATGATTGCCTGTCCTAAATAACAGCTGAGAACTGCATGACCATCATGTTTTAAGAAAGAGGTTTCAATTATGTTTCAATGACGGAATTGCTGGGAACAAAGACCTAAGCTTCTGCCCAGCTTGGAGGGAAATTGCAAGTACTAACATGATTAAAGATTACATTCGACTACTGTGCCATGTTACTTGAGTACTAATGTCGGGGTAATCTAATGTTCAGGAGCTTATCTTCTCAACATATAAGAGCGGGGAGAGAGGGTGCAAGGGACCTTGTATATACTTCCTACTTTGTCGCATGGGGCATTCCTGATCAACTAGTATTTGACTCATTATTATTTAATACAATATATATATATATATATATAGAGTGAACTATTTCATTGTATCACCCAGCCTGGATAGATTTTCGTTGCCAGGCAAAATCAACACATTTTTCCAGGGAGACACATCCCTAGGTTTGGTCCTGTTGAAAGTCTTCCTAGCTGGCAATAACACCTCAATAAAATGCCTGTAATATCTGAATTTTGTTGTAAATTTAAATCTGTCAACACGATTGGTTAGAACATGCAAGAATGGAAGTTCGGCACCTATTTCCTGCTCAGTTTTAAACTTAATTGAGGGAGTTAAGCCACTGAGTAAGAACTCATCATTTTGATCTATCGGCCATAAAAAGAAAACATCTGCATTTCTAAACCGCTAGGCTTTACTTGGAAGAATATCTTTATGAAGTCTTGTTTCATGTTTAAATTGATTAGCAGATTGGAGAGATGATTTCCGAATGGAAATCCCTCGATTTTGGGCATATTTATCTTTTGTATACAAACTTACAGTACCTAACCCACACATTTAGTTCAATAATCACATTCGTGTTCTTTTTAATATGTGCACCCGAGAGCCTTCCTACCAAAAGAATTAGAAATTTAGCTAACCATTTAGAGAGGTTATATGCAGCAGAACCCAGTGAAGTTATAACTAGACGAGCCAGCTTCCCTGGTTTCTGTGTCTCCATCAATCCATACAGCTATGGAAGAGTTGCTACCCTGCTGGCAAATGTATTATTTATTAATCATTTCCTTACAGAAACGTTTTTAGGCATTTGTTAGAATGACAAACGACCTGGTCAGGGGAGTTCTTAATGTCCCATAGGTTCCATTATCACTCACTATATGGTTCCTCTTCTTTGAAAACTCCACTTTCTCTAAGATGACTAATAACTTAGATTGATTTGCTCTCATGAGACAGAAAATATGATAGTTACTGGACGGATTCGGCCTTGGAATAATTAAATGATTTTAAAGTCATTTACAAGTTTAATTACTTATCCATTAAAAATTTTAATTACAATTATTTGATCAGAAAAAATAACAATTACCAATATAATTCCTTGAAATTTTGTATTTCGTTAATTTACTGCAAACTTTAGTATTGTTTAAATCATTGTTCAATTAGTAATATTCTGAATTAGAAACAAAGTGGGAGAACATGTGCATAATATTTGTTACACTAAATCGGCAAAAGATCATGAAGGTTACAACAAACTTAATAAACTTCGTTTACGTAATGTTCTTTACTTTGTTAAATCTAAAAGATTCTTTAATAACATTTTTTCATAAACTTGAGGAAGTACTGGAGAAGTGAAAATGTTCAGATATTTGGTAGCGGACTATCAGTACAAATTACATTATGTCACTTTTAATCTTGAAATGGTGTATAATTATTTTACCTTATTGCAATAATTTGTCCCTTATTCTTCTTCAATCGACTCCTAATGCATCACATTCCACAGGCTCTATATGGCCCCTACTGGTTTCGGGCTTCCCCTAACTAAAATAAAGCATATAAGCAAGTTTAGTAAGCCAGTTTTATTAATCAAATTATTTTTTGGTGAAAAACTGGAGCGCGTCTCTTCTGATTCGAAATACATCAATATTTGACTCTATCTGGATATCTTAGGTTAAATTTAAATAATATTCATTTAATAAATTGAACAGTTACTGACATTCATATTTATTAAACCTGAAATGATGGTGAATCTATCTTAGATAAAAGGTGTGAATTATTTTTGCCAGTGTTGGTCCCTATTTGTCATTCCTTCGTTGAATAAACTGCCAAATATAAATACTGATTTTCATGCGATAAATTCTGAATGCTTAACCTAGCCGCCTTCAGCTATCAACGCTGACAGCTTGACAATACAAATTCCGACTGGCTTCTGACTTAATATACTGAAGTATTTTATCTTATTGGTCCTTCTGAGATAAGAAAATATCTCTTAGGTTAGCTTCAAGGTTGGTGTTTCTAAGAAGGTTTGAAGTCGTTTAGTTCTGTAAATAACCTAATTTGCAATTTTTATGTGATGATTTATGAACATTAAATCTAATTCGTTTCAAGTCTTCAACGGTAATACTTAACTGCATCATAAACTAATGCTAGACTGCACTAATCATTCAGTGTACAATAAAGTACATGGGCCTGGGGTTGCGCAACACATCTAGCTTTTGATAATGTTACTATGATATACATTATAATATAAAGCTTAACATCAAATTATTATTATTATAATTATTTTACCCAAAGTTTAAACAATGATGATCTCGTAACATGAGACTCCAGAGGAAAAAGAGCTATCTGTTTAAAAATGATTGCAGAGTTTACAACCAAGATTTTTCTCCCGAGAGCCAGGAGTTTCCCGCCGTGATTCCCGGTGGTCACGGCTGAGAGCTTCAGCTTCCGGGAAGCAGGAAGTTAAACGCTAACTCAGCGAGCTTGTTGGTACCACAAGACCCGCTAGAGCGAGCAATACCTGCTCTCAAACTCTGGAGTCCTCCAAAGGAATATATTAACGCTGTAACGTCTAAGCCACAGGACGAATGTATATGGATTCATATTATACATGAATGTTGCTTTATATTACCAAGGAGCAATAAAACACACACATACACATACACATACACACACATACATACACACACACACACACACACACACACACACACACACACACAAATTCATACCCAAAGGCAACAGAAACAATAGGAAGACCAGCGTGAGCCCACGATTCTCCCCATGGTGTACAGGGGCCAAAGCCTAGTGATATGGAAACAGGATAGAAAGAAAAGGACTCAGGTTAATAAGGACCTGAGCAGAAGAGCCGGAAATGAATATATATGGATAATAAAGGAGGCCCAGGAAATTTGCGAATGACATAATATCAAAAGCCAAATCTGACCCACATTTGTTATAGAGACATATCAAGAGGAAACAAGAGTCAACTACTCGGTAATCAGGCTGAGGAAGGAAGCTCGAAAGAAATGACCAAGAATTATGCGAGGAGCTCAGTATGAGATTTATAGAAGTATTCATACACGAGTCAAAAAAGATTTCAGCAAACCGAGCCGATGAGATACACCAACAAGCTCTGGACACTACACACAATCCAGGAGGCGGCGAAGAAACTGATAGGTGATTTAGATACCTCGAAGGCAGTGGGCCCAGATAACAAAACACTATGAATCCTGAGAGAGGGAGCAGAAGAACCGAAGGTGCCGCCAACAACAGTCTTCAATAAATCTAGCGAAAAAGGGCAACAACCTGAGGTGTGGAAGATACCAAATGTAGTCCCAATTTTTAAGAAAGGAGATAGACAGGTCGAATTGAACTAAAGACCAGTGTTACTGACATGTACATTAGGTAAAGTTATGGAGAAGATTATCAGAAGAGTGGTGGAGCACCTAGAAAGGAACCGACTCATGCATGGCAACCAGCATGGCTTCAGGGAAGGGAAATCCAGTGTCAAAACCTACTGGAGTTCTACGACAAAGTAACAGAAGAGAGATGGGTAAACTGCATTTTCTTGGACTGTAAGATAAGCAGATAAGAAAAACATTGCAATGGATCAGGGAACAACTGACTGTATGATACGTGAATAGACGTCAAAGTGGGTGCACGTGTCCAGCCGGGTTCCACAAGGGTCAGTTCTAGGACCAATGCTGTTTCTTGAATATGGGAATAGCTTCACAGAAGGAATAGATTTGTGTGTGTCTCTGTCTGCAGACGACGTGAAACTAATGCGGAGAATTCAAGCGGACGAGGATCAGATAAAACTACAGAGGGATCTGTAAAGGCTGAAAACCTGGCCCAACAAACGGCTCCTGGAGTTTAACCCCACCA
Source organism: Cherax quadricarinatus (assembly GCF_026875155.1). Taxonomy (NCBI): domain Eukaryota; kingdom Metazoa; phylum Arthropoda; class Malacostraca; order Decapoda; family Parastacidae; genus Cherax; species Cherax quadricarinatus. The sequence continues at coordinate 23,344,018 of NC_069416.1, read as the reverse complement.
TGAGGAAAGTCATGAAGCTTGGGGAATGACAAGGAAGACTGCAGACGGAGTAGGCTCGGGGGTCAGTTGCTGTAAACCTCAGTCTAGGAAATGGATCTTGGGATGTGCATCATACCATTCACATCCACTGAGGCGCACATCCTCCCAAATAACTGCTCCAGCATATGAACACCTGGCAAACTTAGGAATAACGTATCGAGATTTAAGTAAGGAGTTATTCACGACACTGTACACCTTATGTGTCAGGCCCATATTGGGGTATGCAGCACAAGTAAGGAACTTACACCTGGTCAAAAAATTAAGAGAAAAGTGCAAAAGTCTGCAACAAGATTAGTTCCAGAACTAAAGGGTATGTCCTGTTAGATGAAGTTAAGAGAACTCAACTTGACAACACTGGAGGACAGGAGGGACAGAGAGAACATGATAACGACATACAAACACAATGAGAATTTGACAAGGTGGATAGGGATAGAATGTTTCAGTTATGGAACACAGTAACAGGGGGTTACAACTCGAAGTTGAGTTACAATGATGTTAAAAAGTATTTGTTTAGTCACAAAATTTTCAGAAAGTTGAACAATCTGAAGAGTGACGTAGTGGAGGAAGGATCCACACAGCTTTAAGAAGAGCTACAATAAGCCTCTTGGAGTAGGCAGATAGTGGACCTAGTAGTGACTGGTGAAGAGGTGCCGCAAGATGTGACGCGACCCCTGCAACGACAACGACATATAGATGAGTACATGCACGCACACATGCGCGCGCGCGCGCACACACACACACACACACACACACACACACACACAGGTACTGGACGGATCGGCAACATGATACTTCAGCACCACTGCCAGCCGCACGTAATATTCACCTAGTTGAGTTGCACGGGGTCAACAGTACCAGTCTCTAGCTGGAAACTGGGGGTCACTCTCCTGGAGCTACCAGAATTAGAATAAGCAGCACTTTCTAGCATTTAATAGAATTTTCTGAGGTGTAGGAGAGTAAAGCAGTAATGAGAGGTAGCTAGTGTGGACACGCGGTTTCCCACATAGGCACACACACAGTAGAATTGATAGATAGAAGTAGAATTGATAAGTGTTAGAAGTACTATTGGTAAGCTTTAGAATTACTGAGACAAGCTAAATTTTACAACCTAGCTACTTTCTGTATTTTATAAGTATAATTGATAAATGTTAGAAGTACTATTGGTAAGCTTTAGAATAACTGGTATTAGTACCGGTATTTATTAGCAGTATGAATACTTAGAAGTGGGGGCGCGCGCGCACACACACACACACACACACAGGAACAAGCACTTGTAAAAGCTGTAGTACACACGCACGCGCGCACACACACACACACAGGATTTCACACCTTCCTGTGAACCGACCCTCTAACCCTCCCTCCTCTCTCTCCGTCTTTATCTCTCTTTACCTATCTCTCTCTACCTCTCTCTCTCTACCTATCTCTCTCTCTCTCATTACCTATTTCTCTCTCTACCTATCTCTCTCTCCTCTCCCATCTCTCCACTAACATCTCTTCCCTCTAACACCTTCCTGCCTCTAACATCTCTCCCCCTCTAACATCTCTCCCCTCTCCCTTTTCACACCTCTCTCTTCTCTCTCTCTCTCTCCTCCTTCCCTCCCTCTCCCACTATCCTCTCTCTCCCCTCTCTCTCTTCCATCTCCCCCTCTCTCCCCCTTCCCCCTGTCTCTCCCCTTCTCTATCCCCCCTCTTCTCCCCTCTCTTTGCCCCATCTCTCCGTCCCCTCCTCTCTCTCTCTCTCTCTCTCCTCTCTCTCTCTCGCTCTCGCCCCTTTTCCCTTCTCACTCTCCCTCTCTCGCTTTCTACCTTTCCCTTCTCTCTAGGGAAGAAAAAGGAAAGAAGAAGGAAAAAAACAATGGTGGGGAGTGGAAGGAACCAAGGATCAGATGAGAATGGTTTTGGCAGGGAGGAGTGGATGGAGGAGCAGTGGAAAAGGATGGAACAAGAGTGGGAGAGAAAATTAGGAAAGCTTTCTGAAAAAAATGCTGAAAAAGCTTTCTGTGAAATTGGAAAAGAGGTTGGAGAAGGAGAAGAAGAATTGGGAGGCACATGTTGAAACTGCAGTAGCCAGGATAAGGGTTCTAGAAGATGAGGTAAACAGGCTGAGGCAAGTTACAGAGGCAGTGACCAGAGAAGACAGCATATGAAGCTGAGAGGCCGAACAGGAAGGAAGGAGATATGAATTATGCTAAGATCATAACAGCCTGCCAAGAAGGGCCAAGGAGTGAAAGGGAAGAGCAGCTGGGTGCAAATGGAGAGGGTGATAGGTCGAATGCAGAGGCACAACCATGCTACCAAGAGCCACTGGAAAAAATAAAGGGAGAAAATGACCATGTACAGACAGGAACCAGAGTCACAGAGGGAGAGGCAATGGGAGGAGGAAAGGGCAAAATCAGTGTTTATCCATGGGCTTCAGGAGAGAGAGGAAAGGACACACACTGAAAGACGGCAGGCAGAAAGAAAGGAGATTGAGAAAATCATCACGGAAACAGGTGGAGAAGACATGGACGAGACTGAAAATTTTCAGAGAATAGGGGGGTACTTGAAAGGGAGAAAACGACCGATCAAGCTGATTCTCAGGACAGAAACAGTGCAGAACAGGATCCTCCAAGAAAAACACTGTTGAAATACTCGGAAGAGTACAAGAGGGTGTTCCTAGACAGAAACAGAACACAAACAGAACGTCAGCAGCTGAGGGAGAGGACAAAAAAGCGAAAGGAGTTAGGAAACCAGACAAGGACGGAACCAGCGGAGGTCAATCAAAGCAGAGCAGAGCAGAGCAAGGGCAAACACACACACAAGCTATCCTCAGAACCCCACAACCTATCACACAATCCCAACACGCACTACAATCCATACCCACAGCTTCCACCCAACACCCAGCTATAGAATCCCACAGTATGCTACCAAGTCTCCCACCCTCACAGGCCCCCCAAACCAAAGTGTTGGAAAGGAAACTGAAGGCATGATTCAAAAACGCTGATGGAATAACAAATAAGTGGAAGGAGTGGCACGAAAGAGTAAAAGAGGCATCACCGGCCATCATGGCTCTCGCAGAAACCAAGCGTACAAGTATGATAACAGATGCCATCTTTCCAGTGGGATACCAGATCCTGAGGAAAGACAGAGGGAACAGGGGGGGGGTGGAGGAGTGGCACTGCTGATCAAAAACCGATGGAATTTTGATAAGCTGGAGAGAGGAGACAGTGGAGAAGCAAGTGATTACATAGTGGGAATGCTTCACTCTCTAGGTCCCAAGGTGGTAATTGCAGTGATGTATAACCCACCATAGAACAGCAGGAGGCCAAGGCATTAGTATGATGAGAGCAATAGAACGATGGTTGACACATTGACTGCAATTGCCAGAAGAGCTCATGCATGCAGGGCAAAGCTCCTGATCATGGGTGATTTTAACCACAAGGAGATCGATTGGGAGAACTTGGAGCCACATGGGGGCCAAGATACATGGAGGGCTGAGATGGAGGTGGTACTGGAAAACTTCATGTACCAACACGTAAGGGACACTACAAGAGAGAGAGGAGAGGATGAACCAGCAAGACTGGACTTAGTATTCACCTTGAGTAGTGCAGATATTGAGGACATCACATATGAAAGACCCACTGAAGCCAGTAATCATGTGGTTTTAAGCTTCAAATACACAGTAGAGCTACAAGTGGAGGAGGAAACAGGAAGGCCAGGACGAATGAAGCCAAACTACGAGAAAGGGGACTACATGGGAATGAGGAACTTCCTGCATGGGGCTCAGTGGGACAGAGAACTGGCAGGGAAGCCAGTTAATGAGATGATGGAATATGTAGCAACAATGTGCAAGGAGGCTGAGGAGAGGTTTGTACCCAAGGGTAACAGGAATAATGAAAAAGCCAGGACGAGCCCATGGTTCACCGAAAGGTGCAGGGAGGCAAAAACCAAGCGTGCTAGGGAATGGAAGAAATATAGAAGGCAAAGGACCCAGGAGAATAAGGAGAGCAGTCGTAGAGCCAAAAATAAATATGCACTGATAAGAAGGAAGGCCCAACGACAATATGAAAACGACATAGAAGCGAAAGCCAAATCTGACCCGAAACTGTTATACAGCCACATCAGGAGGAAAACAACAGTCAAAGACCATGTAATCAGGCTACAGAAGGAAGGAGGAGAGACAACAAGAAATGACCGTGAAGTATGTGAGGAACTCAACAAGAGATTCAAAGAAGTGTTCACAGAGGAGACTGAAGAGGCTCCAGAAAGACGGAGAGGTGGGGCACACCACAAAGTGCTGGACACAGTACACACAGCCGAGGAAGAAGTGAAGAGGTTTCTGAGTGAGCTAGATACCTCAAAGACAATGGGGCCGGATAACATCTCTCCATAGGTCCTGAGAGAGGGAGCAGAGGCACTATGTGTACCGCTAACAAAAATATTCAATATATCCATCGAAACAGGGAGATTGCCTGAGGCATGGAAGACAGCAAATGTAGTCCCAATCTTTAAAAAAGGAGACAGACATGAAGCACTAAACTACAGACCAGTGTCACTGACATGTATGGTATGCAAAGTCATGGAGAAGATTATCAGGAGAAGAGTGGTGGAACACCTAGAAAGGAATGATCTCATCAACAGCAGCCAACATGGTGTCAAGGACGGGAAATCCTGTGTCACAAACTACTGGAGTTCTATGACATGGTGACAGCAGTAAGACAAAAGAGAGGAATGGGTGGACTGCATTTTCTTGAACTGCAAGAAGGCGTTTGACACAGTTCCACACATGAGATTAGTGCAAAAACTGGAGGACCAAGCAGGGATAACAGGGAAGGCACTAAAATGGATCAGGGAATACTCGTCAGGAAGACAGCAGCGAGTTATGGTACATGGCGAGGTGTCAAAGTGGGCACCTGTGACCATCAGGGTCCCACAGGGGTCAGTCCTAGGACCAGTGCTGTTTCTGGTATTTGTGAACTACATGACGGAAGGAATAGACTCCGAAGTGTCCCTGTTTGCAGATGACGTGAAGTTGATGAGAATTCATTCGATCGAAGACCAGGCAGATCTACAAAGGGATCTGGACAGGCTGCAGACCTGGTCCAGCAATTGGCTCCTGGAGTTCAACCCCACCAAGTACAAAGTCATAAAGATTGGGGAAGGGCAAAGAAGACCGCAGACGGAGTACAGTCTAGGGAGCCAGAGACTACAAACCTCAATCAAGAAAAGAGATCGTGGGGTGAATATAACACCAGGCACATCTCCTGAAGCGCACATCAACCAAGTAACTGCTGCAGCATGTGGGCGCCTAGCAAACCTCAGAACAACATTCCGACATCTCAATAAGGAATCGTTGAGGACCCTGTACACCGTGTACGTTAGGCCCATATTGGAGTATGCGGCAACAGTTTGGAACCCACACCTAGCCATGCACGTAAAGAAACTAGAGAAAGTGGGAAGATTTGCAACAAGACTAGTCCCAGAGCTAAGAGGTATGTCCTATGAGGAGAGGTTAAGGGAAATCAACCTGAAGACACTGTAGGACAGGAGAGATAGGGGGGACATGATAACGAAATAGAAAATACTGAGAGGAATTGACAAGGTGGACAAAGACAGGATGTTCCAGAGACGGGACACAGTTGGAAGTTGAAGACACAGATGAATTACAGGGATGTTAGGAAGTATTTCTTCAGCCACAGAGTAGTCAGGAAGTGGAATAGTTTGGGAAGCGATGTAGTGGAGGCAGGATCCATGCATAGCTTTAAGCAGAGGTATAATAAAGCTCAAGGTTCAGGGAGAGTGACCTAGTAGCGACCAGTGAAGAGGCGGGGCCAGGAGCTTGGACTCGACCCCTGCAACCTCAACTAGGTGAGTACAACTAGTGAGTACACACACACACTTGCGCACACACATTTACAATACACAAACACATTTTGCCATAACTAGCATTAAAATGAAAAAAAATAGGGCCACAGAGGGAAGGGTAAAGAGCGAGGGGAACCGAGGAAGATCATTCTGGGAAGAAAAAATGGATGGAAGAGCTCAGAAGGATATAACAAAGTGGGAAAGGAAGCTAGGTGAGCTTAGCACTAAAATGCAGGAGAGCAGAGAGGCATAGAGCAAGAACTGGGAACTGTGAGCTGAAGCTGAGTCGGCCAGAATACAGAGCCTAGAAGATAAACTGGAAATGATGAAACAGGATATAGAGCCAAAGAACAGAAGGCCATTGCATCAGAAGCAGGTACACCAATATCTAACAAAGGAACCAAAGGAATGGGAGAAGTTAAGTCTTACATCGAGACCCTATGAGCCACCAGGAAATGTCGAGAAATGAAAGTGGCATGCTGTTGGGCACAGGGACAGCAATGAGTGGGGCTGTAGGTAGAGAAGGTTATAGGCCACTGGGAGATCCAGGAAATGATAAAGGAAGCAGCAATGGCTATGTTTAAATGGCACCTAGAGATGCTGAGGGAAAGCAATGGGAATAGGGGAAGGAGAGGTCGGATTTTAATCATGGGTTTCAGAGGACAGAAGGGAGGATAAATAATGAAAGACGACAGGGAGAAAAAATAAAGATTGAAAGTATCATCAAACAGGAGACGATGACATAACCGAGCTGATAAATTTTCAGAGAATAGGAGGATACTAGAGTGGAAGAAATCGGCCAATCAAATTTATTTTCAAGACAGAAATAGTCCAAAACAAGGTCCTGCAGCAGAAACCATGGCTAAAGGAGACAAAATACAAGTGGGTGTACCTAGAGAGAATGAGAATAGAGCGACAGAAGCCAGGGGAGAAAATACATAGATGTAAGGGGGCAAGAAAGAGAGACAAGGCTGGAGTCAGGCACACATATCCATCGTCGGGAGAACCAGCAAGCACAAACACCCACAGAACCACTCACACAGCCCTACAACCAAACAAATTAAAGCAAAAGAAACCACACACCACACTGACAGCCCCCCATCACCCCCGGCACAAACCCCACCTACATAGCAGCCTTCCAGAGAGTCTTGCCAGGTCTCGCACTTCCCTAGCCCATACAAACCAGCCCCCTAGAATGCAGTTTTGGAAAAGAAGTTGAAGGTATAGTACACCAGCAGAGATAAACAAATAAATGTGAGTAGTGACACAAAAGAATCATGGAGACCTCCCCAGTCATCATAGTACTCACAGAAATGCAGCTTACGGGAATAATGATAAACACAATCTTTCCAACTGGATATCAGATCCTGAAGAAAGATAGAGGGAACAGAAGGGGTGGAGTTGCACTACTCATCAAAAACCAGCGGAGTTTTGAGGAGTTGGAAGGAGGGAACAGAGGAGGAAGGAACTTCATAGTAGGAATACTTCAGGCTGGGGTTCTAAGGTGGTGACTGCAGTAATGTATAGCCCACCACAGAATGGCAAGAGGCTAAGACAAGAATACGATGAGAACATCAAAGCAACAGTTGATACAGTAGCTGAGATGGTCAGTGGAGCCCACATGGACAGGGCAAAATTACTAGTTGTGGGTGATTTCAATCACAAGGAGAGTGACTGGGAAAACTTAGAGCCACATGGGAGACTAGAAACATGGAGGGATAGGATGAGGGACGTGGTACTGTAAAACCTCACGAATCAAGATGATAGGAACACTGCCAGAGAGAGAGAGAGAGAGGATGAACCAACAAGGCTGGACCTCATATTCACATTAAATAGTTCAAAAACTGAGGACATCACATAAGAAAAGCACCTGAGAGCTAGTGATCACGTGGTCTTGAGGTTTGGATACATAGTTACAAGTGGAGAGGGAAGCAGGTCGAGAAAGATGGGAGAAACCAAAACTACAAAAGAAGGAACTCCAGAGACACTAGAAATTTCCAGCATGAGCTTCAGTGGGAAAGAGAACTGGTGGGAAAATCAGTAAATGAAATGCTGGAATACGTGACAAAATGCAAGGTGGCAAAGAGAAATTCATACCCAAGAGCAACAGAAAAATGGGAAGACAAAAACAAGGTCTTCGTTCACCCAGGGGTGGAAAGAGGCCAATAGGAAGTGCGCTAGAGAAAGGAAAAGGCACAGAAAACAAAGGACCCAGGAAAATAAAGAAATTAGTCAATGAGCCAGAAACGAATATGCACAAATGAGGGAGGGAGGCCAAGCGGCAATACGGGAATTACATTGTATCAAAAGCCAGATCTGACCTGAAGCTGTTGTAAAGCCACATCAGGAGGAAAACAACAGTGAAGGTCCAGGTGACCAGGCTGAGTAACGAAGGGAGATCACAAGAAACGATCGAGAAGTATGTGAAGAGCTCAACACGATATTTAAGGAGGTATTTTCAGTGGAGACAGAAAGGACTTCAGAAAGACGGAATGGTGGATTTACCAACAGGTCCTGGATACAACACACACAACCAAGGAGGAGGTGAAGAGGCTGCTAAGTGAACTAGATACCTCAAAGGCGGTGGGACAGGACATCTCTCCATGGGTCCTGAGAGAGAGGGAGCAGAGGTGCTGTGTATGCCACAATCTTTAGCACATCTGTCGAAACACGGCGGAGAACAGCAAATGTCCCAATTTTTAGGAAAGGAGACAGACAGGCAGCATTAAACCACAGACTAGTATCACTGACATATATAGTATGCAAAGTCATGGGGAAGATTATCAGAAGAGGGGTGGAGCGCCTAGAAAAGAATTAAATTTTAAATGCTGACCAACACGGTTTCAGAGAAGGGAAATCCTGTCTCACAAACCTACTGGAGCTTTAAGACAAGGTGACAATTGTGTAAGACGCGAGAGAGATAGAGAGAGAGAGCAGGATGGGTAGACAGCATCATCTTAGACAGTAAGAAGGCTTTGGTCATCAATTCCACAAAAGAAATTAGGGCAAACGCTTGAGCAGCAGGCAGGAATAACATGAAAGGCACTCGAATGGATCAAAAAATACGTGACAGAAAGGAAACAAGTGATGGTACGTGACGAGGTGTCAGAGTGGGCGCCTGTGACGAGTGGGGTTCCACATGGGTCAGTTCTAGGGCCGGTGCTGTTTCTCGTATATGAATGACATGACGGAAGGGATAGATACGAAGGTGGGACGTCCCTGTTTGCACACGATATGAAGTTAATGCAAAGAATTCAAAAGGATGAGAGTCAGGTAGAACTACAAAAGGATCTGAACAGGCTGCAATTCTGGTCCACCAACTGGCTTCTGGAGCTTTGCCCTACCAAGTGCAAAATTATGAAGATTAGGGAAGGTCAAAGAAGTCAGACAGAGCAGAGGGAAGGGGGCCAAAGACTGCAAACCTCACTCAAGGAAAAGGAACTTGGGGTGAGTAAAATATCGAGCACATTTCCTGAGGCTCACATCAACCAAATAACTGCTGCAGCATTTGAGCGTCTGGTAAATCTAAGAATAGCGTTTCGACACCTTAGAAAGGAATCGTTCAAGACACTGTACACCGTGTACAGTGTACACGGTGGACAGTGAATGGTGAAGCACCAAGAGATGGCATATCTCTTGCAGACACACCTGCTGGAGTTCTATGACAAAGCAACGAAAAGAAGGCAGGAGACAGAGAGAATGGTGGATTATATTTTTTGAATTGCACGAGAGTAATTGAGACTGTACCTTACTTGAGGAGCAGTCAAGAATAACTGGAGAGATCGTAGAGCACCTACGTCATTGAAGCTAAAACGTTGTGTAGTTTAAAAAAGAGGTTAGACAAATACATGTGTGGTGTGGGTGGGTGTGACTTGGCCATGCTTTGCATAGGCCAGTAGGCCTACTAAAGTGCTCCTTCTTATGCTTTTATTGGAAAGAAACTAAGAGTGATTATAGAAGAGATGTCAAAATTAGATCATGTGAGGAAAATTCATTGCAATATCTAAGATAATCCCTATATGAAATGAGAACAATAATATATAAAAATTGTTAATAATAAGTAAATAAAATTAAAGCTGTAACTAAAAATTCATTAACTTTAAGTACAGGATAAAGAATAAAAACACAGACATAAAATAACCGAACTGAAGCACACTGAGTGGATAAGGATATACTGTTCGAGAGGCGAGGAACAGGTACGCGAGGGCGCATGGGGAAGTTGAAGAGTCAGAAAAGTCACAGAGATAAAAAGTATTTATTCCTTAACGGAGTGGTCATGAAGTGGAATGGCGATTCTCAGGTAAGATATATGGACCGTGCATTTTGTAACAGACAAAAAAGTCAGACAGAGAGTGTGTCTTCCTGGAGCTGGTGTTGGTGGCATAGTCAGCAGGTTGGATAATGTTATGGCAGGTAATGCGAACAAGCCCATTGTCTTAGTGCTGGGGGTAATGACATTGGGAAGGGCAGGAAAGAGGAGCTGCTGGATAAATACAGGTCAGCCACAGAAGTAGTTAGGTCTAAGGGAGGGATCCCAGTCATATGTAGCATCTTGCTTAGAAAGGGAGTGGGCAATGAATGGATGTCTAGGGCAACTGGTATAAATTGCTGGCTAGACAGGTACTGCAAGGAACTTGCAATCCCATTCATTGATAACTGGGACCTATTCTTTGGCAAACGTGATATGTATGCAAGGGATGGGGTTCATCTCTCTGGGGATGGAGTGGTTGCATTAGTCAATTCGATTGAGAGGGTAATTGATGACTTGTCTAGGAATTTAAACTGATAGATTGTAGAGGTATGGGTGTTCGTGGGAAACAGTCAGGCTGCAGAATTAGGGTTAAAAACAGCAGTTATACTGGGATACCTCAGGGATATGTTTAAAAGGCAATATTCAAAATAAAGTTGCTAGTAATGGCAAATTAAGTGATCAACAAAGAGAGATAGTAGAGGGCAACGAGTGACTACCTCCCTTAAGGTATACTATACAAATAGTAGGAGTCTAAGAAATAAGATAGATCAGCTAAGATTACTTGCAAGTGTAGGTAATATAGTTATTATTGGTATAACAGAGACCTGGTTCAACCTGAAAGATAGAGAAATGCCTTCTGAATGCAACATACAGGGTTATAAACTATTAAACACTGATAGGGTCAACAGGGTGGTGGAGAGGCGATGTAAGTCAGAGAAAATTTAAATTGTCTTAGACATGATATAAGATTAGAAACATCGAACACAGAATCAGTTTGGCTACAGTTTCTCGAGGGACGTGACAAATTAATTTTGGGTGTGATTTATAGGCTCCCAAACCTTGATAGGGAGGGCAGTAAGCTGTTATGGGACGAAATTCATAAGGCATCTACACATGAAAATGTTGTGATAATGGGAGATTTTAACTTTAGACAAATTGATTGGAACAGTATGACAAGAAATCTTGAGTCTAGTGACTTCCTTTATACGGTTCAGGATTGCTTTTTGGAACAGGTTGTGACAGAACCAACTAGAGGAAACAATCTGCTTGACTTGGTTCTTGCCAACAAAGATTCACTAATTAATAATCTTGAGGTTAATGATGAGCTTGGGGAAAGTGATCACAAATCACTTAGTTTCAATAAATCATGGAATTATCCAGATAATTGCAATCAAATCTCTGTCCCAGATTTTCTCTTGGCCGACTTCATGGGACCGAAAAATTACCTGGGTGGGCTAAATTGGGATGTCCTGACTATAGGTCAGGTAGGTGATCTTGGTTGCCAATATAACGTTTTTCAGAACATAGTTCTAGCTGCCAGAGAACTTTGTTCCGAGTAGGGAAATTAGATCTAACAAAAATGATCCCAAATGGATGAATAGATTAAAACATCTCATTGGTCAAAAGAGAGGCTTATATAGGCGTATCAAAAGAGGGGATGGGCAGTTAAGAAATCAAAATATTAAGTTAAAGATAGAAATAAAGGAAGGGATAAGGAAAGCAAAAAGGGATTATGAGGATAAGGTCGCAAGGGATTCAAAGACTAACCCAAAAGGGTTCTTTCAGGTAAACAGAAGTAAGATTAGGGACAAGATTGGCCCACTTCAGAGTAACTCTGGCCAGATCACTGACACTGATAAGGATATGTGTGAAATTCTCAATACCTACTTCCTCTCAGTTTTCACCAAGGAAAAACTAGCTATTTTCCTGAAATAATAGATTATGTAGAACAGGATGATAATAAACTATGCACGATTGCGGTAACTAGTGACATGGTCCTCAGACAAATAGAGAAACTAAAACTTAACAAATCTCAAGGCCCTGATGAACTGTTTGCAAGGGTGTTAAAGGAATGTAAAGAGGAACTTAGCATACCTTTGGCTCATCTTTTTAACATATCACTACAAACTGGCATAGTGCCTGATAAGTGGAAAATGGCAAATGTAATACCTATTTACAAGGCAGGTGACAGGTCCTTGGCTTCGAACTACAGACCAATAAGCCTTACCTCCATAGTGGGAAAATTTATGGAATCAATAATTGCCGAAGCAATTCGTAGCCATCTTGACAGGTACAGATTGATCAATGAATCTCAACACGGTTTAACAAAGGGGCGTTCCTGTCTTACAAATTTACTAACTTTTTTCACTAAGGTGTTTGAGGAGGTAGATCATGGTAATGAATATGATATTGTGTATATGAACTTCAGTAAGGCTTTCGATAGAGTTCCACACCAGAGGCTATTGAGGAAACTTAACCATAGTGGGAAAATTTATGGAATCAATAATTGCCGAAGCAATTCGTAGCCATCTTGACAGGTACAGATTGATCAATGAATCTCAACACGGTTTAACAAAGGGGCGTTCCTGTCTTACAAATTTACTAACTTTTTTCACTAAGGTGTTTGAGGAGGTAGATCATGGTAATGAATATGATATTGTGTAATGGACCCTTCAGTAAGGCTTCGATAGAGTTCCACACCAGAGGCTATTGAGGAAACTTAAGGCACACGGAATAGGAGGTGAAATTTCTTCCTGGGTAGAGGCATGGCTGACAAATAGGCAGCAGAGAGTTTGCATAAATGGGGAGAAATCAGAATGGGGGCACGTCACAGGCGGTGTTCCTCAGGGGTCAGATGAGGGAATAAATAGCGACATAATCAAATTTGCTGATGACACCAAAATAGGCCGTCCAATTCATTCTAATGAGGACACTAGAGCACTCCAGGATGATTTGAATAGACTGATGCAATGGTCGGAGAAGTGGCAGATACAGTTTAATATTGACAAATGCAAAGTTCTAAATGTTGGAGAAGTAAATAACCACGCCACATATAAACTAAATAATGTAGATCTTAATACTACTGCTTGCAAAAAGGATTTAGGAGTTCTGGTTAGCAGTAATTTAAAACCAAGACAACAGTGCATTAGTGTTCGCTATAAAGCTAACAGAATTCTTGGCTTCATATCTTCAACTCTATATATCCTTGGTTAGGCCTCATTTAGACTATGCTGCTCAGTTCTGGTCACCGTATTACAGAATGGATATAAATGCTCTGGAAAAAGTACAGAGGATGACAAAGATGATCTCCCTTTGAGGATAGACTGAGGGCCCTGAATATGCCCTCTCTCGAAGGCGTAGAATTACGTAGGATATGATCGAGGTGTATAAATGGAAAACAGGAATAAATAAAGGGGATGTAAATAGCGTGCTGAAAATTTCCAGCCAAGACAGGACTCGCAACAATGGTTTCAAGCTGGAAAAATTCAGTTTCAGGAAGGATATAGGAAAGTACTGGTTTGGTAATAGAGTTGTGGATGAGTGGAATAAACTCACGAGTACAGTTATTCAGGCTGAAACGTTGTGTAGTTTTAAAAATAGGTTAGATAAATACATGAGTGGGTGTGGGTGGGTGTGAGTTGGACCTGACTAGCGAGAAATATAAATGTTCCTCTTACTTTTCATGAAATAAAAAAAATAATTTTCTTCGAAACAAAAGCACAGCATTCTTTAGAAAAAAAATTGACGTGTGCGAACATGCCCCATGTACGGGGTAAGTTAGCACAGCAAATAGTAATGGTACACAAAAAACCCTTGATGTCCATGTCCACCGCTCAGTTACAGGTTTTTCCTTTTCCGTTTATCGAAAACCTATGCACAGTGGCATGTACATTCACTACTTTTCCTATCATGCTTCCTTTGACAAGAAAAGTGTTCTTATCTCCCTCTTTCTCCGTGCCCTCCGCATCTGTGATCCTCAGTTCCTTCCAGCAGAAATTTCCACTCTCCATAATTCGTTTTCCCGTCTTGGCTACCCTTCCCATTTCATAGACTCTGCCCTCTCACGTGCTAAACGCAATTTCTTCTCTCCCAAACTCTCTACTCCTGGGAACTCTTCTATCCTCTGCCTTCCCTACATTTCCGGTCTTTCTAATCTCAACAATTCTCTCCGTCCCTTAGACATCAAGCTTACCTTCCGCCAGACTAACACTCTTCGCACTAATCTCGTTCATACCTCTCCTCCCTCTACAGATGTTCCTGGTGTCTACTCTATTTCTTGCTCCTCCTGTCCTTTTCAATACTTCGGTCGGTCTCTTTCTGACAGACTTAAGGAGCACAAAATAGTGTTAGGCTTGCCGACACTAACAATGCTCTTTTCTGTCACGTCAGAGATCATAGCCATCCTATTGACTGGTCTTCTGCTAAAACTGTCTTCCCTACTTCCAACTCGAACAGTCGCCGTCTAGTTGAATCCTCTCTAATACACAACTTTCCTTGTATGAACCTTAGCCCTGGCTTCGTCTCTGTAGATGCCTTCCTCTCCCACTACATTGTAAAATGCTCCAAACTTCAGAACACCCGTGACTTAACCTGACTCCTCATTTTTTTCTTTTTCTTTTTCTTCTTCTCCCTCTTCCTCTTTCCTTTTCTCCTCTGGGTTGTATTTCTATCTTCTGTCTCGTGTTTCTGTTCCTTCATTTATTTCCCACTTCCCCTTTCACGCACCTCTGTGCGCTTGCTCTCCCTCAGTGGGCACCTAGCTCTCTTGCAGTGCTCCCCTTCCTTTGTGTTTGACTGGATCGTCCTCCTTATTTCCCACTTCTACCACTACTACTACCTCTTCTACTACTACTACAGCTACTGATGAAATTAAGACATGTGCGGCGTCTGGTTGTCTTTGTTGGGGACATTTCGCCATCCAGTGGCTGGCTGGATGGCGAAGCGTCTACGATAGGGATGCCCGGGTGTTGCGCATGTGTCTTAATTTCATCTTGTCGGTATTATATACCATTCTTGCACTACTTCTACTACTACTACCACCACCTCTTCCTGCCTATATATAGCCGTCCTGCTCCACTTCTGGTTAGTGTGACTTTGTCAATGGTCCAAGTCGGACCGAAACGTCGTCGTAAGCTTCTCTCTTTTATGTGCGGTTTTTTTGTGTATCGTTCCAGTCACGGTATTGTGCCTTTTTTTGTTAAATAGTAATAGTAAATTAGGAATATGTAACAGTAAATTTAGATACTGATTATTCATAATGTTTTATTTCAAGAATAATCAGTTCCATAGAATCTTAAAAATCTTTTCTTAGTAAAGAAACCTTTATTAATAAAATAAAATTAAAAACTGACTCGGTGTTATACATTCAATTGAAAATAATTGCACTTCCAGATAATAATTGCACAGAATACTTAACACCTGAGGTGAACTTAACCTAAATCATCATCTGAGTCACAGTTGGGTCATGTATAAAACAAATCTTTACCAGTGCAGGCTTCGTGGGCCCACAACTTGCACATTCTACACTGTATCTATACTTCTCGTGGTTTACTTTAGGAAAAAGGACACATACATACCAAACAGAGACTGTCCTCTTCATCTGAACTTTCCTCGTCACCATGAACACGTTTTGATTTCTTTGATTGTTTCTTCTTTGTTTTTTTTAAATCTTTCCCAGTGTCTTTTTCACTGGTGTGTCAGTCAAAATGGCAGAGGAGCGTTTCCTCCTGTTCATTCCACTTCTCTTCCTGGGGCCAGCTTTATGCAATGGCCTCAGTTCTTCGGGAGTTGGGGTTTTCTTCCCACAGAGTCCAGAAGTCTTGTAGGTGAGAAACATTCTGAACTGAACAAGATTTTGACTGGACTGTTGCGATCAGACTTTGTGGCGTGTCATTGCCCTCTGAGTTATCTCTTAAATTTGTCGCAAGCTGAAACACTTGCGTTTCTTGTTTATCTTCCTGTGGTCTGTCAGTCACGTAAGCAACCAAAAAATCAGAACCCTGGAATACGTCTCTGTTGAAGGGTGAAATCCCAGTAGCCCTAAACCCAGCCAAAATATTAGCTGGAGTCACAGGAAGTGGGAAAACGGTGGACACTAATGTAAAGTAAATAAATAGTAATGTGGGGCAAGTTGACACTATCAATGTGTCCCATTTTTGTTGAGCCAATTTGCCCCAACCATACCAATGTTCATGAATAAATGGTTTTAGTATATATTAATAAACCTAATATAAACTGCTTCATTGGTAAACAATCCTTAAACCCTAAGTTAAATTATGGCTAAATTGGATATTTCTCATATATAACCCCATACATGTTACAGCAAACAATATAAGCGAATGATAATTTACTTACCGGCATCAAAATCAAAATTTTCCCCACTCCAATTAAGTACTGCATTCTCTTGGTATGGTAGCTTGTTGGTGAGTGAGGAAGCACATGGTGATTCCTGTGATGTAAATAACAACGCCGTCTAGCGGAAAATATTTGAATTATTACATGTGTGTCATCTTACCCTGTTGCCAACTAGCCCCGGTCTCGCCTACCCGTTCACACTCACACAAAAATGCGTCTCAAGTGGCTAAAGTACACACAGCATAGAATGTTAAATCACAGCCAAAGTTGCCATATAGCCGCACTAGAATAAAGATAACGGTGAAGGACAAGATAATAACGCTGAAGAAGGCAGGAGGAAAGCTCACTAATAAATAACAAGACGTCTGCGAGGCACGGAACAAAAGATTGAGGGAATTATTCTCCGTGGAATGAGAAATGTTGCCAAAGAGCAAAAGACAGAGTGCACAATTGATTGCTGAACATTATACACACAACGTGAAGTGAGGTGAAGAAACTATTGAGGTCGCGGCTATTGCTGTAACCCACCACCCACGGAAAAGAGCGAATGAAGTCCCGGAATATAACAGTGGGGAGACACAGCTAGTATTAAACTACAGGCCAATGTCACACGCAGAGTATTCATTGCTATGGTGAAGGACATCTGGAGACGAGGTGAGCAACAGCCCGCACCGTTGTAGGAAAAGCAAACCCTGTCTCACAAATCTAGATTTCTATGACAAAGACTAAGGCAAGAATATGAGGAATGGGGGGGGGGGACTGTATATTTTTGGATTGTAATAAGGCGTTCGGCAGAGTACCTCAAGCGAGATTTGGATAAAAGCTAGAGGATCACGCATGAATAACCTTTGGAAGAACTATACTAGGCCAAGAAGTTTTTATCTGGATTGAAACAACGTGTTCTGGTCAGAGAGGAGGTGCAAGGAAGTGAAGTGTGACACAGAGGGTTCCAAGAGGGTTAGCGTTTGTTAAGTATTCGACATGATATAAGAATCGGGTCATGGGTGTCCCTGTTAGCAGGTGGCTTAACACTAATGAAGAACATACAAACACAAGATCAGAAAAAAGCAAATATATCTGGAAAAGCTGCAGAATTGGTCTGACAGGTAGCCATTGAAATCTGACCGCAGCATTTGCAAAGTTATGAAAATTGGGAAGGATAAAGTTGACCGGAAATAGAGTACATGCTCAAAACACAAAGGTTGCAAATGTCCTTGAAAGCGAAGGGACACAGATTGAGCATAATTCCCAGCCTTTAACCTGAGACACACACAACAAAGTAATGGCCTCCGCAACAGAGAGACTGGTGATTTTAAGAGTAGCCTTAATTGCGGAACCTTAATAAGGAGAGGCACTCACCACTCCATACACGACATATATCAGGCCTATCCTGCAGTGTACAGCACCAGTATGGAACCCGCATATAATAAAGCGTGTACAGTTGCTGGAAAAACTACAAACGTTTGCCGCAAGACTAGTCCAAGAGCTTATTGGAATGAGCTCATACGACAGCAGAAAAACTATATCTAATTAGATTAGAGGGTAGACGGACTAAGAGAGATATGATTTCATCTTTAAAAACACTGAGAGGAAGTAAAAGGGTGTACAAAGTGAGTCCGTACGAAAGGCGCGTCTCAGGTACACCTAGGCACAGCTGAAAACTAAAACACATACTGGTTACATGATGTCGTGAAACATTTCTTCAGTTTTCGAGTGTTCATGAACTGTAACAACCTCCACAGCAAAGTGGTTGAGTCAGTATCCATGCATGACTTTAAGACTGGGTATGAGAGAGCTCAAGTAACCAGGAAAGAGGAGACGGAGGCTGGCAGAGAGGCAGGGCCAGGAACAGAGACTCGACCTCTGCAACCACAATAGTTAAGTACAAATAGGTAAATACGTACCAAGACACACATACAAATTTACACATCCCTCATCTGAGATGTACAGAACTGTTTACAGACAGTGAAAGACCAGTACCGGAGGTGTGACCAAGAGTAAGGCGCAATCTAAGAAAGCCTCAGGAACGCAGAAATAGGAACCCAAAAGCAATCCAGAAAAAGAAATTGAGCCAAGGAGGAAGAATCAGGGCAGGAGTGGTCTGAGAGGGCACTGATGGTAACAAGGTATAGTTAGGTACAGTGCAAGATGACTTCTGCAAAAAAAAAAAAATGGAGGAAAAAAATGGAGGAAAGGTTCAAAATGAATCTGCAGAGATCTGCGAATGAGAGATAAGGGCTACAGCTTTTGAGGCAAATGTGTAAAATCTAGAGAATTGTCTGAGGAAGCTGGAGAGGAAATTGCAAGAGTAAGTTTAGTGTAACAGATAATGTAAGCCGTAAGAGTAATTCCAGTGAGAGGAACAAAAGGAAGAGAAAATGGAGCATAAAAGACATATCCATAATATTCTCAGGAATTCAAAAAGTGCAAGAGATAATAGGAACAGCAAAGAAAATACTCAAAACAGACAAACAAGTTTGGAAAGAAAAGAAGTGGGATTATGCATTGTTTTCAGGAAGGAAGACTCATGGTGAATTATTAATGGTAAATCAAAATGAGATTCAAACTTACAGGTGGGGAGTCCTTAGTGACAATTTTTCGAAAACTTGAAAAATAATCGAAGGGGAAAATACGCCCAGTAAAATTGACCTTCATAACAGAAATACCACGACAGGATCATTGTGAAATTAAACTATCAACAGGTTTTACCTTGACTGAGCCAGAATGAGAAAGAAGAAGGAACAGTTGAGAACACAAATATGCCAGAGGCAGGAAAGAGATTCAAGGCATGTAACGACATAAGAGAAAGCTCAGCCTACCGAGGAACACCGAGGAACACCATGCAAACCCACACACAAAGTCCCCACTCTATGAAGCCCAAGCCCTCACTCCCACTCAGTCGTAATAACCCAAAACACGCTATATTTCATCCCATTTCTATACCCACAGTCCTCACCTTCCAGTGCAAGAACCTCCCTCACAATTCTCTCTTACTCCATTCCCTCATACTCCACTTTCCCCTCCAGTCCAATCTCCCATCCTCCACCCATAAATCATATAAGCTTTAAGATGGGCAAACGTTAAAGCAGTTTTATTAAGATTGATGGACTGAACACATCGACTTCAGACTGAGGGACTGATTACCTCAACTACTTATCATCTCATCTTCCAACAACTTTCTCTGTACTGGACTGTGGATGCCACTGGCTATTTGAAATCTTTTCAGCTAAAGATACTTAAGGGTTGCAAAATTTGCTCATTCATCAATTTGTGGTTTCAAAACCCTTTAATATCATCTCTTAAATCCCCAACAACCAGGGTTTCCTGTTATTCCGTGTTGCTGGCTAATATTTGTATATTAATTATACTTGAGCTTATTATTCAAAACTTTTTCTCGAATTTGTGAATGTATTCATTATATTTCCTGTTCGTCTTACGTATCATTATATGTTTTTTATTTCCCTAAGCAGGGAAGCGTCAACCATCCCACACAGTTTCCCTGACAATATTCCTAACTAGGAAACATGCCTCTATACAAAAGGAATAGAAAATTTTAAACACACACACCCACACACACACACACACACCACCACACAACACCACACACACCACACCACAAACACGCAACACACCACAAAACACACAAACAACACACACCACACACACACACACACACACCCACACACACACACAAACCGGCACCCACACACAAACACACACAAACACCCAAACACCACACACACACACAACACACACACTCACAAAACACACACACACACACACACACCCCACACACACAGGATAGACTCAGAGGTGTCCCTGTTCGCAGATGATGTGAAGTAATGAGAATTAAATCAGATGAGGATCAGGCAGACCTTCAAAGAGACCTGGACAGGCTGGACACGTGTCCAGCAACTGGCTTCTCGAATTCAACCCCGCCAAATGAAAAGTCATGAAGTTTGGGGGAAGGGCAAAGAAGACCGCAGACGGAGTATAGGCTAGGTGGCTAACGACTGGAAACCTAGCTCAAGGAGAAAGGTCTTGGCATGATTATAACACTGAACACGTCTCTGGAAGCACACATCAACCAGATAACTGCTGCAGCATAAGGGCGCCTGGCAAACCTGAGATAAGCATTCCGATACCTAAGTAAGGAATCTTTCAAGACACTGTACACCGTGTACGTCAGGCCCATACTGGAGTATGCAGCACCAGTTTGGAACCCGTACCGGGTCAAGCACGTTAATAAATTAGAGAAAGTGCAAAGGTTTGCAACAAGGTTAGTTCCAGAGCTAAGGGAAATGTCCTACGAAGAAAGGGTTTGAGGGGAAATCGGCCCCCACGACACTGGAGGCAGGAGGGATATGGGAGACATGATAACGACATACAAAATACTGCGTGGAATAGACAAGGTGGACAGAGACAAGATGTTCCAGAGAGGGGACACAGAAACAACGGGTCACTCTTCGAAGCTGAAGACTCAGACGAGTCACAGTGATGTTAGGAAGCAATTCTTCAGTTACAGAGTGGTCAGTAAGTGGAACAGTCTGGTGAGCGATGTAGTGGAGGCAGGAACCATACATAGCTTTAAGACGAGGTATGATAAAGCTCATGAAGCAGGGAGAGAGAGGACCTAGTAGCGTTCAGTGAAGAGGCGGTGCCAGGTGATGAGTCTCGACCCCTGCAACCACAATTAGGTGAGTACAATTAGGCGAGTATACACATACACACACACACACACACACACACAAAGTCTCTATTGAAAATAACTTTTAACAAATGGTAGTGACCAGACCTTTAGTTACATGACACATGGAATTTTACTCACGCACATAAAATTATCACCCTATTTCCTTTCAGGTTTAGCGCTCAATTTTAATATATTATTTTTCACCATATTTTGAGAATAACATGATGAGTAACAGTACTGAAGAGGAGACATGTAACTGGTCAGTCATCAAGACTCTTTTCTGGTGACTAGTGAGTAGTGTTAGTTCTACTTTACCCTTTTCAGCTACATAATACTCACCTCTCGACTTCTTTTTATGCATCTGAAATTTCTGCCTGTTCTTCTTCTTCCTGTTTACAGTATATTCTTTACCCCCTTTTGTTCTATATTGCTTCCCCATTCGTTCGTATTTTCTTTAATTCACTGATGTTGGGGATTGAGACGCACTAATGGCTGACAGAACTGTTTTTTTTTCGAAATTTACTGTGACATACCCTCTGAACTGTAATGAATAGTGCAACTAATAAACACAAGGCTACATCATCATCTTCTGATTACAACAAATATTACAGGTAATCAGTTAGAAAGGCATCAGATATACAGTGATAATAGTAAATGTTTAAAATAGCTGTAAGCTGGTAACAATGAGAGATTTAATTTTATAACACTCTTTAAAACACACAATAACCGCACTAAGCTTTCTGTAAATAATAAAGAATGGTTTTCTTGTCCCTGGTCTCCCTGAAATAAATTTTGTATTCTCGCCTAATCTGGTATAAATCTTTCTTTGACCTCGTGGCACTTTGCCTAGTTACTCCTCTCATCCTATATGCCATTGGTTATTTCCGGAAATTTCTTACACTTTCATAGCTGTATAGCCCTTGTGGGTTAGCGCTTCTTTTTGATTATAATAATAATAATTACACTTTCATAGTCTCTCTCTAGATTTGTTTGCTATAATTCGTTCATAATTTTGTGTGTGTGTGTGTGTGTGTGTGTGTGTGTGTGTGTGTGTGTGTGTGTGTGTGGTGTGTGTGTGTGTGGTGTGTGTGTGTGTGTGTGTGTGTGTGTAACTAGCGCAGCTATTAACAAGTAACCCGAGAATAGTAATTACAATTAGAGATTTTCCTCAGTGATTTCATCAGTATTTGATTTATGTACACTGAATATCAAGATTTTTAGCTTATCCTTACCTTTTACTCTTGCATTTTCCCTCATTTCTTTCAAAGGTTTTTTCAATGTTCTTTCCTTCAGCTCTGAGCGTCACGTTTCAAGCCATCGTTGAAAGAATTAGTTTTACCAGTTACTTAATCGTCTTTTCTATAATATGAAGTTTAGCTTTAGTGCAGTTTGCTTTCTGTGTTGACATCTCTAAGATTTCTCATATTCGTTCCTCAGCATCAACTTCTCTTCGTGAGAATCTGTATAGGACTATTATTATCACCTAGGATCCTTTGTATCTTATTATTCCTGCTATATGGTCCTCGAAATACCTGATATCCCTGAAATTCCTTATGATGATGACTATTTCCTCTATTTATTTTGATATTACTATAATACATGTACCTAGTTGAAGGACCCGTTTCCGTCACACTGTTTATATCCCTAGATGTGGACGAATCTGCAGTACTCTTGACTCCCTACCAAATCGCCTAATCGCCAAATCATTTGGATTTCACAGGTGAGTGTCCTTGTGTGTGGGGGTGGAGTGAAGCTTCAGTAAATATTACTCTTTTAATATCGAATTCAAATTTATGCAGAAATTTGGGATATGCAGCTACTCGTGAATTCAAAATACGTATTTTAATTTTTCTTCATGGAGGAGTTTTCGGACAGTTTTCATGTCCGATGCAGAATTAAAAAGAAAAAAAAATAAACTTTGCACAAACACAAATTCTTTTATAATATTTTGCAGTAAATGAACCGGTATCAGTTTTTTAGTAGATGGTGATGCGCATGTAAAGTTGCAGCACACCAGTGTTCAAGGGGAAATGTTGTTTTCGTTTTAATATTACCTTCAGTGTAACTTAGCTCCATTTTAAGACAATTCTCGCTTTTCTCACATTTTCCGATATTACTAAGTTCATAAGGGAGCAAATGTTCACATATGAATACTCACTGGGGTGTACTCGTCGACGTGTTTGTGGGGTAGAGAGAGTCCATTCTTGGCATTGTCTTTGGCATTTAATTATCAGCGTTTGAAGCTGTGTACTGAATTTGCTTCTCCCATTTTCTCATTGAATCATTCCACATTTTAATTGTCCTGAGATCATATAAATACTATTTAACATTCCAATAGCCCAGCTGTTTCTTAAGCTTTCTATTTATTTCCTTGAGCGGTCCTCTTAATTTACTATGTAATCTATCTTCCCTATAAATTCACGTTAAGTTTTTGTACATTGTAATACTGTCTCCCTTAAACATTTCCTCCGGAGACGCTAGTGTTAGTTTCTTAATCCCATTTCATACTGAATTCCTCGCAGCTTTGACATTTTCACGTTTTTGTTTGTGCTTGGTCAGGCTGAGGATAAATGTAGATGTTGTGTACTCAGTGACAGGCCGTTATAACAGACCTTAATAAACTGATGGACAATTCTTTGGGTATGTTTCTAATCGCTGCTGTAACATTTGATAGTCTTGCATACAGCACTACCGTTTTACAAGTATGTATTAATTTTAGTGTTATATTTACCTTTGTGTTTCTTTCCTTCAGTAATACATGCATCTTTATTCTCATTCTGCGCCCAGCGTCTGGTGTGCTGCCACCTCCAATTATTTCTGTAATCTGCTGTTCTAATTCTTTATTACCTACACGTTTCAGCTTCAGAGACTTTCCACTGAAGTGACCATTCGCCCAAGCTGAAGTGAAGTTATTAGCTTTTTACCTAGCCTGTCTAGTTCCCATACTGCTGATGAGGGCTCCAGCTGAGACTCGAAATATGCAGGTACTGTTCTCTGGTCTAGATGTCGATGATAACGGATTTCCCACAAGTGTTCATTACACTTCATCAAGCACGCACGCACACGTGCGCACACGCGCACACGCACACACACACACATTCTTTCCTCTTTCAAAAAAAAAAAAGAAGAGAGAGAGAGAAGAAAAGGGAAAAAAGAAGAAAAAAACAAGAAAAAAATGGTGGGGACTCGAAGGAACCAGGGATCAGATGAGAATGGTTCTGGTAGGGAGGAGTGGATGGAGGAGCAGTGGAAAAGGATGGAACAAGAGTGGGAGAGAAAATTAGGAGAGCTTTCTGAAAAAATAAAGACAGAGCTTTCTGTGAAATTAGAAAAGAGGTTGGAGAAGGAGAAGAATTGGGAGGCACAAGTCGAAACTGCAGTAGCCTGGATAAGGGTCCTAGAAGATGAGATAAACAGGCTGAAGCGAGTTACAAGGGCATTGACGAGAGAAGACACAGCATATGAAGTTGAGAGGCCGAAAAGGAAGGGGATATGAATTATGCTAAGGTCATATCAGCCTGACAAGAAGGGCCAAAGAGTGAAAGAGGAGAGCAAATGGGTGCAGATGGAGAGGGTGATGGGTCAAATGCTGAGGCACAACCATGCTACCAAGAGCCACTGGAAAAAACATGGGAGAAAATGACCACATACAGACAGTAACCAGAGTTACAGAGGGAGAGGCAATGGGAGGAGGAAAGGGCAAAATCAATGTTTATCCATGGGCTTCAGGAGAGAGAGGAAAGGAGACAAGGATGGAACCAGCAGAGGTTGATCAGAGCAGAACCGAGCAGCAAGGGCAAGCACACACACAACTATCCTCAGAACAACACAACCTATCACAGCATCCCAACACAATCCATACTCAGAGCTTCCACCCAACACCCAGCTATAGAATCCCACAGTATGCTACCAGGTCTCCCACCCTCACAGGCTCCCAAAACCACAGTGTTGGAAAGGAAATGGTATACAAACGCTGATGGAATAACAAATAAGTGGGAGGAGTGGCACGAAAGAGTAAAAGAGGCATCACCGGACATCATAGCTCTCACAGAAACCAAGCTTACATGCATGATAACAGATACCATCTTTCCAACGGGATACCAGGTCCTGAGGAAAGACAGAGGGAACAGGGGGGGGGGGGGTGGAGTGGCACTGCTGATCAAAAACCGATGGAATTTTGATGAGCTGGAGAGAGGAGACAGCGGACAAACAAGCGATTACATAGCGGGAACGCTTCACTCTGGAGGTCCCAGGTTGGTAACTGCAGTGATGTATAACCCACCACAGAACAGCAGGAGGCCAAGGCAAGATTATGGCGAGAGCAATAGAGCTATGGTTGACACACTGGCTGCAGTGACCAGAAGAGCTCATGCATGCAGGGCAAAGCTCCTGATCAGAGAGAGAGGAGAGGATGAACCAGCAAGACTGGACCTAATATTCACCTTGAGTAGTGCAGATATTGAGGACATAACATATGAAAGACTCCTCGGGCCAGGGATCTTGTGGTTTTAAGCTTCGAATACACAGAGCTACAAGTGGAGGGGGAAGCAGGAAGGCCAGGACTAATGAAGCCAAACTACAAGAAAGGGGACTACATGGAAATGAGGAACTTCCTGAACGGGGTTCAATGGGACAGAGAACGGGAAGACAGTTAATGAGATGATGGAATATGTAGCAACAATGGGCAAGGAGGCTGAGGAGAGGTTTGTACCCAAGGGTAACAGGAATAATGAAAAAGCCAGGATGAGCCCATGGTTCACCCAAATCTGCAGGGAGGCAAAAATCAAGTGTGCTAGGGAATGGAAGAAATATAGAAGGCAAAGGAACCAGGAGAATAAGGAGAACAGTCATAGAGCCAGAAATGAAAAATGCACAGAAAAGAAGGGACCCCCCAACGACAATAGAAAACGACATAGCAGTGAAAGCCAAATCTGACCCGAAGCTGTTATACAGCCACATCAGGAGGAAAACAACAGTCAAGGACCAGGTAATCAGGCTAAGGAAGGAAGGAGAGACAACAAGAAATGACTGTGATGTGAGGAACTCAACTAGAGATTAAAAGAAGTGTTCACAGTGGAGACAGAAGGGGCTCCAGAAAGACGGAGAGGTTGGGCACACGACCAAGTGCTGGACACAGTACACACAACCGAGGAAGAAGTGAAGAGGCTTCTGAGTGAGCTAGATACCTCAAAGGCAATGGAGCCAGATAACATCTCTCCATGGGTCCTGAGAGAGGGAGCAGAAGCCCTATGTGTACCC
The DNA here is from genome assembly GCF_026875155.1 of Cherax quadricarinatus. Taxonomy (NCBI): domain Eukaryota; kingdom Metazoa; phylum Arthropoda; class Malacostraca; order Decapoda; family Parastacidae; genus Cherax; species Cherax quadricarinatus. The sequence goes on along the minus strand of NC_069416.1, from coordinate 23,317,580 downwards.
CTAACAACAATATTCAATACATCCATCGAAACAGGGAAATTGCCTGAGGCCTGGAAAACAAATGTAGTCCCAATCTTTAAAAAAACAGACAGACAGGAAACACTAAACTACAGACCAGTGTCACTGGCATGTATAGTATGCAAAGTCATGGAGAAGTTTATCAGGAGAAGAGTGGTGGAACAGCTAGAAAGGAATGATCTCACCAACAGCAGCCGTCATGGTTTCAGGGATGTGAAATCCTGTGTCACAAACCTACTGGAGTTCTATGACATGGTGACAGCAGTAAGAAAAGAGAAAGAGGGGTGGGTAGATTACATTTTCTTGGACTACAAGAAGGCGTTTGACACAGTTCCACACAAGAGATTAGTGCAAAAACTGGAGGACTGTGAAGGAAAAGTTCAACATATAGGAGTAGCGAGCGAGTATATGGTAACGATAGTTTGACTGCCGGCTGCTTGTTAAGGTAGGGTTTGTCTAGCTCTCACTACCTCCCCCCCTTTCTCCCCACCCCGAAAGGTTACGTGTGGGGCTCGGGCCAAACAGTAATCACTCGACTTACAGCTCCCAGCACAACTGTAAAAGCCTCTGCTCCTATTCTAGTGGATATTGTTTGAAAGCTTCACTTTTGACCAATAATAAACTTAGTCCTTTCAGTTTTAAGCTCCACATGAGACGTTTAGATAATCACCACCTTTTTTAAGTATCTTACACTTATCATGGAGAGTGATTTCTTAAGCAGTGGGTAACCTGTCTCTTTCCAGCTTGGAATGACATCTCGGTTCACCTGCCAACCAACGAGAAGTGTTGAAGGAGACGGACTGAAACTGGTCTTGGGACTTCAGTTTATGATCTACCTACCTGATTAATTGTACAGGACACTACCCCTCATCTTTGCAGTGGTAAAGAACCTGCGTTCCTGTCATCTGGACTGACTATTCAAGGCTCTAGATTCTGTGATGAACTAGTCGTTGGGTTGTCACTAAACACCTGTGACCCCCCCCCACATCATCAGCAATGGCTACAATTTCTACAAGACGGTGTCAACCTCAACCAGACACCCCAGTATAACTGTATATATTAGTGTTGAATTCAAATGTCATTTTTCCATTTCATTTTTCATTTTTCTTAAAAGTAGGATACAACTTCATGTTTCCATGTTTTCTGTTTGCATTACTAAATAATAAAGTGTTTATCTTTGTGAATTATTTATTTTTCTATTCATTAATTTTCCTGAGGAGGAGCCAGTCTTGGTAATTCTGTCTGAAGTTGTTACAGGGCTGAGTAAGCCTTCCCAAGTGGCGACCTTGCCAGGATCAACTCGACTAAATCAAGATTCAACTCCATCTCGAATCTATCATTAAAACTTCAACGACGCATACCACAGATGGTTACAACCAGCCATGAGTAATCATTCTCTATGGTAGGACTACAGTAGAGGCATTTAAAAGATTTGGTGATTGTTATAGTCTCAATTTATTGTAAGTCAAGTCAGGCAGGATATACTAGTTAAATCTGTCACCTTTTTTTTGATCTTGAAACGATTTGGAGGAATAGACTCTAGGGACCGAGATTTTCCATCCCCACTTATTTCATTGAGCCTTTTTTTTAATAAAGGAACTGCGAGGACTCTTGATTTATGGTGGAAGATTGGGTGGTCAAGGGCCCCCTTCTACTTATGTTTGCTGGGAGCCAGCAAGAACCTCCGTTTTCATTCCACATACTTTTTAATCGAAGCGGATCGAACCCCCAAATTTTTTAGTTTAGAGCGGGAGGAATTCCCCTCCGTTTTTTTGATAATCTGTTTCTTTTTTCCCCTGGTATTTAAGTTTTTCTGCAAGTAGGGGGAAACCATTTTGCATGAGCGCTGGGGAAAGCTGGAAATAAGGGCGAAAATTTAAAAGCTTTCATTAGTGCAAGATCCAAAAAAAGAAGGAGTGAAAGGAATTGAGAGAAAAGGGAAAAGACATTAAAAGAGAAAGAGAGGAAAAAAAGGAAGAGAGAAAATTAAAAGAGAGGAAAAAGGGAAAGAGAAAATGAAAGAGAGGAAAAAAAGGAGGAGATCAAATTGAAGAGAAACAAAAAAGAGAAAAAAGGAAAAAAAGGAGCGTGAAGATTTGATTGTGGAGAGAGCAAAAGTACGTAGGAACAAGAAAAATAATAGGAACAAGCTAAAATAATGAGAACAAGTTGGGTTAAAGAATTTGAGGCCGGGTAAAAGTAGAGAATTTGAGGAAAAAGCTAGAGAGAATGAACTGGGGAAGAGAAAAAAAAATCGCAGCTCGAAACTCTCCCCTTGAATTAAAAATAAAAAGTTAATTTTTACACAAAAACAATTAAGGAAGGAGAAATGGAACAACGGCATCAGGCACATATTCCAACCCTAATTTCCCTCCCTTCCGAGGGTAAGACATTGCTTCATACTTATCGGTTTAAAAATACGCTACCCTTGTGAATGGCCCTGACCCCGGGGCCCCAGGTTGGGAATTTATTTTTGGTCGTTTTGAAAATTATGAAACTTTGTCGCAGTTCATATGTAATTATAACTTGAAAAGGAAAATCCTTAAAGCATATAAAAAAAACCAAAATTCTATGGGAAATATTTCAGGATGCCACCTTACAGAAAGAAAAACTTTCGCATTTTCAGGAATTTCGTTTGTTCGATTTTTGGGATAGAGATTTCAGGAATTGATCACAGTTATGCATCTCTTAAGATTTCGGTTGGGCCTTTCCCGACAGCTCTTCCTCCCAATAAGAACTTTCTTAGAGAACGAACCTGATAAAGGATAAATTGCTGAGGCCGCGACTTGTTCTGAGGCTCAAAATTTCCAAAAGCCCAAAAAGGGGACGAACCCTAAAGGGGAGGTTTACCAGATCAAAAAAAAACAAAGCCTCTAATAGAAAACAAATAACTTTTTTATTCTGTTTGTCATTTTTTGGGGTTTAAGGGGCATAAAAGTCCATTGTCCTTCAAGAAGGTCCAAAAGTTGGGGAAAATGTTTTAAAAACGTAATGACCAAGGGCCTTCTGTTCGGAACATTTAAAGCTTAAAGATCTACCATTTACGAGACACTGGATGCACTTAAGCATTTCGATAACTGTTCCCTAACCTTAAAAAAAACTCTTCCTCGCTATCTTTCAAACTACTTGGGCCTACGGAACTTTTCCTACCATCCGTTTTACATAGGTCAAAGGTTTACAGGGTTTGGTCTGAAGCCCTCTCCCCATCACTTTTTGTCCCTACTAATATGTAATTAAAAGGTTGAACATTTAAAAAGGGGATAAAATACGACAGTTGTTAGGTAAGCCCATATGCAACATTTGTATGTTTATTTCGATAAAATACCCAACTTTCATATTGTCTTACCTAACAATGAAAAGTCCATTCTTCCTTTTGAGGTTGACCTTTCATCCCCAAGATAGACATATTTTTCAGCCCTCTTTCCTGTAGAGTCAAAAACCCCCGAAAGTTCAATAGGGAAAGTCTCGGATATTTATGGGGGTTAGAAACCCGTGTAATACTCTCAAAGCGAGATAGAAAATCACCGGTTCACTTGTTAATGAAAGTGAGGATATACCCCCGATACTTAAAAAACTTGACAGGGGCCGACCAAAGCCCAGCTTCTCCTACGTCCATCTTGATTTTCCCCCCGACTTTAAGCCTTTAAAATTCGAAGGGCTCCTTTGTCAATTTTCAACGTAATTGCCCCTCTTTAAATGCCATAATGCCGAAAAAAAAATAATCATCCAAAAGGAAAAACTTTTCATATAAATCTGAATATATAAAAGGTATCTTGTATAAATCAGTATTCAAATTAAATTCAGATGAGATAAACTATTCCATCTTAGTTATTCCAAGTCAATGCAGAGAGACTGTTTTTAAAATGGCTCATGACCTGCCAGTGGCCGGACATTTCTCGCATCGTAAAACCTTAAATAAAATTAGGGAAACCTATGACTCAAGAAATCGTAATGACACGATTGCAAACAAACCATACCCCCGGCCGGGATTGAACCCGCGGTCATAGAGTCTCAAAACTCCAGCCCGTCGCGTTAGCCACTAGACCAGCTAGCCACAATAAGATTCATCCAACTAGGTATATTTCTACACCATAGGAAGGTTAGCACAGGCACCTCTGTGACCTTTATCACCACATAGATATATATTAACATTATTTGATTATGCTTCGAGTTTCCCTGAAGCCGTACCCTTAAAGACCATAACTACTACAGAGGTGGCTGAAGCCCTTTTGTCCATCTTCTCCAGAGTGGGCATTCCTAAAGAAATTTTGTCTGACCGTGGGACACAATTCACATCTGACTTAATGCAACATCTCTACCAACTTCTGGGAGTGAAGCCTCTCTTCACAACACCCTATCATCCCAGCTGTAATGGGAGGATTGAGCGCCAGCATTCGGTTCTCAAGTCCATTTTACGGAAACTTTGCTCCCTTAAACCTAATGAGTGGCATCGTTACCTACCCTGTGCTTTGTTTGCCATGAGGGAAGTTCCCAGTGACTCTTTGGGGTTTTCACCTTTTGAACTTCTCTATGGTAGACAGGCCAGAGGTCCATTGTCCATCCTTCATGACTTATGGACTAATGAGGACGTGAATGCTGAGGTTCAGTCTTCTTATCAGTTTCTCCTTGACCTTAGATCCAAACTTGAGGAGACCTCTGACATAGTTTCGAAAAACTTAAGCTTGTCAATGGACCAGTACAAAACCTATTTTGATTCCAAAAGTCAGAGGAGAAGTTTTAAGTAGGGGATGACGTTCTGGTACTTTTGCCTATCAAGTCAAATAAATTATTAGTAGCATGGTAAGGTCCATATAAGGTATTAAAAATTTGTGGGAAGGTTGATTACCTCATAGAAGTCAAGGGGAAACCTAAGCTTTATCATTTCAACATCCTTGAGAAATATTACCGAAGAAATTCGGTTAACTGCCTGAATAACTTTGATTTAGTTTTTCCACACAAACCTGATAAGACAACTGAGGAGTGTAAGGTGTGCGTAATTGATACCTCTAACGTAGACTATAACAGAGAACTACATGACTTGGTGACTCTTAACCACTCGGGTGCAACAAACATTATTATTAATGAGTCTTTGGATGACCATTAGAAACATGAACTACTTCAATGTGTAACTTCTCAGACGTTTTTACCGATATTCCAGGTGTCACCTCCACGGTAATCCATAAGATTGACTTAGTCACGGACAATCCTATCAAACGGAAATTATACCCAGTTCCAGTTCACCTTAGGGATGCATTTGACCGAGAGGTAGACAGATTATTAAAACTAAAGATCACTGACCCTTCAGTATCTGCATATTGCTCACCAGTAGTCATAGTTAAGGAGGAGGATAATTCATATAGACTTGCTATCGACTTCAGAGGCCTTAATGCTAAACCTCGGTGGGATGCTGAGCCCATGCCCCTAATAGATAGCGATCTACACAAATTTTATGACTCTTCCTTCTTTTCAGAGATTGACATTGCGCAGGCATATCATCAAGTAATGTTAGATCCTTCTTCTAAGCAGTACACCGCTTTTTCTACCCACCAAGGACTGATGCAGTATAGAACTATGCCCTTCGGTTTGGTAACTGCCTGTGCTACCTACGTGAGACTGATGAGAAAGGTCTTGGGTAATATGCCAAATGTTTCATCCACGTGGAGCAAGCATATCCAAACATTAACATCAGTTTTATGTAGGTTACGCTCACATTGCCTCACTGCCAAGCCAAAGAAATGCTTCCTTGGGTATAATAAGATTAGATATCTCCGACTGATTCTTTCTAATAACTCTTTGGAGCCTCTCCCCAGTAAAATCGAAGCTTTATTAGAGTTTAAATTCCCCAAAACCAAGAAGCTCATGCGTAGCTTTCTTGGTTCTGTAAATTTTTATGCACGGTTTATCCCGAACCTCACTGATCTTACAGGCATCTTATCTGACTACCTTAAAAAGTCTGTGAAGGAACCTCTTGAACTTTCCGACGTAGCTCGAGAAAAATTTAATGAGAATAAGGATATCTTCTCTAAAGACCCTATACTCAAAATTCCAGATATTAATAAGCCGTTTTGTTTAAGGACTGATGCCTCCAATACCGGCTTAGGTGCGGTGTTACTACAGTATCATGATAATACTCCCTTCCCTGTATGCTTCCTAAGCCGGAAACTTCTTCCTGCAGAAACTAGATACTCCACCATAGAAAAGGAATGTTTAGCCCTTGTGTGGGGTATCTCTAAACTAAAATTTTATTTACTGGGAAAAAAAATTATTTTAGAGATGGATCACAAACCTTTGATATACCTAGAAACTTTTAAGGGAACCAACAGTCGCCTCTTGAGGTGGACATTGGCACTCCAAGCTTTTAAGTTTCATATTGTATATATCAATGGTTCATCCAATTATCTCTCTGACTGGTTAAGTCGTGACACTCTGTAGATTTGTTGCCTTAAGCGACTTCATATTAGAACTTTTTCCTCGCCTATTCTTCTTATACTCCTTGACTATAAGTCTTGGTATGAAGGAGTGTGAGGGAAAAGTTTAACAGATAGGAGTAGCGAGCGAGTATATGGAAACGATAGTTTGATTTCCGGCTACTTGTTAAGGTAGGGTCAGTCTAGCTCTCACTATCCCCCCCCCCCTTTCTCCCCACCCCGAAAGGTGACGTGTGGGGCTCGGGCCAAACAGTAATCACTTGACTCACAGCTCCCAGCACAACTGTAAGTAAAAGCCTCTGTCCTATTCTAGTGGGCATTGATTGAAAGCTTCACTTTTGACCAATAATAAACTTAGTCCTTTCAGTTTTAAGCTCCACATGAGACTTTTAGATAATCACCACCTTTTTTTAAGTATCTTGCACTTATAATGGAGAGTGATTTCTTAAGCAGTGGGTAACCTGTCTCTCTTTCCAGCTTGGAATGACAGCTCGGGTCACCTGCCAACCAACGAGAAGTGTTGAAGGAGACGGACTGAAACCGGTCCTGGGACGTCACTTTATGATCTACCTACCTGATTAATTGTGCAGGACACTACCCCTAATCTTTGCAGTGGTAAAGAACCTGCGTTCCTGTCATCTGGACTGACTATTCAAGGCTCTAGACTCTGTGAAGAACTAGTCGTTGGGTTGTCACCAACACCTGTGACCCCCCCCCACCCCCACATCATCAGCAACGGCTACAATTTCTACAAGACGGTGTCAACCTCAACCAGACACCCCAGTATAACTGTATATATTAGCGTTGAATTCAAATGTCATTTTTCCATTTCATTTTCATTTTTCTTTAAAGTAGGATACACCTTCATGTTTCAATGTTTTAACTTTGCATTACTAAATAATAAAGTGTTTATCTTTGTGAATTATTATTTCTTTTTCTATTCATTAATTTTCCTGTGGAGGAGCCAGTCTTGTTAATACTGTCTGAAGTTGTTACAGGGCTGAGTAAGCCTTCACAAGGACCAAGCAGGGATAACAGGGAAGGCACTACAATGGGTCAGGGAATACTTGTCAGGAAGACAGCAGCGACTCATGGTACGTGGCGAGGTGTCAGAGTGGGCACCTGTGATCAGCGGGGTCCCACAGGGGTCAGTCCTAGGACCAGTGCTATTTCTGGTATTTGTGAACGACATGACAGAAGGAATAGACTCCGAAGTTCGCTGTTTGCAGATGACGTGAAGTTGATGAGAAGAATTCATTCGATCGAAGACCAGGCAGAACTACAAAGGTAGATGGACAGGCTGCAGACCTGGTCCAGCAATTGGCTCCTGGAGTTCAACCCCACCAAGTGCAAAGTCATGAAGATTGGAGAAGGGCAAAGAAGACCCAGACAGAGTACAGTCTAGGGGGCCAGAGACTACAAACCCCGCTCAAGGAAGATCATCTTGGGCGAGTATAACACCAGGCACATCTCCTGAAGCGAACATCAACCAAATAACTGCTGCAGCATGTGGGCGCCTAGCAAACCTCAGAAGCATTCCGACATCTTAATAAGGAATCGTTCAGGACCCTGTACACCGTGTACGTTAGGCCCATATTAGAATATGCGGCACCAGTTTGGAACCCACACCTAGCCAAGCATGTAAAGAAACTAGAGAAAGTGCAAAGGTTTGCAACAAGACTAGTCCCAGAGCTAAGAGGTATGTCCTACGAGGAGAGGTTAAGGGAAATCAACCTGACGACACTGGAGGACAGGAGAAATAGGGGGGACATGATAACGACATACAAAATACTGAGAGGAATTGACAAGGTGGACAAAGACAGAATGTTCCAGAGATGGGACACAGCGACAAGGGGACAAAGTTGGAAGTTGAAGACACAGACGAATCACAGGGATGTTAGGAAGTATTTCTTCAGCCACAGAGTAGTCAGGAAGTGGAATAGTTTGGGAAGCGATGTAGTGGAGGCAGAATCCATACATAACTTTAAGCAGAGGTATGATAAAGCTCACGGTTCAGGGAGAGTGACCTAGTAGCGACCAGTGAAGAGGCGGGCCAGGAGCTTGGACTCGACCTCTGCAACCTCAACTAGGTGAGTACACACACACACACACCGTTGCATGCATGAAATATTAACTGATGAAGCACTCTGCAGCCAGACATCTTGGTTCTTGTCCTGGATGTAAGGAAACGATCAGTGTAGCCTTCTTGGCTCTTGTCATAAGGAATCCCACACTGTCTCATGCAAGTAAGGAAAATGAAAAATCATTGATCTATCATTAAGGGAGGATCCTGGGAAGTGAAGGTGGTCGCTACTACAATACTAGATCCAGTCCAATGAAGATCCAATCGGGAGAAGAGTTTAATGGAAAGGTTAATTACCTCCAGGAGAAAACTATTGCAATATGCAACAAAGCAAGGGAACAAGAAGTTTGTGCCCAGGTAAAAAGGGCTATCATGGCAGAAAGAAGAGCTCTAAAATTGTGAGAGGAAATGAAAAAATAACTGATGGAGACCATGGAAAAAAATAAGAGAGAGAATAGTGTGAGAAGAAACAATGAAGGAATAGAGTGTTCCAGTGAAGATGGGGAGGATAATGAGGTGATAAGAGACAGCAAGAAAAATGGTGAAAGGAAAGAAATCTGAGGAAAAAGGCCATGTGTGGAAGAAAGTGATAGATCACTGATGATTAATGAATTCCACAAGGTTGCAGGAGAACCAGGAAACAAGAGATGGGATGACGAGAAATGTGAGATCATAACGATCTTTAAGTGATCAACTGGTGTTTCTTCATTGGAAACCAACGCCTGATCAAGGAATCCTTCTGGTCACATGTACCTTGAAGGAGGATCCTTAGAGTGCGCTTGAAGGTCCACAATAAAATCCTCTCAGGCACAGAGAAAATTAGTGAACTGTGAGGCAGGAGGGAGGAGCACCCAGTATCAAGGAACTCTTAATGGTGCAGACCCCGCTCCACAACACGAAAACTAATAATCACTTCCTCACATTATCCCCTTATCCTATATCCTCCCTCTTTCCCTTGCCTACAACTTTATCCCTGACCCCTCTGCCACTCCTGTCTATTTAGGCATATATAGAAAGATTAGAGCACACATGCCAGTGATTGGCAGCTGAAAGAGCTCAGAGTATTGTGTTCAACGGTAAATAGAATACTGAGCGATGAAATTGATCCTGCAAGTATTAACACTCGCTAATTCTATCCAGTTAGTCTTATGTAGTCCATCCCGGATATGTTTTTCATAAAACTTGATAAAATCTCTTCTGAACTTCTAGCTTTAAACGCTAGTGTTTTCTGTGTGTTAGGTAAGACACATATGCAACAGTTAGGTATCTTTTTTTCGAAACGTTTCGCCTACACAGTAGGCTTCTTCAGTCGAGTACAGAAAAGTTGATAGAAGCAGAAGATACTTGAAGACGATGTAATCAGTCCATCACCCTTAAAGTATTGAGGTGGTCAGTCCCTCAGTCTGGAGAAGAGTATTGTTCCACAGTCTGAAACAATATTGTTTCAGACTATGGAACAATATTGTTTCAGACTATGGAACAATACTCTTCTCCAGACTGAGGGACTGACCACCTCAAAACTTTAAGGGTGATGGACTGATTACATCGTCTTCAAGTATCTTCTGCTTCTATCAACTTTTCTGTACTCGACTGAAGAAGCCTACTGTGTAGGCGAAACGTTTCGAAAAAAAGATACCTAACTGTTGCATATGTGTCTTACCTAACAACCTGTCGGTATTTTATACCATTTTAATGTTCACTAGTGTTTTCTACTTATAAAAAGGCTACATTTTTATCAGACTGAATTGGTGCAATTTTTCTTTATAAATGGTGTATTTTTTTAGCCCAATATAGCTTGAGTATGTCTTCCTGATCAGTTTAAGTTTAGCAGTGCGTATGTATCGTATGTTTATATTTGTTGATAAAAATTTAAAAATATCTAACCCAGTTAAAAATCTTGAAATCGTTGGATCATGATCCAAAACAGGAAAATCACTTGTGATCAGTTCTCAACATTTAATACTAAGGGTTTACTAAATTAAGTGTTTGCATTGAATTTAAGAGGGAGAAGGTTTATTTTTTCATCTTTATTAAATAAATATTTCCATGAATGGCTCAGAGAACCGACATGTTGATAAATTAGACACATGTGCAACTCTTGGGTATCTTTATTGAGGAAACGTTTCGCCCACACAGTGGGCTTTTTCAAGTCACAAACAGTTCTGTTTGTGACTTGAAAAAGCCCACTGTGTGGGCGAAACGTAGTCAATAAAGGATCACATTATACTGCATATGTGTTTATATTTCCATTGTGTCGGTATTTTATACCATTTATTTCCATAAATGAAACACAATATGCAGTTTATGACATTTTATTGCGTAGACGTTTCGTAGATCAGGGACTTTATTAACTCTCCAGGTGGACGATATCTTCTTGATAAAAAGCCATGAACCACATTTTATGTTTTATTAGCATACTTGTCGGTGTATAACAACTCCGACATCTCGGTATCTTGGAGAAGCAGACATTACTGTACATTTTCATTTCTCTACAACTTTTGGCATGGTCTTTTGTTCTTTTATGTAAAAAGGATTAGATCTGAGAAGGACCTGCCTTGTTATGGACAACATCCCTCTTGTCTCTACCTCCTGTGACGCCATGCACAACTGCAACACCTTACTTCTCCAGAATATATGCTGTATTCAACTGCCACTACAGAGTCATCAAAACAATGGAGTTAAAAAACGTTCCAACAAACCTGATTTATTGACAGTCAATCGGAAGAAAGAAGGAACACTGCAGCAGGCCTACCGGCCCATGCGAGGAAGGTTCAAGTCACCTCCCACCTTAAACTCACCTAGTCAGGTCAGGTCACATCCAATTAATGAAGGAGCTCCGCTTCAGACCTATTAGCACAAGCTAGTGAGGTCCAACTCACACCCACCCACACCCACTCATGTATTTATCCAACTTATTTTTAAAACTACACAACGTCTTAGCTTCTATGACGGTACTCGGGAGTTTGTTCCACTCATCCACAACTCTATTACCAGACAATGCTTTCCTAAATCCTTCCTGAATCTGAAATTTTCCAACTTGAAGCCACTGCTTTGAGTCCTGCCTTGGCTATATATTTTTAGCACGCTATTTACATTCCCTTTATTTATTCCCGTTTTCCATTTATACACCTCAGCCATATTCCCCCTAAGCATTTCAACAAGCTTGATGTATTGACAATCAATCATGAGAAAGAAGAAACACTGCAGCAAGCTTACCGGCCTATGCGTGGCAGGTCCAATTCTCCCACTGGCTTAAGCCAATGCCTTGACCTAGTCAGGTCAGTCACGTCACTTAAGGGAGGAGCACGGCATCCGACCTATTAGCACAAGCTAGTGAGGTCCAACTCACACACACCCATACCCACTCATGTATTTATCCAACTTATTTTTAAAACTACACAACGTCTTAGCTTCTATGACGGTACTCGGGAGTTTGTTCCACTCATCCACAACTCTATTACCAAACCAGTACTTTCCTATATCCTTCCTGAATCTGAATTTTTCCAATTTGAAAACCATTGCTGCGAGTCCTGTTTATGTTAGATATTTTTAGCACGCTATTTACACCCCATTTATTCATTCCTGTTTTCCATTTATGCACCTCAATCATATCCCCCCTAATTCTATGCCTTTCTAGAGAGTGCAGATTCAGGGACCTCAGTCTATCCTCATAGGGAAGATTTCTGATACATGGGATCAACTTTGTCATCCTCCTATGTACGTTTTCCAGTGCATTTATATCCATTCTGTTATACGGTAATCAAAACTGAGCAACATAATTTATGTAGAGTTTAAGAACAACCTGGGGACTTCTAATATTTATACTTCTTGCTATAAAGTCAAGAATTCTGTTAGCTTTATTGCGAACATTAATGCACTGTTGTCTTGGTTTCAGATTACTGCTAACCAGAACTCTTAAATCTTTCTTGCAATTCATAATACTAAGATCTACATTTAGTTTATATGTGGCGTGTTTATTTTCCTGTCCAACATTTAGAACTTTGCATTTGTCTATATTAAACTACATCTGTCACTTCGACCATTGCATCAGTCTATTCAAATCATGAAGTGCTCTAATGTCCACATTAAAATGAATTGGACGGCCTATTTTGGTGTCATCAGCAAATGTACTTATGTCGCTATTTATTCTCTCATCTTTGTCGTTAAGTAAATTGTGAACAACAAGGGGCCCAACACTGACCCCTGTGGAACACTGCTTGTGACGTGCCACCATTCTGATTTCTCCCCATTTATGCTAACGCTCTGCTGTCTATTTGTCAACAATGCCTCTACTCAGGAAAAAAATGTTCCTATTCCGTGTGGCTTAAGTTTTCTCAACAGCCTCTGATGTGGAACTCTGAATGACTGCAACAAATTAAACGTGGCGAAACATCAGGAGACCTCCAAACACGTATTTCAGAACACCAATACGCAAGCAGGACTGACGATACAAGGAATGCCTGTGTACAACATCGTAATTCACACAACCATTTAATTAACTGCAGAGACTCAAGACTTATCGCCACAGAAGACAACACCCAATACCGAAGAATCCTGAAATCATCGCTTATCTCTATAACCAACAATTTCAACCAGAACAACGGCTTCTATAACACAGCTGAACCACTCGCCAAGAAACTTCTTCATTGCTATCCCACATAAGAACATAGAACACTGCAGAAGGTCTACTCACAACTTGTCCAATACCCCTGCCAAGATACCCAAGACTCTATGACCCCACCCGGTAGATCATCAGATGCAGCATTCTCCACCTGACCTCAACATTCTGAACCTGACTATAAATACTCCCGTACCTTCCACCCCAGGTAGGCAGTAATGATAGAGTCAGGAAGGTGTTTCAGGATAATATGGTTTAGGCCAGAGGCACCAGGGGCCTTGGGAGGAAGGTGTCTGAGGAGAGTTTTAACGTCTGTGTTGGTGAAAGGAGTGTCAAGTTCTTGGGAGGAGGTAAGAGAGTCCAGATGGATGTGGCTGTCTGGTGTTGTTTCGTGTGTGTGTGTGTGTGTGTGTGTGTGTGTGTGTGTGTGTGTGTGTGTGTGTGTGTGGTAGTGTTCCAGTGTTCTATGTTCTGAACGTGTTGAATAGCGTTAGGGTGGGGTGGGTGAGGGTGGAAGATGTTCTCTCAGAAGTGATGAATGGTTTCATCACATCTGTCAGACACTGCAACATCATGGAATCTTGGTACAAAGACTTCAACGCTTGCCCAAACCTTTGGACGATGACCTACTTACACTAGTGGCAGGTCCCACTTAGATCCCGCCTCCTCCTGCTTCAACTCATCTCACCGCAGTATATAAGCCACCTCTCTGGCCCTATGCTGCACTTACTACAAGAGTGATGGACTGAACACATCGAATCCAGGTTGAGGGACTGATTACCTCATACTTCTACTCTCCTTACCCATTTCTACTTTGTATTGGACTGATGAAGCCACTGTGTGGCGAAACGTTTCTTCAATAAAGATTCCCATGTGTTGCATAAGTGTCTCAATTCTTCTCTCAGAAGTGTTTGAAGACGTTCGTAGCAGCCTGCGGGTTTGAGATGTGTGTGTTGTTGTGGGTGATGTGTTTGAATTTGTTGGTGGGAGTTGTGCCTCTGAATTTTTGATAAAGTTCCAGAAGGCTTTGCTGTTTTTGATACGCTGTTTGTCCGCTTGTAGTATGAGCTGTGACCAGTGATTGTTGTGGTCTTGGTCTAGACTATGTAGAATGTTGTTTCTGGGTTAATTGAGATGTAATCGGACTTGATTAAATCTGTGTGTGTTGTAGAGAAAGCGGTTGTGGTAACAGATAATTAGCCTTCTTGTTCTGATTGAGGGTTTGAAGGAATAATGAGTGGTGTGGGTTTTCTTTGGTATTGCGGTGTTGGCTGCTTGTGTAATGGTGTCTTGGATGAGAGCAAGTTGAGTGTCAATGTCAGAGATGGGTTTGTTGTTATAGTCATGAGGTTAGTATTATCTATATGTTGTTTGAAGGCATCCCAGTCAGCGTTCTTGTAGGAGAAGGAAGGTGTGGCCGGGATGAGGATAGGGTTGGAGATGTGTAAGATGACGGGAATGTGATCGGAGCCTGTAATAGGGCCAGGTGATATGTAGTGTTGAAAGCGAGAGCTGGCTCGGTTTGCCAGAATGATGTCGGGTTTGCCTTGGCCAGTGTGATTGTAGAAGGTGTTGAAGTCTGGACCGAGGTGAACTAGGTGTTTGTGGTTTGTGAAGTTGAGTAACTGGTGACCAAGTTGGTTGTTACTGGTGTGATGAAAGGCGGTGTGTTTGGCATTCATATCAGCTAGTAGGTATGTTGGTGTGTTGGTGTAGTTGAAGACTAAGGAAAGGTCGTGTATGTTGAGAGTAGTGTGTGGGCGAGCACAGGTGGTGAAAAAGATAAAGGGACCAAGGTGGGTGTGTATTCTGACTGCAAGACAGTGTTGGTGAATAAAAGGGATTGGGAGAAATTCGTGTTTTATGTTGGATTTGACAAGGATGGCAACCCCATCGTGGGGATCATAGGGGGACTGTAGTGCAGTATAAACATAATGGAGGATACGTTGAGGGGCTTTGAGGCAGGTACTGTTTAGCAAAACAATATCTGGCCTCTCTGCTTCAAGGAGCTCGGCCAGTAGGTGTCTAATTGTAAAGTAAGAACGTACGTTGAACTGAATCACCTTAAACATGATTTAATGGTTTCGTCATAGCAAAGTTAATGTCGGGGGAAGGAGTCTGGATTAAAGCCCGTGATAGTGGTGCCATCAGTGGATGTGTGTTTGTAGGTGCTAGGGACCCATTTCCTTGAGGGGGAGGAAGAGATGGATCTGTTTTTATGTTCTTTGGTCTGTCTGTCAGAAGTTGGGGCAGGTTTAGGTTTGAGTGGATTTTGTCTGGAGGAGGTGGAGTTAGACCTGGATGAAGTTTTGGTTGTGGTGGAGTGGGCGAAGGTGGATGCAGAGGAAGTGGAAGCTTTGGTAGGGGACGAGGAAGAGGAAGTTATGGTAAGGAATGAGGAAGCGGAAGCTAAGGTAAGGGATGGGGAAGTGGAAGCTTTGGAAGGGGAAGAGGAAGTAAGGAAGTGGGGGGAGGGGTTGTCGTAACAGCAGCAGTAGGGGTGTTGGTGGGAGGGGTAGAAGTAGTGAAGAGGGGTAGGGGAGGAGGAGAGCTGGTGGGAGTAGGAAGTGGGGGGCGGAAGAGAGGAAGGAGGGAGAGGTTGTAGGAGGCTTAGAAGAGAAGCAGGAAGGAGGGATAATTAAAGAGGGAAGATTGTTTGCAGACAAGATTAGGTTAAGGACATGTGAGTAGTCTGGTAAGCTTGAGAGATTACAATCGCAGAGTGGGCAGCAGTGGCGAGTTGACAGTTAGTTTTGTAGTCTAGTGTGGGTGTAGGTGTAGAAGGAGAAGTGCTTGT
Organism: Cherax quadricarinatus; assembly: GCF_026875155.1. NCBI lineage: Eukaryota > Metazoa > Arthropoda > Malacostraca > Decapoda > Parastacidae > Cherax > Cherax quadricarinatus. The sequence goes on along the minus strand of NC_069416.1, from coordinate 23,301,636 downwards.
AGTCTGTGTGTTGGTGTTTGATGTGTGTAGAGTAGAAGAGGTAGACCAAGTGCGTGGGGAGGCCCAGGCATTAGGGGTAGGGGAGGGAGGTATGGAAGGGGAACGAGGTGCAGGGAAGGGGTTGGGGAGGGAGGGAGGTTGGCTTGCTCTGAGGGAGGAGAGAATGTGCTTTCTATAAGGGCAGGAATTTGCAACTGCAGTGTGTGACCCGCCGCAGTTAGAACATTTAAGGGGGAGGTTGCAAGTATTCCAGAAGTGGCCAGTTGCTAAACATCTGGAGCAGACTTGTGTTTTTGTCGCGGCCGAGTTTGTAGCATTTAAGACATTGTGTGATGGGGTGGAAGTTCGGAGTGAAGAGAGTGTTTGGAGGAATGCGGATGGTCTTGGCAAAGATTCCTTGACTGAAGAGTGTAGAGGCGTCGGCTGGAGTAGAACAGCGTATTTTGAGGATGGTAGAGTTTTCGGGTCTGTAAATATCGTCAACAGAGACTTTGTTCTTTGTACTGATATCTTTTATTAAGTCTTCTTTGTCTGTGTCATAGGCTGTCAGGAGAGAGTAGTCTACGTGTTTAGCAATGACTGCTTTTGGCACGGTGCTCAGGAGTCCAAATAATGGTGAAGCCTGCGTTGAGAAGTTTTTGTCTGGTATCGCTTGAGGTGTACGCTTCGTAGGAATGTTTGTCAAGAAGGAGTTTGAAGCCTGAGTTGGTTTTGAAGACTAAGTTTAGGTGCACCAGTGATCTGATATAATAAAATTTCAGGACAAATAGTGGCAACAGGATTAGTGAATTTGAGGTTTAGCGAGAAGGAATTGGATTTAGAAGAAGTAGAGGCAGGTGTGGGCGGTTGGGGGAGAGTGGAAGAGGGGTGGGAGGTGGAAGGCAACGAAGGCATCGTCTAATTACGAAAAGATGTAATTGGCGGTGACAATCGGCCAAAAAGTGAGAGTACTCAGCTAGGCAAGTACGTGTAAGTAGACACACGTACTTGCCTGGCGCAGGACACTGAGGAGGTGAACTGTAGCTTGATGGAGCACTGTATATCCTGAGTGGCGGCGAGTCTGGCTGTATGGTGTGCAGTCAACAGGCGAAGAGAATTTAGGCAGCAACAGGCTTCCTGCCCTTGGGTAGGCAACCACCGACGCACCAATCCTGATGGTGGAGAGGAAGACGAAGGTCCAGCAAGCACTACTCTAAGCGAAGTCTCTCCCAACACGGGGTAATTCAAGAGAAGCGAGATCGTCGATGTGTGAGTGATGTGTTAGGTAAGCACACGTCAGCACTCGAGCTAAGTCACCCTTGCCTCTGGATACTTCCCTTCCCTCTTCAAAGCTGCTACTGCTGTCCTCCTTCCTAAACCAAATAAAGACCACTCTGACCCTAGAAACTACAGCCCTATCAGCCTCCTCAAAACTTTAGGAAAACTCTTTGAAAAACTCATCAATCATCGCCTTCGCAGATACCTGGAACACAATTCTCTACTTTCTGATGGCCAGTTTGGCTTCAGAACACACAGATCCACACAGGATGCCATTAACATCATTCTCAACTACATCCACATCAACACAAAACAAAGAAACAGGACAGCCCTGGTTGCAAAAGACGTTGAAAAAGCCTTTGACACTGTCTGGCACGGAGGGCTCAAGTACAAACTCCGCACTAACTTCAACCTGCCTCTCAATACTCGTAAACTCCTCTGCAACTTCCTAGACGGCCGTACCATGAGAATCAAATTCCAAGGTTGTTACTCTGACTACTTCACACTAAATGCCGGAGTACCCCAGGGATCTGTCCTCTCCCCTACCCTCTACATTTTATACACTAACGACATTCCAACAGCTGTATACCACAAGTCCATCACACTAGCCTATGCAGACGACATTACACAACTTATCACTCATGCCAATATAGATACACTCGCAAAACAAAACAAAAAAGAGGTCGACAGGTTAGCCAATCTGGGAACAAAAATGAAGGATCAAAAACCAATGCAGCTAAATCCAGCATTACATATTTAACTACAGGAAACGTGATCCTCCATTACCTGTCGAGCTCAGAAACAGCTGACACCCGCACTTACATCCCCATCACACAATCTGTCACTGTCTTTGGCGTTAATCTTGACTACCTTCTTCGTTTACACGGGCACATTCACTCAAGGCATGCAATAGCTAGTAAGGCCGTTGCGGGCTTCTACAAACTGAAACATGCCTCTCAACGCACCAAACTACACCTCTACAAATCCCTAATACGTCCTCTGATAACTTACTCTCCTCTAGCCCTCTCTCTTGCAGCAAAAACAAAGTTACTTAAACTGCAGCGTGTCCAGAACAAGGCGCTGCGCTGGGTGCTTCATGTCAGATGGGAGGACCTCGCCACAAGCGAGTCTCTCCATGCCCAATTAGACATCCCTGCGCTGAATCTGTACTGCAAGACGCTCAGTGACAGACAGATAGATAGACAAACTTGAGACACGACAGGATTACTGGACCTCTCTCCTTGACGAAGACATTCGCAGACCCACAAACCAACACAACCTTTTCTACTCCTTGCATGATCCTGCTCCTAACCCTATTTACAAATAACTTGGTTTCGGACAGGTACCTTCTATGACAGGTACCATTCTCTGACCCACATTCCCCTTAGCTTTTGGGTTAAGACATGGCTCAGTTCTACACTCCTCTCGAGCGCTAAACGTCGCATGTCCCTTCCTCCCCGCTCACCCCACCGGAGTCCCAACAGAAGAGCCTGAATTTCTCTTCTCAATATCTGTCCCACGATCGCCATCGCTGCTGGGTTAAGCCCTGGCTCTATTTCTACGACTAAGAACACTCCTCTCCAGCACTATTCTTCGTCTGTCCCGTTTTCCCCGCTCATCCCATTTGGGATCTTACCTGAACTTTCGTTCGTTCGTTCGTTCACCCCAGGTATTAGGTTATTTCTATTTCTACGACTAAGAACACTCCTCTCCAGCACTATTCTTCGTCTGTCCCGTCTTGCTCGCTCATCCCATTTGGGATCTTACCTGAACTTTCGTTCGTTCGTTCGTTCACCCCAGGTAGATCTGTGTGTGAATTGAAAAAGCCCACTGTGTGGGCGAAACGTTGTCAATAAAGGATCACATTAAACTGCATATGTGTTTATGTTTCCATTCCGATGTGGAACTGTATCGAAAGCCTTACTGAAGTCCATATGCACAATATCATATTTAATACCATGATCTATCTCCTCAAATACCTTAGTGAAGAAAGTTAGTAAATTCATAAGACAGGAACGCCCCTTTGTAAAACCGTGCTGAGATTCATTAATCAATTTATGCCTTTCAAGATGGTTACGAAATGCTTCTGCAATTGATTCCATAAATTTACTAACTATGGAGGTAAGGTTTATTGGTCTATAGTTCGAAGCTAAGAACCTGTCACTTGCCCTGTCACTTGTCTCGCACTATGCTAGTTTGTAGTGATATATTGAAAAGATTAGCTAAAGGCATGCTAAGTTCCACTTTACATTCCTTTAAACCCCTCGCAAATAGTTCATCAGGGCCTGGGGATTTGTTAGGTTTTAATTTCACTATTTGTCTGAGGACCATGTCACTAGTTACCCTAGCCGAGCATAGTTTATTATCGTCCTGTTCTACATAATTTATTATTTCTGGAATTTCGCTAGTATCTTCATGAGTAAAAACAAAGAGGAAGTAGGTATTGAAAAATTCACACATTTCCTCATGACTGTCAGTGATCACCTTCCAGACTACACTGGTCACAGCAATGGCCCAAAATTGAGGTATCAAGCCCCGAAGTGCCTGGTTTGCGGAACGGTAGTACAATGGAAGATTTGCATTGTTGAATGAGAACCCCCTCACGTCCAAAGAAGATTGAAAAGACGCAAAAGGACTGAAAGAGCTGTAGAATGCAGATGCTGTAGCATACGGATATGAATATCAGGCCTAGCGGCCGATGATCGGCAAGTGGACTCTAGCTCTAAGAGAGTAAATGATACATTAAATGGCTCCATCCCATTAGAAGAGAAATCCAAAGGCGATTGCTCCCTGGCAAACCTAGAAGCGAGAAACGAGGGACAGAGGTGAAGCCCTTGGGAGAAACGTACAAGATAGTTCCCGATTTCCATGGCAACTTCAAGAGGTTCCGCAACACCAACAACCTGCAAAACGGGAGCTGGGACCAGAGCATACTTCCCACAGATCTTCCGTACCTTCTTCCAAACTGCACACATCAGGGAAGTCGAGGTAAAAGTAGAAATGTAGTCTTGCCAACAAGTGCGTTTAGTGTTGTGTATGATGCGGCGAGAAACTGCCCTTGATGCCTGCCTGAGGTCTGAGTAATAGAACGTGAAGCTGCAGTCAAAACAAAGGTCGAAAATTGGCTCACCCAGCTTATTAATAGAGGACGAAGAAAGGTTCCCACAAAAAGAGGTTAGATGAGAGTATAAGTCCCAACTCGCTCGTCCAAATTCACAATGGGGGCTACGAGATGGGCGAGGAATACGTAGTAGAAGCAAGAATAATAGGAAAATGATCACTGTCGTGTAAATCAGGGAGAATAGACCAAGCGTAATCAAGAGCAATTGACGAGGAATAGATAGAAAGATCGACGCAAGAAAGAGTGTGAAAGTCAAAATGAGTGGGAGCACCCGTATTTAAAACATGGAGTGGATGAGAAGTGAGAGGAATTTCCAGAGTCACAGTGGTACCCTCCCAAAAGATTATGAGTGTTAAAATTACCTAATATTATTATGACTTACAATCACTTATTGACTAAACGTCAATAATTGATTGTAAGTCAAAGGAAGGGCCGTCTGGAAGAAGGGAAGATAAGGCAAGAGTGGTAGGGTGGCGGCGACGTTGGAGGTGAATCCTGCGAGCTCGCTGGCAAACTGGGCAATCTACAAGAACGTGAAAAACCGAAATAGGGACCCAACAAACCTCTCGGAAAGGAATAGGGTGTCATTCCATGTGATATCCATGGGTAAGGCGAATATGCCCAATGCAGAGACGGGAGAGTGCAGTCTCCCGAGTACGGCAAAGGTAGTAAAAAGATGGCCACAAACCTAAAAGTGGTTTAACAAAGTGCAATTCGTTTTGGTGCATGCTCGACCATCTTTGTTGCCAACGGCCTTGAAGATGGGCAGAGATGACTGGAAAATAATCTCTGAATGGAATACTTCTATAGGAAATCAGGAAGATCATGCACTGTTGACCGCGGAACAGCCTCTGCTTGTTCATTATCCTGTACAAAAACGTGTCCAAGGACCCAACAGAAAATGACATCTTTGTTTTGGCTAGCCACATGGCACAATCATAGTTGAATATGAAGGAACTAATGGATGAAGGGAATTAAATTGTTTAATGGTTTGTAAAGCACTGACATAATCTGAAATGATCACAAACGTCGAAGGAGACAAATGTAATATGGAGAAGTGCAATGAGGATGGCATACAACTCGGCAGTAAAAATATTAGCTGAGTCTAACAAATGACCTCAGATAGCATCGTCAGGGAACACCGCCGCAAACCCAACACCGTCAGAAGATTTAGAACAATCTGTATAAACAGCAACGGCATTAACATGCGACTGAAAGTAATCAAGATAACGAGAGTGAGAAGCAGCCGTAGGTAGGAGAGCTTTGTCGCATGGCAGTAGGGTAGAACAGACACGAAACATCGGAACCTCCCTAGAGAAAAGGAAAAAGGCAAACGCTAAATGAACATGAGGTAACTGGAGAGAAGGCCGGAGTGAAGACGATGAGAAAACAGTTGGTGTAAGCAGGGGTGTTGAACAAATAATGGGCTTCTACTAACGTCTGAGACCAACCTATATGTAAACGGAACACGAAGGTCATGAGAGTGGGTATGGCATGCAAAGAGTACGTTACCTTTATTCGGCGCATGTACACACCCTCACTAAAAGGCTATCTTCCCCAACCAGCAAACCAGGTACTAGGGTTGATGATGGGGCCCCATCATTCAATCATTACCCAGGTTCCAGCCAATGAGAAGATGATTTTGGCAATCACAGAGGTGTTGTGGGTACCACTCACCTCTGTGCCCTTGTCATTCCCATTCTAGAGATGGTTGAAGCACGGTCTGCTCTCTAGTGGCTTCTACTCTGCCTTGCTTACCGTGGCGTGCACTAATACCTATTGTTGTATATAGTGTATATAGTGTACATACTTCTGTTCTAAATTGGTGAAGGATAATACAGGTCAAAAGTTTTTCTGTGTTTATTTTGCTCCTTTTACACCCAGGATAACAGGCCTTTGGGACTCCTGGGTTGTAATATGGGGGCCTGTCCGGGAGCTGGAGGTGGACTTAGAGCATGCATTGAGCCTAGGGTGACGCTGGAAGCAAGAACATAGTGTAGCTTGCTGTCTGGCATTGCATTAGCTTTGCCAACGCTTTACAAACTTTGCGTGTCATTTGCCTTGCTATGGTCAGCCTTGCTATTGTATGATCGTTCAACAGCTTGCTACTAGCTTGTTCAGTGTGCTCGTTTTGCTATGGTCAATCTTGTGTGAAGATTTTACAGTCAGCTTTGCTATTGTGTATTCACCTTGTAAGTGCATGTGCGTATTCTGCAAAAAATACTGTTCATAGCTAAGCGTGTTCTGCAAATAACATGTTACATTGGGGTATTCTGCAATATTACTGTTCATAGTAAATAACTTGTACATTGGGTATGCCACCTAGACGAGTCAGACGTTTGGTGTCGGCATATACTTTATTTAAATTGCCTAAATTGTCCCTACAGCGTTGTTGGCAGATTGCCCATTCCATTGGCATTGGTTACGAACGCACTCTCATGGCTGCTGAACTGTGTACACTGATCACCGACAAACTTCGGGAAGAGGAGATGGCACATCAAACTCCTCTCTCAACGGGAGCCAGGAATAAAACCCCGATGTTCTCGCAGGAGGAAAATGATACATCAGCAGAGCAAATTCGTCGGTCTCGTACAGAAGGGTTGTCTGAAAGCGAATCAGCTGCGTTGGCACTTGAGTTGGCAAAAATTAATCTTGAGCAGACTAGGGAACAGAGGGCATTTGCCAAGGAAGAGTTTGATAAGGAAAAATAAAGAATGCAGTTTTCGCAAGTTGTAAGTGACTTCAGTTTACAGACAGCAGTGCAGCTTGTTCCCCGCTTCAATGAGGCAAAACCAGAGCAATTTTTCGAAACTTTCGAAAATCAGGCTTGAGCCTTGAGGTGGCCGGAACAGCACTGGGCGTCGTTGGTTCACACAACATTGTTTGGTAAGGCACAGGAATTTACGTCAGTGTTAAATGACACTGATTTTTCCGATTATAAAGAAGTGAAGACCACAGTTTTGGGAGCATATACATGTACCCCAGCTAAGTACAGAAAGTTTTTTAAATTAGGCAGACAACAGCTTGGTCTATCCCTGGTTGATTTTGTGAGACAGCAGACCAAAGCTTTTACCAGTTGGTATAAAGTGGTGTTGCTACCTTCGATGATCTCGTGCAGCTTATTCTGGTTGACAACCTGCTTGAGTCTGTGGGACCAGAGGCTAGAGTCTTTCTGCAGGATCGTGACTTAACCACTGCATTGGAGGCAGCCAGATTGACTGATACCTTTGAAACTAACCGCTCCTTGTCCGAGCGGTCCCATCTCTCTTTTCAACAGCCTGGCATGAGCAGAGATCGTCAACCTTGGAGGATGAAGTGCCAGCTGGAGGGAGAACGTCTACGTCAGTCAACTAAGTCACCTGGTGAGCCACACTACTCAACTTATGGTCCACCTGGTGAGAGACAAACCACTCAACAGGGAAAGCCTGTTGTCTGCTTCCTCTGTAATAAAGTAGGTCACATCCGTCCCAACTGCCCCCAAAAACCTCAACCCATTAAGAAAATCTATATCCCTAGTAACATGTCCCTGAAAGAAGTAGAGAAAGGGATGGCCCCTTATTACTGTCAGAGTCGTATTTCCCTTCAGGAAGACTCAAAAACAACTGAAGTCAGAACCTTTAGAGATACTGGAGCATATTGCTCACTTATAAAAGAGGGAGTACTTCCCCTTTCTGAGAACACCTTCTTGCAGTCCTCCGTTTTGCTGGAAGCATTTGGAGGAGCGATATTTTCTGTCCCCTTGCATAGAATTTATGTACAGTGCAAATATTACACTGGATACTTGACTGTGGGTGTATCCGAGGGATTCCCCATGAAAGATGCCATGTTATTGCTGGGTAATAACATTACCACTGCTAGTGTATGTCCTGAATCCATAATCATTAATTCTTGGCCATAACTCGGGCAACATCCCAAGGGTTGTCTGGTGAGAATGCTGACCTATCATTGGACGACTCTGATCTCTGAATAGCCAATTTGTTTTACAAGGAAAACTGGCCAGGGCTTCGTAAATTAAGTGAACAAACCCAGATCATGCCTTCCTATTCCAGGGTTACAGGATTGCCAGATATCTCTGTTTCCATGCCCGAGGGACTGTCCTTCTGGGAGGAACAATGAAAGGACCCATCTTTGAATTTCGCTTTTCAGGCAGCCATGGGTAAATTCTTTTCGGATCATCCGGTCAAGTATAAACTTAAAAACGACTATTTGATCTGCACTGAGACTGGTAAGGAGATAGAGGGCCGGCAACTGTCAGACAGGTTAGTGGTTCCAACAAATTTAGACCTTAAATATTGAATATAGCTCATAATACTTCATTAGAAGGTCACCTAGGAATTACTAAAACATTACATAGAATCACAAAAGAATTTTATTGGCCAAAATTAAGGCAGGATGTGAAGAATTATATCCGGTGTTGCCAAGAATGTCAGCAAGTAGGGAAACCTGGACATTCCATTAAACCTGCACCTCTCCAGCCTATACCTGCTGATGGAGAACCTTTTGCATATTTAATTATAGATTGTGTAGGTCCGCTACCTAAGTCAAAGTCTGGAAATCAGTATGTACTTATTTACCATTATTGATAAAGTAACTAGATACTCTGAAGCAATTCTCATGTGCAATATTAATACTAAAGCCATTCTCAAGGCTTTAACCAGATTTATTTCTTGTTTTGGCATTCCTAAAACTATTTAAAGTTATCAAGGTACTAACTTCATTGCCAAAGCATTCAGAGAAGCATTAACTAGGTTAGGTATAATCCACAACTTATCCACTGCCTATCATCCTCAGTCCCAAGCCGCCTTGGAAAAATTCCATCAGACGTTAAAAAACATGTTGAGAACTTTTTGTATGCATTCTCCTACAGACTGGGATGAATCACCACCTTTGTTGCTGTTTTCAATAAGAGAAACTGTGCAGGAGTCTACTGGGTACAGTCCGTTTGAGGTGATCTTCGGGCACAATGTACGAGGTCCTCTTCGGGTGCTCAAAGAAGGATGGATGGGAGAAGACGTTAGTTAAACACTCTACAACACGTCTTCAAGGTTGCAGGTGGCACGCCAGTTAGCCAAGACTTACCTAAAGGCAGTTCAAAATAAGATGAAACAGAGGTATGACAGAAATGCACAATTCCACTCCTTCCATCCAGGAGACAAGGTGTTGGTAAAGGAACCTATACCTGGCCACACCTTGAAAGCTAGATTTATGGGAGCTGTGCAAATTGTAAGTAAATTATCTGATGTAAATTATGTAGTATCTCCCTTTGATAAGACCTCAAAAACTAAAACTTACCACATTAATCAATTATAATATTTTTATACACCAGATAAAGTCCCAGTAATGACTCTGTCCTCTACCTCTGAGGACGACTCTGACTCTCTGCACTCTATTTCTGAAATTAATGTCAAGCTTCCAAACTCTGTCCTCAAGGACCCTAGCCCTTTAATGGTGGGGCTATCTGAAACTCAAGCAACAAGTTTAACCGCGCTTCTACAGTCATACCCTGATATTTTGTCGGATGTGCCGAAAAAATGTATGTTAGGTTATCATGACGTAGATGTGGGAAACTTTAAACCTATTAAACTCTCCCCCTACAGAGCTAATCCTGGAAAGCAGAAGCTGATTCAGCAGGAGGTAGAATTTCTGTTAGAGCATGGGTTAGTGGAGGAGTCATCTAGTCCATGGGCTTCACCGTGCATCCTTGTTAAAAAAGTTGATGGAGGTTTTCATATGTGTACAGACTACCGTAAGGTGAAGGAGGTCACAATCACAGATGCTTACCCTCTTCCTCTTCTAGATGACGTAATCGACTTTGTGGGTAAGGTTACTTTTGTGTCAAAGTTAGATCTCCTTAAAGGTTACTATCAGGTACCTTTGACGGATAAGGCGAAGGAAATCTCTGCCTTCGTAATTCCATGATGTCATTATCAATATACAATTACCCCCTTCGGAATGAAAATTCACCCTCTTCATTCCAGAAACTTATCCAACAGGCTATTAAAGGACTTGAAGGCACGGCAGCGTACCTGGTGATATTGTCGTGGTGTCTGATACTTGGGATCAACACCTATTTAGACTTAAGGCTCTTTTGAGACCTTTCAGAGTTCCCATTTAACTGTCAATTTATCTAAGTCTTCCTTTGGCCAGGCGACTGTTACTTTTCTAGGCCATGAAGTAGGTAGTGGTAAAGTTGCTCCTAAATTTGCTAAAGTTCTTGCCATTAAAGATTATCCAGTTCCACATGTTAGGAAATCTGCTCTCTAGTGGCTTCTATTCTGCCTTGCTTACCATGGAGTGCACTAATACCTATTGTTGTTCATAGTGTATATAGTGTACATACTTCTGTTCTAAATTGGTGAAGGATAATACAAGTCAAAAGTTTTTCTGCTGTGTTTATTTTGTTCCCTTTACAACCAGGATAACAGGCCTTTGGGACTCCTGGGTTGTAATAGTGGACATAGTAACGAAGGCAATGAGCATCACAACGATCAGCTAAGGAAAGAATATTCGCCTCAGCATACAGGCTTTCAACAGAAGATGAACGAAAGGCACTAAGTCATAAACGTAAACCCTGATGATAAAGGGGATCTAACTTAGAGTGGCAGGAAAAGCTGCAGAATAGAGATGGTCGCCATAATCCAGCTCGGACAAGGCTAGGGTGGAATGCACAAGGAGGATAGTCGGACGATTGCTCCCCATGAACGATGTGCAAGAATTTTAAACTCAGCCCACCATGGCAAATTGACTTCAGAGAGGAAATGTGAGGTTTCCGTGTCAACCGGCGATCGAAGAGAAGGCCAAGAAACTTGACCGTATCACGTTCTGGAATGTGTGAGCAGTGCCAATACATTGAAATATCTGGGACAAGAGGATGTCTAGTGAAGGTAATGAAATGGGTTTTCATACTAGAAAATATAAATCCACGAGGAGTGGCCCAACAGGAAACTCGGTCATTCGCATTCTGAAGGGAGGCCACTACCAGGCGACAGTCAGCGCCTGCGTAAGATATAGCAAAGTCATCCACATAAACTGACGGCCAAATACGCAAAGAAAGAACAGAAGGTAGATCTTTAGATATTTCATAGCCAAAAGAAAAAAGGGAGTGCTAAGGGCAAAACCTTATGGGACACCCTCGGCCTGAACAAAGTCTGAGGAAAGCGAGGCGCCAACACAGACACGAAAATGTCTGTCAGATAAGAAAGCATTAAGGAAAGTTGGTAGATTACCCCGCAGGCCTGAGGAATGGGCTTGAGCTAAAATTGTATACTTCCAAGTGGTGCCATATGCCTTCTCGAGATCAAAATCGACTGCTAGGACGGAGTGTTTTTAGCAAAGGCATTTTGCGCATACATATCTAAGTGTAGGATGGGGTCCAAAGTAGAGCGGCCCTTGCGAAAGCCATATTAGAGAGGGGAAAGACTATTGAGAGTCTCCAAATACTATATCAGACGTCTATTCACCAATCATTACACCACCTTGCAGATTACACTGGTTAGAGGAATGGGACGATAGTGAGAGGTATCAAGCCCTGAGGTACCTGGTTTGAGAAACGGTTGTAGAAGGGCAGATTTCCATTGAGGGAGAACCCCTCGCGTCCAAATACGATTGAGAAGATGCAAAAGGACTGAAAGGGCTGTAGAATTCAGATGTTATAGCATACTGATATGAATATCATTAGACCCAGCTGCCGATGACTGGCAAGCGTAAAGTGTGGAGTCTAGCTCTAGGAGAGTGAAAGGTACGTTATACGGCTCCATTCCATTAGGGGAGAAATCCAAGAGCAGTTGCTCTGTACCTTCTGTACCTTCTTCCTAACCGCACACATAAGGGAAGTCGAGGTAGTGGTAGACACGTAGTCTTGCCAACAAGGGTGTTTAGCGTCGCGCACGACATAAGAACATAAGAAAGAAGGAACACTGAAACAGGCCTACTGACCCATGTGGAGCAGATCCATGTCATCCCCTCGGATTAGCCCAATGACCCCCGGATTAGCCCAATGACCCACCCAGTCTGGTCACTCCACTCAAGGAAGGAGCACGGCACCAGACCCAGCAGCACAAGCTAGTCAGGTCCAACTCACACCCACTCGTGTATTTATCTAACCCTATTTTTAAAACTACACAACGTTTTAGCCTCAATAACTGTACTCGGGAGTTTGTTCCACTCATCCACAACTATTACCAAACCAGTGCTTTCCTATATCCTTCCTGAATCTGAATTTTTCTAACTTGAAACCATTGCTGCGAGTCCTGTCTTGGCTGGAAATTTTCAGCACGCTATTTACATCCCCTTTATTTATTCCTGTTTCCATTTATACACCTCGATCATATCCCCTCTAATTCTACGCCTTTCGAGAGAGTGCAGATTCAGGGTCCTCAGTCTATCCTCACAGGGAAGATTTCTGATACATGGGATCATCTTTGTCATCCTCCTCTGTACGTTTTCCAGAGCGATTGCCCTTGCCCGCTTAAAATCCAAAAGACGATCTGAGGTCCGATTATATCGATAACGGCCCCACGCAGAACGTTTCAAACGCACTGCAGGGGCACACACAGGAGACCACCAAGGCATGCATGTCTGAGATTCCCTGCCTGACGTTTGAGGAATAGAACGTGATGCTGCAGTCACAACTAAGGCTGAAAACTGGTGCACCAGCTCATCAATAGAGGACGAAGAAAGTTCCCCACGAAAAGCTTTAAGATGAGAGTATAAGTCCCAGTTCGTTCGTCCAAATTGCTACGAGGCTACAAGGGTTACGAGGCTACAAGGCGGTTGGGAATACGTAGTAGAAGTCAGAATAGGAAAGTGATCACTGTCCTGTAAATCTGGGAGAAGAGACCAAGCGTAATTAAGGGCGACTGACAAGCAGATAAAAAGATCAATTGAAGAGAGAGACTGATTACGAGAGTCAAAATGGGTGGGGGCACCCGTATTTAAAACATGAAGAGGATGAGAAGTGAGAAGAGTCTCCAACTGATCATCACGAGAGTCACAGTGGGACCCTTCCCAAAGATGATGGTGATCGTTAAAATCACCTAATATGATGGGCGGCGGCAGAGAAGAGATCAGAACCCAAAATCCGAGATACAGAATTCATGGGAAAGGGAGAGATACAAGCCATCTGTGCAAATAAATACAGGCTGCAGTATAATGCAGCAGAGAACGAACAAAGACCTGTTGATACGGTATACCAATGCTTACAAGAAGTGCACTCTCATTAAATTATTCATCAGGAAAGGGATCAGAAGAATGCAACTGCGCAGAGCCCGAAATGGGACGAATAACATCTGAACGAATTTTGGGCTCTTGTAACCCAACACATAATAGGGAAAACTGGGAGAGCAATACCTGGAGCTCTCCTCGATTACCCCTGAGGCCACGAATATTCCATTGTAAATAAGTCATTATTCGCAAAGGCAGATATGCCATCAGTAAGAAGCAATAAAATCAATGAAGCCAATGTGTGGAGGCAACAGAAAGTGTGTAAGCAAGGAGAAATCAGAATGCTGTGAAGGAAAAGATTGCTGCGAGGGTTGCTCATCGAGGGTTTCGTCTCCGCAATATACTAAGAAATAGTGTCAAGTGTTTCAGCAGATAAGGAAGATGCCGATACCATGACTTCAGAGACAGGCGAGGTAAAAGAAGTAGAGATCGGGGAGACTATGGAAGGAACCAAAGAGGTCTGAAAGGAGAGGGGAGTATGAACCTGGAGAGATGCACTTGCGGGGACAGAAGATTTCTGCGGTGGAACAGGAGAGGAACGAGGCTGGAAGGTAACTGGGGAAGAAGTCTTTGGGGGAACAGTAGAAGAGGGCACGCGAGTGGGGTCAACCTCCACCTTCTTGTGAGAATTAGAAAGGGGGACGAGAACTAGGCACTGAGGCCGTAAAAGACAGCTGTTGGGGAATTGTAAGCACCAGAGGAATAGGAAGAGGCTTAGGCTTAGGAGACAGGTTCACTTTCTAGGGTGATAGGAGCGAAGAAGGTGCCGGCATGCGAGGCCTGGCAGACTGTGAAACTAGCGGCCGAGATGAAGAAATAGAGGTAGGAAGAGGTAAGGTGGTGTGGGTTTCAGAGGGTAAAACTGCAAAAGAATTAGAGACGGGGTGACCCTGGAAGACATGGCACCAGAGGAGCTGATAGACTGGGGGCCACCAAGGTTGAAGGTCTCCTAGCTACTCCAGAATAAGGAACATGAGGAAGATTCCCCTGAAGGCGGAGCGGAGAGACATCCATAGCTTAAGGCCTTCGCTCTCCTTAAGACAACAGATTTCACGTTCATTAATATGATAGACCTGATATCGGTGGGAAAGGATGAGTTTCTTTGCAAATAATGTAAGTGTAGTGAAGATTGCAAGTTTTATCTGCATGATCCACATCACCACAGACCGGGCACTCTTCCACATACCTGCAGTATTTAGTGGGAAGTTCAAAACGCCAACAATTTCGACACTGGTGGGGAGTAGGGACCATTTTACAGACTCCTAGGCGATGTCCCGTGATATAAACGGAGGACGGGAGTTCGACAGTCAAAAGTTAAGTGGGCGACGTTACTGGGCCTCAGCCCACGAGCGGGCAGGACTATGTATCCATTTTGAGAATCGAAAGGTCCTGAAGGCTAATATCTCTAAAATATCGTCACCGCAATACCGAAAATCACTATGTACAATGGTACGCAGTAAGACTTTCGTAACACTGCAAGAATTGAGAGTAGCGTGCTTGTGAACTGTAATAGGAACATTATCAATGGAGGATGGGAAAGATCATGAGTCTGGTCTGCATTCTGAACTGTAACGATGTGCACCGCTCTGAGGAGCGTGAAAGGGCATATTTTGGCCAACGTCTCGTAAAAGAGCTTTACCAATACTGTGGTCAGAAAGATAATAAGTTGGAGACGTCGGTTGTAAGGAAAAGAACTTGGTCCACTGTGTACTTGTAAACCTAGTGCATAAAGGAAGTGGGTGTCGTGTAGGTTGTTTCTGGGTGGAATGAGTAGAAATCGAAGAACTGTCGTCAGCAAATGGTCTGCTACATTTAGGCTTTGGACCACGGGCAGCCCTACCTTAGGCAGGCGAGCGATCCGAAAACCGTTGCACTGCATGTGAGGAAGCTGGATGCATAGTTAAAGATGTACGAGAGGTAGATGCACTAGAAGAAATGGGCAGAGCCCTGGCACCTGGAGCAGGTGACGAGGCATCACAAGCAGAAGGTATATGGGTATGGGAGAAGTCTGGTGAATATTCCAAAAATGAAGTCGGGTCAGAGCAGGATGAAGTAACTAAAAGGGGCCTGGGAGGAGAGTGAAGACTCCACGGTGGTGGCACTTCTTTCTAATTATTATAATAAAAAAAAGAAAGGAAAAAAAAGAAGAGGGACAGTTGCTAGAAGGCATGAAAGGGTCATAAGTTTCCTTCCTCCTCCAAGAGGTCCTCGATACCGCCAGCAGTGCAGATGTAGCGTGAAACCCTTGCCATACCCTGCCCCTCAAGCCAGTAAACCAGCGCTCCGGGATAGCAACCTCACATCTACCGAGCCACCCCGGTGGACAAGAGAGGGCGGTCGGATACCCCCCACAAAGCATACTTCTTTGGCTGCCACCTTCCAGCCTCTGGAGATACACCCATCACCTGCAGGACACCCCTCCAAATTCCTGGAAATCTGGGAAGGGAGCAGGGCGCCTCCAGATCCAGATTCCATTGCAAACTACACCACTATCGAGGAACTCCACGCAGCGGGATGAACCCTGGCACACATACCCCTACCTACAAACCGTAATACCAGAAGGGAGGACCCCAGAAGCTACAAACGAGATGGGGAAAAGTGAAGGATGGGAAGGGGAAGGAAAGGGAAAAAGGGAGGGATAGGGAGGATAGGATAGGGAAGGAGGAGCTGAGGGGTAATTAGGTTCGGTCTGAGGAAGAATACCAGACCAAGTTTTTTACCACGACAAGGAGCCCACCATAAAGAAGTCCTTGATATGAAGCCAAAGATTCTGTTCACTTTATTGTGAACACTTATGCACTGTTGTCTTTGTTTTACATTACTGCTAACCAGAACTCCCAAATCCTTTTTGCAATCAGTTATATTAAGATCTACATTTAGTTTATATGTGGCATGGTTATTTTCTTGTCCAAAGTTTAGAACGTTGCATTTGTCTATATTAAACTGCATCTGCCACTTCTCCGACACTGCGTCAGTATTCAAATCTTCCTAGAGTGCTCTAATGTCCTCAGTAGAATGAATTAGGCGACCTATTTTGGTGTCATCAGAAACTTATTTATGTTGCTATTTATTCCCTCATCAATGTCTTTTATATAAATTGTGAACAACAAAGGGCCCAACACTGACCTCTGTGGAACACCACTCACGACGCGCCCCCACTGATTTCTCCCCAGTGATGCAAACACTGCTACCAATCTGTCAACCCCACCCCTACCCAGGAAAAAAAATTCTAGTCCGTGTGTCTTAATTTCCCTCAATAACCTCTGTTGTGGAACTATCAAAAGATTGACTGAAGTCCATATACAGTATCATTCATTACCATGATGTACCTCCTCAAATACCTTGGTGAAAAATGTTAGTAAATTTTTAAGGCAGGAACGCCCTTTTATAAGACCTTGCCGAGATTCATCAATTTATTCCTTTCAAGATGACTACGAATTGCCTCGGCAATTCTGTTTCCATCGAGGCTGAGGGACTGAACACATCAAAATAATAACTTCTTCTGTTGTCGCTCTCCTAGCCCATGAGCTGACTACCTCAAAATCTGCTTCAAATGTCTTCAATATATTAGTCACTTCACTTTTCATCTGTAAAATCCTGCTACACAGATGAGTGTTGCATATGTTTCTTATTCATCTATCAAGGAATGAAGGGAAGGAAAGAATGAATAAAAAAGTGAGGGAAGGAAGAAAACAGGGAAGAAATGTAGGTAGGTTCAGTGGGAAAGAGCGTAAACTGGGAAATGGTGTAGAACATCCTTACATCTACCACGCTTTGAAGTGAGCAGTTTGTTCTGAGCGGCTGAATGTACGAAGCGATTGAGCTGAGAGAAGAACACGAGATAAGTTTTTGAAATACATGTATTGAGTGGAAGAGGGTTTTAGCCGTTTTTAAACAATAATATATATATTACATATATAGTGCCAATTTTGGCTTAAATCACAAAAATCATTCTGAACCTAACAAAAAAAAAATTTAATTGCTTTTTATTATTGTAAACTCATCTAAAATATATTTAGTTTGATTAGGGTAAATTAAATTGCACTCTTTATAATAAGGTTAGGTAACATTAACAGTTGCAGTTAAAACTGCAACATTAACACCCCTCCTTCAGAGGGGTGTTAATGTTGCAGTTTTGTAACTAGTGTAAATCACCCTTCTGACAAGATAGTGATGAAGTGAATGATAAAAGCTTCTTCTTTTTCGGGTCACCCTGCCTTGGTGGGAATCGGCCGATGTGTTTATAAAATTAATTTTTACATTAAAATAAATGGAAAATTATATCTTTAAACGTATGACAAAATTTTAGAAAGAATTTTAAACGAGTTCTTGCTAATTGACCAGTGCTACCTATTCGGCACGACTTACACACACACACACACCCCACACACACACACACACACAATATATATAAATTAAATTATATATATATATTTTGTATATATATATATATTATATATATATAAAAAT
This sequence comes from Cherax quadricarinatus, assembly GCF_026875155.1. Taxonomy (NCBI): domain Eukaryota; kingdom Metazoa; phylum Arthropoda; class Malacostraca; order Decapoda; family Parastacidae; genus Cherax; species Cherax quadricarinatus. The sequence goes on along the minus strand of NC_069416.1, from coordinate 23,283,566 downwards.
ATTAATATATTTAAAATATATAAATATAAAATATATATAAAAAATAATATAAATATATATTTTATATATTATATATATATATATATATATATTATATATATATATATATAGATAGATAGATAGATAGATATAAAACAACACTGCACTAGCCCAAAGGGCTCGAACCCCTGCTGTTTTGGGCCCGCCTCATGGTGAGCGAAAACACATGGAGCCCTAATCCACTGGACATACGATCCTTAAAAGTAACGCATCCAGCGCACTGAATGTTGTACACACTACCAAGGACACACGATGGTGTGGATGACTCTTTGCTAATTTTTATTCGTCCCTGTTGGTAACTAGTTCAACGAGCAGTATTTTATATTATTTTTGACCCCGAACGAGTGGTATTGATCAATAACAACACTGCCTAGCCAAGGACTCGAACCCATGCTGCACTCTTTTGGTTTTTATTAGGTACACCCCCGCTCGTTTTAAAGCAAATATCTAATTTATCCAATCACGTGGGAAGAATCTATTCCTAAAAACATGAAGACTTGGGCAAGAGGGGAGAGTGGTTGTTTTAGACGAAACGTCCGAAAGGGAAGCAATGCCATTCTCAGTGAATTTGAAAGTGGAATGATTGTTGATGCTAGACGGGGTGGTCTGAGTATCTCAGAAACTGATGTCCTGGGATTTTCACTCACAACAGTCTCTAGAATTTACATTATTAGTAACACGGGGGAGCGCTAAACCCGTAGGATTATACAGCGCATGTGGGGGGGGTGGAAGGTATTCAGGCTCAATTCGGGAACCGAATCACGGATCCAAATTTTCCCTTGATCAAGAGCCCCTCACCAGCGTCAAGGAACCTTCCTTGAGGGGTTTAGAGTTTACAGAAAACGGTGTGAAACACAGAGCGGCCGTTGTGTAGGCGAACACACCATGTTAATGGTAGAGGTCAGTGAGAATAACCAGACTGATTCAGATATGAAGGCAGCAATAATTCAAATAACCACGTGTTACGGCAGTGGTTTGCAGACGATCTCTAAACACACAACACAGTGATCCTTGTATTGGATAATTGTTAAGAAGTGTGGAAGTGTGGGTCCTTCAATCCATCAAAGAGCTTCTGAAAGAGCCCCCTTCCTCTTTAAGAAAAAAAATTATAACAATAAGTTACAAATTTTTATTGAATATAAAAACATATCTTAAAATATAAAACAAACATGAAATGGTCCTAACTGAAGCGAATGGTGGGAAAATTAAATGAATAAATAGAATCAAATGAGCAAGACTAAAATGTACAGAAACCTCCGAGTCTGCTATTGGTATGGTATGATGCATAGGAATAGCTGGAGTGGAACGGGAAGCTACAGTGAGGTCACATGTGTTCGTGACTATTGTGAAGGCCAACTCCAGACGGACACAATGATTATGAAGGTGCGCAGCTAGCAGCGTAGATAACATAGTTAGATGCCTATAGATGAATGGTTCAGAGTTAGATGCCGGGAGTCGTAATCAAGTGGAAATCGGCAACAGTAGAAAGAACTAGGCAAGTACTTCAATATGTTGCCGAGAGTTCCCGAGTGAGGCTTTTGACCTGCACAAAAGAAAGGTGACAGAGCTCTTGTGATGCAGGAGTGTCGATCTAAAGCAAAAATGAACGAACAGTAGAGTTACCAAGATGAGACCTTATTATTCAGTTTTTGAACTATTAGATCGGGCAGCTCGTCTCGTCTCGCATCTGGTGGGTGACCCAAACTTTTCAGCAAGGATGAGGAGTAAATAAAAAGGAAATTACTAACCGGACAGAATCATTCACAGGATAGGCTGAAGACCTTTAAAATAGTGATGACTAAATGTTACCTTAAAACGTAAATATATCCAAGTCCGGACAAAAGTTAAAAACCCCAACAAGAGAGTAACTTTTGTCTGCTAAATTAAGAAAACAAAACTAAACATTAAATATTCAGACTTGATGTGAACAGGAAGCCAAGTGACACTACTACGTCCGCAAGGGTCACTTGTTGCCTCTCACCCGGTGGATGAGGAGGAGGGGGATGGTAAGGTAACTGTTCACATACCCATTTCTCAGCAACCATACTACCAATCATACTTCCTACACCAGTAATTCTTCCACTCTTTGTAATGAACTTTTCAGTCACAATGACCTACGGCAGCAGACGACCACACCAGGTTTCACACCAGTCAGCTAAAAACAAGAAAATGAGACTACAGTTGGTGCAGGCTTACAACACTACGTAACTGAAAAAGTCACCTGGTCTCATTATTATCGTTACGACATGCCTGTGATATGTAATTTGGGAAACAACACAATTTCATGGAACACCCTCCCTTTGGTGCCAACGATTCAGGGGAGAAGTTGGGGTGGTTGTGGTGGAGGTGGTGGGGGTGGTGGTGCAGGTAGGGGTGTGGGGGGTGGTGGGGGTGGGGGGGGTGTGGTGTGGGGGTGGTGGTGGGGGTGGGGGTGGTGCGTAGTGGTGTGGTGGTGGGGGTGGGGTGGTGGTGCGGTAGTGGTGTGGGTGGTGGTGGGGGTGCAGGTAGGTGTGGTGGTGTGGGGTAGTGGTGTGGTGGTGGGGGTCGGGTAGGGGTGTGGTGGGGTGGTGGGGGTGGTGGGGGTGCGGGGGTAGTGGTGTTGGTGGTGGTGGTGGGCGGGTTTAGTGGTGTGGTGGTGTGGTGTGGTGGTTGTGGTGGTGGTGTTACTGGTGGTGGTGGTGTACTGGTGGTGGTGTACTGGTGGTGGTGTGGGGGTGGGGGTGTACTGGTGGTGTGGTGGGGTGGTGGTGTACTGGTGGTGGTGGGTGGTGGTGGTGTTACTGGTGGTGGTGTGGTGGTGGTGGTGTATGGTGGTGGTGTGGTGGTGGTGGTGTGGTGGTGGTGGTGGGTGGTGGTGGGTACTGGTGGTAGTGTGGTGGGTGGTGGTGTATGGTGGTAGTGTGGTGGTGGGGGTATACTGGTGGGTGGTGTGGTGGTGGTGGTGTGCTGGTGGTTTGGTGGTGGTGTGGTGGTGGTGGTGTGGTGGGGGTGGTGGGGTGGTGGTGGTATACTGGTGGTGGTGTGGTGGTGGTGGTGTGCTGGTGGTGTAGGTGGTGGTGTGGTGGTGGTGGTGTGGTGGGGTGGTGTGGTGGTGGTGGTGGTGTGGTGGTGGTGGTGGTGTGGTGGTGGTGGTTTTTACTGGTGGTGGTGTACTGGTGGTGGTGGGGTGGTGGTGGTGGGGTGGTGGTGGTGTGGTGGGGGTGGTTTTGGTGGTGGTGGTGTTGGTGGTGGTGGTTATGGTGGTGGTGTGGGGGTTTGGTGTACTGGTGGTGGTGTGGTAGTGGTGTGGTGGTGGTGTGTTGGTGGTGATGGTTGGTGGTGATGTGTTGGTGGTGATGTGTTGGTGGTGGTGTGTTGGTGGTGGTGTGTTGGTGGTGATGTGCTGGTGGTGGTGGTGTGCGGGGAGAGGGTTTGGTGGTGTGTCCTGGTGGCGGTGTGCTGGGTGTGCTGGTGGTAGTGGTGTGTTGGTGGTGGTGGTGGTGGTGGTGGTGTGATGGTGTTGGTGGTGTGATGGTGGCGGTGGGGGTGGTTTGTGATGGTGGTGGTGGTGTGTGATGGGGGTGGTGGTGTGATGGTGGTGGTGGTGTGGTGGGTGGGTTTTGATGGTGGTGTGATGGTGGTGGTGGTGGTGGTGGTGGTGGTGGTGGTGGTGGTGTGATGGGGGTGGTGTGATGGTGGTGGTGTGATGGTGGTGGTGGTGGTGGTGGTGGTGGCGGCGGTTGTGTGGTGGTGGTGGTGGCGGTGTGATGGTTGGTGGGGGTGGTGGCAGTGAGATGGTTGGTGGTGGTGGTGGCAGTGAGAGGGTTTGGGTGGTGGTGGTGGCAGTGAGATGGTGGTGGTGGTGGTGGGGGTTGTGATGGTGGTGGGGGATGGTGGTGTGCTGGTGGTGGTGTAGTGGTGGTGGTGTGCTGGTGGTGGTTGTAGTGGTGGTGGTGTGCTGGTGGTGGTTGTGTGGTGGTGGTGTGCTGGGGGTTTGGTTGTAGTGGTGGTGGTGTGCTGGGGGTGGTGTGCTGGTGGGGGGTGTAGTGGTGGTGGTGGTGGTTGTGGTGGTGGTGGTGGTGGTGGTTGAGCGGTGGGTGGTGGTTGTTCTAGTGGTGGTGGTGGGTGGTTGTTCTAGTGGTGGTGGTGGTTGAAGTGGTGGTGGTGGTGGTTGTTCTAGGGTGGTGGTTGTTCTAGTGGTGGTGGGTTGTTCTAGTGGTGGTGGTGGTGGTGGTGGACTGGTGGTGGTAGGGGTTTGTATGGTGGTGGTGGTTGTTCTAGTGGTGGTGGTGGTGGTGTACTGGTGGTGGTGGTGTAGTGGTGTACTGGTGGTGGGGGTTTGGTTGTTCTAAGTGGTGGTGGTGGTGGTGTACTGGTGGTGGTGGTGGTAGTGGTTGAAATGGTGGGGGGTAGTGGTGTACTGGTGGTGGTGGTGGTGTATGGTGTGGTGGTGGTGTACTGGTGGTCGTGGTGTACTGGTGGTGGTGGTGTACTGGTGGTGGTGGTGGTAGTGGTGTAATGGTGGGGTTAGTGGTGTACTGGTGGTGGGGGTTTGTACTGGTGGTGATGGTGGTAGTGGTGTACTGGTGTTGGTGGTGGTAGTGGTGTACTGGTGGTGGTAGTGGTGTACTGGTGGTAGGGGTGTACTGGTGGTGGTGGTGGTGGTGTACTGGTGGTGATGGTGGTAGTGGTGAAACTGGTGGGTGGTAGTGGTGTACTGGTGGTGGTGGTGGTGGTGTTAACTGGTGGTGATGGTGGTAGTGGTGTACTGGTGTTGGTGGTGGTAGGGGGTGTACTGGTGGGTGGTGGGGGTAGGTGTACTGGGGGTTTGGTAGTGTGTACTGGTGGTGGTGGTTGGTGGTGTACTGGTGGTGATGGTGGTAGTGGTGTACGGGGGTTGGTTGGTGGTAGTGGTTGTATGGTGGTGGTAGTGGTGTATGGGGGTGGTAGTGGTGTATGGTGGTGGTAGTGGTGTACGGGTTTGTACGGGTTGGTGGTAGTGGTGAAACTGGTGGTGGTGGTGGTGTACTGGTGGTGTGGTGGTAGTGGTGTACTGGTGGTGGTGGTGGTGGTGGTGTTGGTTTTCTGGTGGTGGTGTTGGTTTTATGGTTTTGGGTTTGGTGGTGTTGGTGTACTGGTCTTGGTGGTGGTGTTGGTGTACTGGTGTTGGTGTACGGGGTGGTAGTGATGCGCTGGGGGTTTGGTGGTAGTGATGCGCTGGAGGGGTGGTGGCTGGTGGTGTGCTGGTGGTGGTTTGTAGTGGTGGTGGTGTGCTGGTGGTGGTTTTGGTAGTGGTGGTGGTGTGCTGGTGGTGGTTGTAGTGGTGGTGGTGTGCTGGTGGTGGTTGTAGTGGTGGTGGTGTGCGGGGTGGTGGTTGTAGTGGTGGTGGGGTGCTGGTGGTGGTTGTGTGGTGGTGGTGTGTAGGTGGTGGTTGTAGTGGTGGTGGTGTGCTGGTGGTGGTTGTAGTGGTGGTGGTGTGCTGGTGGTGGGTTGTAGTGGTGGTGGTGTGCTGGTGGGGGTTGTAGTGGTGGGGGGTGTGCTGGTGGTGGTTGTAGTGGTGGTGGTGTGCTGGTGGTGGTTGTAGTGGTGGTGGTGTGTGGTGGTTGGTTGTAGTGGTGGTGGTGTGCTGGTGGTGGTTGTAGTGGTGGTGGGTGCTGGGTGGTGGTTGTAGTGGTGGTGGTGTGCCGGGGGGTGGTTGTAGTGGTGATGGTGGGGCCGGTGGTGGTTGTAGTGGTGATGGTGTGCCGGTGGTGGTTGTAGTGATGGGGGTTTGTGCCGGGTTGGTTGTAGTGATGGTGGTGTGCTGGTGGTGGTTGTATGGTGGTGGTGTATTGGTGGTGGTTGTAGTGGTGGTGGTGTATTGGGGGTGGTTGTAGTGGTGGTGGTGTATTGGGGTGGTGGGGTGGGGGGTGGTGGTGGTGGTGGTGGTAGTGTTGTGCTGCTGGTGTGCTGGTGGTGGTGGTGGTAGTGTTGTGCTGCTGGTGTGGTGGTGGTATGCTAGCGGTGGTGGGTTTTGGTGGTGGAGGTGGTGGTGTGCTGGTGGGGGTTTGTGCTGTGGTGGTGGTGGTGGAGGTTGTGGTAAGTGGTGTGCTGCTGGTGGTGGTGTTTTGGTGGTGGGTGTTTTGGTGGTGGTTTTTTGGGGTGGTGGTGGTGGTGTTTTGGTGGTGGGTGGTGGTGGTGGTTTTGGTGGTGGTGGTGGTGGTGTTTGGTGGTGGTGGTGTTTTGGTGGTGGTGGTGTTTTGGTGGTGGTGGTGGTGGTGTTTTGGTGGTGGTGGTGTTTTGGTGGTGGTGGTGGTGGTGGTGGTGGTGGTGGTGGTGTTTTGGTGGTGGTGGGGGTGGGGGTTTGGTGGTGGTGGTGGTGGTGGTGGTGGTGCTGGTGGTGGTGGTGGTGGTGCTGGTGCGGTGTGGTGCTGGTGGTGTGCTGTGGTGGTGGTGCTGGTGGTGGTGATGGTGGTGGTGGTGCTGGTGGTGGTGTGCTGGTGGTGGTGTTGCTGGTGGTGTGCTGGTGGTGCTGGTGGTGGTGGTGGTGTGGTGCTGTGCTGTGGTGCTGCTGGTCATGTGGTGGTGGTGTGCTGGTGGTGGTGGTTTCTGGTGGTGCTGGTGTGCTGGTGGTGGTTGGTGGTGGTGCTGGTGGTGGACTGGTGGTGGTGCTGGTTGGTGGTGGTGCTGGTGGTGTGCTGGTGGTGGTGCTGGTGGTGGTGGTGCTGGTGGTTGGTGCTGGTAGTGCTATCATAACATACATTGGGCTCTATAATACCAATTTAGCATCATAATAAATGCCACAACCTCAGTATCTTTTACTGACCAAAGTGCACGCATTACTGACCAGGTGCACGCATTTACTGACCAAGTGCACGCATTTAGACCAAGTGCAACGCATTTACTGACCAAGTGCACGCATTTTTACTGACCAAGTGCACGCATTACTGACCAAGTGCACGCATTTACTGACCAGTGCACGCATTTACTGACCAGAGTGCACGCATTTACTGACCAAGTGCACGCATTTACTGACCAGTGCACGCATTTACTGACCAGTGCACGCATTTACTGACCAAGTGCACGCATTTACTGACCAAGTGAACGCATTTACTGACAAGTGCTACGCATTTTACTGTCCAATGTGCACGCATTTACTGACCAAGTGCAGGGCATTTACTGACAAGTGCACGCATTACTGACCAGTGCACGCCTTTATGACAAGTGGCACGCATTACTGACCAAGTGCACGCATTTACTGACCAAGTGCACGCATTTACTGACCAAGTGCACGCATTTACTGACCAAGTGCACGCATTTACTGACCAAGTGCACGCATTTGCTGAGCATTTACTGACCAAGTGCACGCATTTACTGACCAAGTGCACGCATTTACTGACCAAGTGCACGCACTTACTGACCAAGTGCACGCATTTACTGACCAAGTGCACGCATTTACTGACCAAGTGCACGCATTTACTGACCAAGTGTACGCATTTACTGACCAAGTGCACGCATTTACTAACCAAGTGCACGCATTTACTCACCAAGTGCACGCATTTACTGACCTCAAGTGCACGCATTTACTGACCAAGTGCACGCATTTACTGACCAAGTGCACGCATTTTACTGACCAAGTGCACGCATTTACTGTCCAAGTGCACGCATTTACTGACCAATGTGCACGCATTTACTGACCAAGTGCACGCATTTACTGACCAAGTGCAACGCAATTTTACTGACCAAGTGCACGCATTATACTGACCAACGTGCACGCATATTTACTGACCAATGCACGCACTTTACTGACCAAGTGCACGCATTTACTGACCAAGTGCACGCATTACTGACTCAAGTGCACGCATTTACTGACCAAGTGTACGCATTTTACTGACCAAGTGCACGCATTTACTACCAAGTGCACGCATATTACTCACCAAGTGCACGCATTTACTTACCAAGTGCACGCATTTACTCACCAAGTGCAAGCATTTACTCACCAAGTGCACGCATTTACTCACCAAGTGCACGCATTTACTGACCAAGTGCATGCATTTACTCACCAAGTGCATGCATTTACTCACCAAGTGCACGCATTTACTGACCAAGTGCACGCATTTACTCACCAAGTGCACGCATTTACTCACCAAGTGCACCCATTTACTCACCAATTGCACGCATTTGCTCACCAAGTGCACGCATTTACTAGGTGCACGCATTTACTCACCAAGTGCACGCATTTACTCACCATGTGCACGCATTTACTGACCAAGTGTACGCATTTACTGACCAAGTGACACGCATTTACTACCAATTGTCACTGCATTTACTGCCAAGTGCACGCATTTACTACCAAGTGCACGCATTTTACTAACCAAGTGCACGCATTTACTCACCAATGTGCACGCATTTACTCACCAAGCGCACGCATTTACTCACCAAGTGCACGCATTTACTGACCAAGTGCACGCATTTACTCACCAAGTGCACGCATTTACTCACCAAGTGCACGCATTTACTCACCAAGTGCACGCATTTCTACCAAGTGCACGCATTTACTCACCAATGCACGCATTTACTCACTAAGTGCACGCATTTTTACTCACCAAGTGCACGCATTTACTGACCAAGTGACGCATTTTCTGACCAATGTGCACGCATTTTACTCACCAAGTGCACGCATTTACTCACTAAGTGCACGCATTTACTCACCAAGTGCACGCATTTACTCACCAAGTGCACGCATTTACTGACCAAGTGCACGCATTTACTCACCAAGTGCACTCATTTACTCACCAAGTGCAATCATTTACTGACCAAGTGCATGCATTTGCTGACCAAGTGCACGCATTTACTGACCAAGTGCACGCATTTACTGACCAAGTGCACGCATTTACTGACCAAGTGCACGCATTTACTCACCAAGTGCACGCATACTGGCCAAGTGCACGCATTTACTCACCAAGTGCACGCATTTACTGACCAAGTGCACGCATTTACTGACCAATTGCACGCATTTACTGACCAAGTGCACGCATTTACTGACCAAGTGCACGCATTTACTGACCAAGTGCACGCATTTACTGACCAAGTGCACGCATTTACTGACCAAGTGCACGCATTTACTCACCAATGTGCACGCATTTACTGACCAAGTGCACGCATTTTCAACCAGTGCACGCATTTACTCACCAAGTGCAATCATTTACTGACCAAGTGCACGCATTTGCTGACCAAGTGCACGCATTTACTGACCAAGTGCACGCATTTACTCACCAAGTGCACGCATTTACTCACCAAGTGCACGCATTTACTCACCAAGTGCAATCATTTACTGACCAAGTGCACGCATTTACTCACCAAGTGCACGCATTTACTGACCAAGTGCACGCATTTACTCACCAAGTGCACGCATTTACTGACCAAGTGCACGCATTTACTGACCAAGTGCACGCATTTACTCACCAAGTGCACGCATTTACTCACCAAGTGCACACATTTACTGACCAAGTGCACGCATTTACTCACCAAGTGCACGCATTTACTGACCAAGTGCACGCATTTACTCACCAAGTGCACGCATTTACTCACCAAGTGCAATCATTTACTGACCAAGTGCACGCATTTACTCACCAAGTGCACGCATTTACTGACCAAGTGCACGCATTTAACAAACTTTGTTAACACCACACAGGCACAAACGAGAGTATGTAGTATAAAGGAAATTTTATTATTTCTACGTCATTTAAAAACGTTCACAGTATTCCAGTGGTTCATTCCTAATTTTATTTTATATTTATATTTTCTTGATTGGATAAAAGGTCGTAAATGTTTACATAGGAAAAGAAAAGCGTCGATTACTACATTCTCCAGAACACTTTTTGATTTCGCAATAACTTTCATAAACAAAGTTGCTTTTCTTAAAAAAATAAATCTGATAAAGTTGTTACGAGAACTTTATCCCCAGTGATAGTGATTGTTATATTTAAGTCTGTATACACTACTGGGAGTCTCTAACTTCACAAACGTTGTATCTGCTGTATCACAGTCCTCTGGGTCAACAAAAGTCTGTATACACTACTGAGAGTCTCTAACTTCACAAAGGTTGTATCTGCTGTATCACAGTCCTCTGGGTCAACAAAAGTCTGTATACACTACTGAGAGTCTCTAACTTCACAAACGTTGTATCTGCTGTATCACAGTCCTCTGGGTCAACAAAAGTCAATGCCTTAGCTGTAATGCTACGTATATAGGTAAAATTAATCATTAACTGAGGGTTTGAATTTCTGAACACTGACAGACCTATTAGAACAAATAGGTAATTGAATAAACACCCGTTTAGTGACATACACTCATTCACTCACTCTCCCTCCCCCTCCCTCTCCCTGCTTATTTCCAAGGATGCTTTCTTAGTTTTTACTACCTCTCTTCCTCTCATGTCTCGTCCGGAAAAGTCTCTGTCTCTTGTGAACATATCTGCAACTATATCTCGTTGTCGGCAGATATTTTTCTTCCGACTTCTGGGTTTTCCAAATTAATTTGTCCTATTTTCATTCAATATCCTCTCTCAATCTCAATATTTTCATTTCAGTGTTGCGCCCTTTATTTTACCACATTCCACCACATGGATTGGGGATATTTAAGTAGGTTTTAAAGGCAATGAGTGGGATGGCTTAGACCTCGTTTTGCTTTGGGATTTGCTTTTGGGATAATAGGGAAAGACTGCATTGGCAGGTACTGGGTGTGGGTGTTTGTATATTTTTTTTAAGACGCGATACTTTTTTTCTGAAAGTCACCCTCCTTCCCTATTTTTTTTTTTTAGACATGATTTGACAAGGTTAGGTTAAGGATTCCTAGCTTTATTGACAAGCTATTTACAAGCTAAGGATTCCTAACTTTATTGACAAGCTAAGAGCTGTTACCTACATCAGCTCGTTTGAAAGCATTTTTATTATGAAAGATAATAGTAATGAACAGTATGAAGTTGGAGTCGTCTGCGGGACAGTATTTTCATTTGATAAACTGACTGTCCTGTTGACATCATAATGCTGTAAGAATGTGTTCCAGACTCGACTCATCCTTGGGGATAAATGATCTCGGGTAAAGAGATGTTCGGAGAAGGGTACAGCCAGAGTGAAGTTGCTGCTTTCCGTCCGTCTTGTGGTATAGAAGCTAACTTTTCGCTGTCCTCGAAGTGGAGCCAAATGCGGTACTTTGACAATGTTGGTCTTGGACATAACAGTAAGGCCACCCACATCCCTCCTGTGTTGAAGGCTCTGCTGAAATGACAGTTCTATCCAAGATGGGCCCAGGCGAGAGATGAGACGTCATGCTCTGTTCTCTACTCTGTCAAGCAATCGCAGATGAGAGGGAGGACAAGCAAACCAAGAAAGTGGAGCATACTCAAGGGGTGAGGTACTTGTGGCTCATACAGAATCTTGCAACCCCTACTGTCAAGCAGATGCGAGATACGGCGAAGTGCTGTAAGCTTCCTGGCTGCTTTGTTTTTAAAATTTACAACATGGTTCTTCATAGTCAGAGTGGAGTAAAATTTCACCCTAAGGATATCAACTGCTTCCCCAGGTACCAACACTCCCATTCATACTTACTACTGTACCGGAATTACCATCATGGTGCATAGACACCATCATTTGTGTCTTCTCAGGTGCAAATATTACATGCCATCGGTTTCCCCAAGCTGATATAACTCTTAGCTGGTGGTTGATGAAGCTTAGAGCAGCTAGAATTTCTTCTCTTGGATAAGTGAATGTCAGTGTACAGACGTCTGCATATGCATGGGATTCTGGGACGAGATGAAGGTGGTCAGTGAAGTAGACATACCATAACATTGTTCCCTGAACACTTCCTTGTGGAACACTTGCCCCAATAGGATATCTTGCTGATTTTGTTCCACTGAGAACTAACCTTAGAGATCTACCAAGAAGGTAATCACTGAGGAGACATAGCATTGAGCCTGCAATTCCCAGTGCTTGCAGTTTTGCCAAGAAGCCCTGGTACAACACTCAGTTGAAAGTGCCAGCAATGTCCAGTGCAACCACACTACTGACTTTTGATTCATCCAGTGACTGGTGCCATTTAGTGGAGAGGATTAACATCAGATCAACAGCATAGTAACCATACCTGAAGCCATATTAGTGGTCACAGAAGTGGCTGATGCAGTTTAATATTTACAAATGCAAAGTTCTAAACATTGGACAGGTAAATAACCATGCCACATATAAACGAAATAATGTAGATCTTAATATTATGGGTTGCGAAAAGGATTTGGGAGTTCTGGTTACCAGTAATCTAAAACCAAGACAACAGTGTCTAGGTGTTCGCAATAAAGTGAACAGAATCCTTGGCTTCATATCGAGACGCATAAATGATAGGAGTCCTCAGGGTGTTCAACTCTACGTATCCTTGTTAGGCCTCATCTAGATTATGCTGCACAGTTTTGGTCACCGTATTACAGAATGGATATAAATGCTCTGGAAAACGTACAAAGGAGGATGACAAAGTTGATCCCATATATCAGAAATCTTTCCAATGAGGATAGACTGAGGGCCTTGAATCTGCACTCTCTGGAAAGGCGTAGAGTTAGGGGGAATATGACTGAGGTGTGCAAGAAAGGTATAAAATACCGACAATATGAAAGTTAAGACACATGTGCAACATCTGGATATCTTTATTGTAGACGTTTCGCCATCCAGTGGCTTTATCAATACAGATTCTAGGACATAATAGGAAGACAGTAGAACTATATATAAAAGATGAGGTAATCAGTCCCTCGGCCTTGGAGTTAGTGTTCACAGCATCGTGGTGGAGGAGAATCTGGAGCAAAGACAAGAAGACTGGCGGTTATATAGGCGTCAGTGGATAGGGACGGGCAGCAGACGAGGGCAAAGTCACTGGTAGGCGGGATTCCCCAGTGGAAGTAGGTCCTTCCCAAAGAGATGGGTTAGTTGCAGCAGCCGTGAAGAAGGTCTTGTAGATGTCCTCTGAACCAAGATTCCATGATGTTGCAGTGTCTGACAAGTTGTGCAAGAAAGGTATAAAATACCGACAATCTGAATCTTGGTTCAGAGGACATCTACAAGACCTTCTTCACGGCTGCTGCAACTAACCCATCTCTTTGGGAAGGACCTACTTCCACTGGGGAATCCCGCCTACCAGTGACTTTGCCCTCGTCTGCTGCCCGTCCCTATCCACTGACGCCTATATAACCGCCAGTCTTCTTGTCTTTGCTCCAGATTCTCCTCCACCACGATGCTGTGAACACTAACTCCAAGGCCGAGGGACTGATTACCTCATCTTTTGTATATAGTTCTACTGTCTTCCTATGATGTCCTAGAATCTGTATTGATAAAGCCACTGGATGGCGAAACGTCTACAATAAGATATCCAGATGTTGCACATGTGTCTTAACTTTCATGACTGAGGTGTATAAGGAAAACAGGAATAAATAAAGGGGATGTAAATAGCGTGCTAAAGATATCTAGCCTAGACAGGACTCGCAGCCATGGCTTTAAGTTGGAAAAATTCACATAGGTGACTGAGGGTTGACGATGGGGCCCCGTCGTTCAACCAGTACCCAGGTTCCAGCCAATGAGAAGATGGTTTTGGCAATCGCAGAGGTTATGTGGGTACCACTGTCCTGCCTGCCCTTGTCATTCCCATTCTAGAGCTGGTTGAAGCACGGTCTGCTCTCTAGTGGCTTCTATTCTGCCTTGCTTACCGTGGAGTGCACTAATACCTATTGCTGTACATAGTGTATAAAGAGTACATACTTCTGTTCTAAATTGGTGAAGGATAATACAAGTCAAAAGTTTTCTGCTGTGTTTATTTTGCTCCCTTTACACCCAGGATAACAGGCCTTTGGGACTCCTGGGTTGTAATATGTAGTTTTAAATATAAGTTAGATAAATGCATGAGTGGGTGCGGGTGGGTGTGAGATGGACCTGACTAGCTTGTGCTACATGGTCAGATGCCGTGCTCCTTCCTTAAGTGAATGTGACCTAACCTTACTTGGTTTGGGCATTGGTTTAAACCGGTAGGAGACTTAGACCTGCCTTGCATGGGCCAGTAAGCCTGCTGCAGTGTTCCTTCTTTCTTATGTTATATCCTCCTGCCTTATTGTCTCCACTGACAGTTTTGACACAGTTCTCTTGACTACTAGTAGAGATGGTCCCATCCTGTCGATTTAGAGTTGGAATAAGTTCATCAGGCAGATAAACTTGTCTGTCCTTGACCAGGGACCACCAGGTTTTGGAGCCTACCCTACCTGATGCTAGCTTATTTTTGTGTTCACCCTCCATTTAGCGATGGCCCATTTTTGAACTTCACCCATGTGCCTACAGACTTGCCTATGCAAGTTCCTGTTATAGGTGGTAGGATGTCTTTTATACCTTTGCCATGCCTCGTACTTAGCAGTAGCAGCCTCTCTGCAACTAAAGCCAAGCCAAGGCTGATCTGTAGGCTTCGTCACATTGTCGGTGAGGAATGTGTTCCTGTTGTAGATTAAGGATGTGTCCAGTGAAGGCTTTCACTTGGTTGTCAACATCCCCTTCGAGATAAATTAGACACATGTGCAGCTCTTGGGTATCTTTATTGAGGAAACGTTTCGCCACACAGTGGCTTCATCAGTCCTTACAAAGGAGAATCTTGAAGAACAGGAGGAGAATGAGGTAATCAGTCCCTCAACCTTGAGTCGATGTGGTCAGTCCATCAATCTTGAATAGAATACGGCATACGTGCGGAGAAGGAGCTTATAAACCGTTGGTAGGAGAGGAGCAGCAGTCATAGGCGGTGTCACAATTGTTCAATGTGGAAGTAGGTCGTGCCCAAGAATTAGGGATCTTAATACTTGGGAATTCTTCGCTTGCCTAATTCTTGGGCACGACCTACTTCCGCATTGAACAATTGTGACACCGCCTATGACTGCTGCTCCTCTCCTACCAACGGTTTATAAGCTCCTTCTCCGCACGTATGCCGTATTCTATTCAAGATTGATGGACTAACCACATCGACTCAACGTTGAGGGACTGATTACCTCATTCTCCTCCTGTTCTTCAAGATTCTCCTTTGTAAGGACTGATGAAGCCACTGTGTGGCGAAACGTTTCCTCAATAAAGATACCCAAGAGTTGCACATGTGTCTAATTTATCAACATGTCGGTTGTCTGAACCATTCATTTACAAATCCCCTTGGAGAAGAGCATTCCAATTGGCGGTGGTGAGCTCAGAGCAAAGGGCTGGCCAATTACCTCTTTCCCATAGCCAGGATGTGCGTGTGGACTCCTCACCTCGTTCTGTTGGGATCTTAAGTGTCGTAAAAACAGCCTTGTGGTCAGACGATCAAACATAGCCGAGGGGTTGACAAGTGACAATACCTTCTGCCAGATCACTCACTACTGGGTCAAGGGAGGAGCCAGAGATTTGAGTAGGGAAATAAACAAAGTTTCTCAAGTCAAACACCGCAAGAAGGTCATCAACGTCCCTCTGTATAAAATGTTGGTTAAGGTCATCAACAATTATGATATGTTGACAGTTGTGTTGGAGCAGAAGGGAGTCCACATTTTCCATTAGGAAAGTTGATGGGTCTGCATGTTGCCACATACTAGTACAGAGGTACTAGTGTTTATGCATAGCTTGAAGAACATCATATCAAGATGAGTAGGGGTGGCAACATCAATGTGCTGGGCATGTACACATTTAGAGAAGCACACAGCAACACCTCCTTGCCCTTGCCTGTCTCTTTTCATCCAGGAGGTGTAGCCAGCAGTTCTTGCAAAATTTTCTGGAGTCCTGTCGTCCAAAAATGTTTCAACAGCAATCATGTCAGGATGTCGAGTGTTCACAAAACTGTATGTGAGCTCCCCAACATTAGCAATGAAACCTCTAATGTTGGCCGACAGGCCAAGGTGAGTGTGTGAGGCATGTAAGGTGCCTGCCCTTGAGAGAGGTAGGGCACCGAGGCAGCTGCCAGGATATAGGTCTGTGGTCTTGTATAAGGCACAATACCAACTGCTGAGCGGAGATAGGAGTAGCTGAGTGGGTGACGTGACGTGTGTGTGTTCGCCAATTCAGAGATCCTGCTGGTTTGCTCCGAGAACAGGTCTCTAAACAGGTGGTCCTGTCTGTCAAGTTCCTTTTTCTTCCGACACTGGTCCTCCTGATGTCCTTTCTTGTGGTATCTCGCAGGCAGTCGTTAGTGGTGTGCCCCCCTCCAGTGACAGCGAGAGCATTGCCTAAGCGGAAGAGGGTGGACTCCTGTTTGTTGCACTTCCTGTGTTTTGCTGCCGATTTGTCCGCAGGTTCTACCGCTGTTGAGCCTGATGATTGTGTATCTGATGAATGTTTTCCTTGGACTGTGTTGGTGGAAGGTGAGACGACTGTAGATGTCTTCCTCCTCAATGTCATCTTCCACGTCCTCTACCACACCCCTGTACAGTTCTGACAGATGTGTCCCTGCTGTTCGTACTTGGGCACAGTAGCTGTTCAGGTGCAGTGATAGTCCCTTGATTATTAACTGCACCTATCTCTGGTGGAGAAAATCCTGACTCAGTACTTGCCGATGAAGCACTGCTGCCATATGTTGGAATAGTGTCGGCAGGTGTGCTCACAGGTGTAGGATCAGAGATGTGCACTGTCTAGTGTACTGGCAGGTGCTCAAGCAGTGATGTCAGGTGTAGGAGAATTAACAGATCCAAGGCTTGCTTCGCTGCTGGGAAGAGGATCTGATCCCTCAGTGGTGGTCAGAGGAATTGTGTTAGAATCCCCCAATGTAGTGTTTTGAGCTCTAACTGTGAAGCCTTAGCGATGACAGAATTCCACCAGCTATTTACCTCCCTCTCTCTCTCTCTCTCTCTCTCTCTCTCTCTGAGAGAAGGGGCTTGGTTTCATCTCAAAGTTGCTTCATATTTGAGGACGGGTTTTGCACTATTTGGTATAGGGGATTTGATCAAAGTTCTCCTCTTGAAATTTTTATCATTTCCGTATGCAGAACAGTTACATTTGAGGCATGTATTGTAGCCTTTGAAGTCTGTTGGATGGATCCATTGCCATCCAGCTTGTCTCTTGAAGCCACTGGATTTCTGTCTAAAACATGCACGATATTTTAGCGATAACCTTGCGTGAAGCTTTTCAAGATGCAGCTTCAACTGAAACGGTTTTGCTGAAGTATTTGCTAGAACTTCGTCACATATTACTCACTTGGGTAGTTTTGTGCCATCCTTCACAATGTTGGAAAATCAATATTGGATGTAATTTTCCTGGTAGAACAAGCTCTTTCCTGGGATGATTATGATCAGCAATGTACCTGTGAAGGACTGCCCTAGTGAAAACACACACGTTAATACTAAATATCAAATTTTTCAGAGCTGCACGCATGCACAGGGATGTTAAGATGTTAGTCAGAATTTTAGGAATTGGAGACTGATGTTGTGGAGGCAGGACCCATACACAGCTTTAAGAAGAGATACAAAAGAGCTCATGGAGCATAGAGAGATTTGACCTAGTAGCGACCTGTGAAGAGGAAGGGCAAGCATCTGTGACTCGACCCCTGCAGCCACAAATAGGTGAGTACGTACACGTACACACACACACACACACACACACTCCTCAACTGTACTCTCTCTTCCATTCATCCTCACCCACACACTGGAAATTTTATTTTCCCGGTGAGTTTCTTCTCTGAGAGCTCTTGTGGTTGATCCTTTGATGTTCTGCTTTTTTTTTAGCTCCCTAAAGTTGTTGGTTATACACTCCTTATTTGCCTGCCACACAATGAAATTGAGTTCCTTACTAGTTGGTGGTTACTGTGCTCCTGTCTCTCAGCTTGGTTCCTTGGAACAAGTGTGTCTGTGGGTCGATGAGTGGACTCAGAGGTAGGGGAAAAGTCATATCTCTTTGCGTTGCTATCCGCCAATTCCTTCATTACAGAAGTTTCCACATATAGAGAAGAGTAGATTCTTACCACTACTTATTCTTTCCTCAAGTCTGTTCTTTGACATCCCATCTGCTCTTTCTGTTTCAGTTTCTTTACTCGATTCTGTATGATAAAGACTATAATGAATCTGTGTATTTCTCTAAGCTTCAATTTTCTTCTCAGTAAACATTTCTTTTTTCTGTCCCTACAAAACGATATTTTAGTAGACATCACTTGCCCTTCAAATTTTCAAGTCAATAAAGTTTTTTTCCTTTTCATTTTTTTCATGTTGATTACCCATTTTTTGTCAGCTAGTCTGCAATCATCCATTACTCATACCTTGACTATCGTCCAGGTCTGAAACAATTTTGCTGTTTTCCCTCTTATCCCCTTCTCTCTTGCATTCAGCTCTTCTTTAGCATCTTGTACCATGCCCATTCCTCATCCATTTACCTTCGTTCTATTTATTACTCCCGCTTGTATTCATTGAGCCTAATCCAGCTCATTAGATTATCCATCTATTCATCATCTCATATTTATCATGCTAATTCATTCTCCTTCAACGTACTCTAGGAGATTAATTACCATTAACTCTTCCACTTTGTCTTCTCTCCCTTTCCTGTCTCACCCTTAATTCCTCTGATCATTCTTATCTTCAGCAAAAAATTACTTTAGAAATAAAATCAAGTCATTCTTCACTAATTTTGGATCACTGAAAACCGACATGTTCCTTATAATTTCAAAATGGCTCTATTTATTAAGATGTGAACTCAGGCTGGTTGCTGTTATTTGTGACCGTGGAAAGGGAAGGATAAATAAAGAATGCAGGGAAAAAGGTTCTTGACTCATACTAGCAATACTCACCATACATACGGTTTTCTATAACCACAATGTGTAATTCCTTCAAAGATACATACAAACTCCTTTAACCAGTCGATTGTAATTAAGGTCATATTCTTCCTCAGCCTCCCAAAGAATCATGAAGTGAAATACCTGTTTTTTACCTTAACACTTGTCTGCAAAAGTTTACAAATTTTGTAGACCAGTGTTAGTTCTCTCATTGTTGTCTCTCTCTATTCTAGATTCTCTCTTTCACTGTTGCCAATACACATTCTCATTGACACCAATATTGAATATCTGTTATCACATATTTCACTCAACTTTGGGTACCGATTTCTTGTGCTCATCTGTAACTTCTGTCTTCTCATTAAAATATAATTTTCCTTAATGTAGAATGCCTATACATTCATTGTATATAACAGTAGGAGTATGTGTGGTATGTATTAGTAGGAGTATGTGTGGTATGTATTAGTAGGAGTGTGTGTGTAAATGCGTCTGTAGCGAGACATGAGTGTGTGAATGCGAAATGTAAAGGTGTTGAGTGATATTTCAGGGTGAACAGTGCGTGGGGGTAAAGTGGGGTGTGTGGGGTGGGGATAGGAGTGGTACATGGGATGAGAAGGGATGTTTAGGGTAAGTGATGAGTGTGAATGAGGTGTATGCTAGGTGGAAAGCGGTGTGTAAAGTCATGAATGTTCAGGGTGAAGACTGGTATGCGGGGTAAGCAGTGGTGTGGGGTGACGAGATGTGTGTGGTATGAGCTGGGAGAGTAGGGTCATGAGGTTTGAGTGGAGTGTGAAAGGATAGTGGAATGAAAAGAGGTGTATGGGGCGATAGTTGTATGGAGTGATCTTACGTTTTTGATATCGTAACTTAAATAAAATGTTCCTGGCTCGTAAAGGCTGCTCACACTGCTGTCTAGGGGTTATAAAATTACTTAGAAAACACAGCAAACCTTGGGCCAGCATGTACTCAAATGTTAAACAATATTAATTATTATTAGGAAGGATGGACAAAAACTCACGTATATAAAAGTATATAATATTGCTAATAACTTATATACATCTTATATCTACTACAAAAAACTTTCACACTCCAGTTCACATTAGCTCACTAGCACACTGATACTAATTAGTTAAACAAAATAAATCACCAGGGAGGCACCATGACACACACCCCCGTCTTCACTTCTGTCTGGTAGACTAATTACCACCAGGCAAAACACCATACAGTACTCTCGCATAAACAGGCCTCTGCATACTAGGGCCTTACAAATAAACATGAGAGCACTAAAATAACATATGGTATAAACTTACAAACCACACTATCCCTACTAAACACATATCATGATGTATTAGAACATCTTGTTGCGAGTGCTGTGCTCCACTGACTGACTCACTACACCTCATCTGCTCCTTTCTCCTGGCCACTCTAACTGGCCGGGAATAATACGCGTTCGGATTCAGTACAAACCCGGAACTATGTTACACGGAAAATGACATATAGAGCGTTATTTCTTATAAAAATATTTTTTTACAGTACTCCGTAACAAGTGACGACGGGTGTGTGGAATGAGGCAAGTGTTTAATTCAGTTCCATTCGCCTACTTTTCGTGTCGACAGCCCAACTGGCGACCTTTTCTAAATTTATTAAAATTCTAATTTAAGCTTAAGAATAGAGAAAAAACAGCAGTTTTGTTTGTTCTTTATTTATCATTCTGCATTGCTGTGTAATTTAATATATAACCTACATTTCGGAAAAAAAAAATAATTCACTGGTGTTAAATAAATATACCAAGAGAATTACATGTGTAATTATACAGGTTTATGTGGCTCAGTGGTTTTACTGCTACATTACTTTGTCTATTATCAGCTCTAATTGTGGCATTAAGCCACATTCTAGTGCACACCAGTAAAGGGATGCGCCTTCTAAATCGCATACCATTTCTTTTACTTCGTTATATCTGAAATGTGAGAAGCTTTGCTCACATATATATGAAGCTGCAAGTACACAGTCATTGTCACTGACTGCCCCGTCAACTCCTTGTAATCAGGATAACCCAGAAATCCTAGGTTTGTGCAAATAATATGAAGGCTGTGGTTTGCGCAGAATGTGACCGAGGCCACACCAGAGCTTCAGAATGATCCCTAACCCATTGAGCAGCAAATGGATTACGAACCCACACGTTGGAGTTCAAATGCACTCTCACTCTGGGAAATGCACGTTGAGGTTTTCCTGAATCGATATGTGGTGTTTAACATCCAAGTGAGACAGCAGTGAAGGCAGGAGTGATTTGAAGGATGATGGAATTAATAGATTTACATCCTATTTTTTTTTTTAGGTGCCTAGCTATTATTATTTTCTCAGAAAGTGGTGGAAAACACAGCGTGAATCTGACATGATCCCACTGTACCTGCCATATCACGCCTCACCACAGGGATGGTAAATATGCAGCTATGATCCCTTGTATTCTTCTTGTGAATATTGTTTATATTATTTCATGTTTCAATGTGTGACCAATATTTTTCTGGTAGTAGTATTTCCTCATTTGACTCTTGCTTAAAATGCCTTGTAAATGAAAAACAAGTATTGACCTTGCAGTACTTACGTAGCCACGACTTGTCTCAGCTTATCTATTAACCTATGATCACTGAATGTATTTTATATGTCATTACTGCACTTCCCTTGTATATTTACCTCACTTTCCGCTACTTAATTTCACTTTCAGAACACTGTCTTTGAGTTTGCTTAAAAATCACACTTAAAGCAGACTAATATCCAACGGATAATTATATTAAAAAAACAAATGCTAAACCCACACGAGTCACACTGCTCTTAGGTGGTGCTTGCGTAAACTTGGCAGTGATTAGTGGAGTTTATGGTTAGATAAGTAAAATGAAAACCATAAGTAAGTGTTAAAGATCAGTTTCCTTCAAAGACTCAAAGTTTGCTTTGAATGCAGGACACTCAACGAGAACAGGGAAGACTAAAGACAGTGATGTCAGAGGATCGTTTCAATAGGATCCTTTGATACCAGTGTGTATATTCCCACTGCTACCATTGTTTTTTTTCCCCCATTTGTCTGTTTTTATTATCGCCTACACAGGGCAGAGTGAGTGAGCCCGTTTTGTTGTTGAATGTGTTGATAGTGTATTCTAGGTGCTCTCTGACATTTAGGGCAGTTTATTAATGTACTAGGCGGCTGACACTAGGACATTGTTGTCCTTGTAGAGCTTCCTGGCATCTCTATCCGTAAGATATAAATATGTGCTCACCTAACTGTGGTTGCAGGGGTCGATTCATAGGTCCTGGCCTCGCCTCTTCACTGGTCGCCACTAGGTCTACTCACTCTCTCTCTCCCTTCTCCATGAGCTTTATCATACCTCTTCTTAAAGCTATGTATGGTACCTGCCCCCACTACATCACTTTCCTGACTATTCCACTTTCTGACAACTTTATATGACTGGAGAAATACTTCCTAACATCCCTCTGATTTATCTGAGTCTTTAACTTACATACGACTGCGATTAACTTCATACGACTGCGAACTGCGCGAGCGCGCAATTAGCAATCGTATCAAGCTAATTTCCCACGAAAGACTACTTTGGATAGTTGGCCAGTACTTGTAGGTTAATGGAAACCAAATTGTTGTGTATTAACTTGGACCAACGTTAAGAGAGACTTCGAAGATTTTACAGAAAAAAGGACCCCGTTCGCGGGAGTGTTAATCGTGAATGGCGGGTATCGAGTAGCTGAGTTGTCACTTCTGACACCTCGAACATAAGTTTTATACAATTTGTCAGACACTGCAACATCATGGAGTTCTGGTTCAGAGGACATCTAATTGGCCTTCACGGCTACTACAACTACTACTACAACTTATCCATTCCTTTGGGTATGATCTACTTCCACTGGGGAATCCCGCCTACCAATGACTATCCCCTCGTCTGCTACACGTCCCACTCCACCTGACGTTAGTATATAAGCGCCAGCCTCCTTTCCTCTGCTCCAGCTTTTGACTCTCGCATGGGCAGATCATAGCAGCTCTCCTTACTTATTCAGTCTCCCTATGATCCCCGTTGGGGAGGGGAACCTTTACCAGCGTCGCCTTCAGCCTTGACTTGCACGATGAGCTATGCAAATCGTGTCAAGATCAAGCCCAACAGTGGTACGGTTGATGATTCATCGAAGCTTGCTCTTGCAACCGTCGTTCAGGGTGCAATGCAAGTGAAATTCAAAGCTATTCTGTCACTTAAGGAAGCTTTCATTGTCGTGTGTCACGATGATGCTGAAGCTGAGAAGATACTACTCAAGCCACCATTACTCTTACTGCTCAAGGATTTACTGTTATGTCCTCTCCTGCTCTCAGGGCAAGGAGATCAGTATTCCTGAAAAAAAACTAGACAAGATTCTCACTTATCTACCAATGGCTGAACTCAAGTCCTCTATTGAAACTCAAAATACATGGGCTACTGTTGACAGCATCACTAAAATACCAAATGCTTCATTCATGCTCAATGTCACCTTCACCGATGTGAACATGGCAGCCACTGCTCTGAGCGAAGGTCTTGCTGTGTATTACTACTTCATCAGCCATACCTATATAGAAGCAGAAAGATTTCACCCCATCCAACATTGCTGGAACTGTTATTCGTACCTGCACAACACCAAGGCCTGTCCAGTTAAAGACAAGAAGTTCTGCACAACATGTGGTAGTGAAGGCCACACTTTTAGTTCCTGTACTGCCACTGCTTCATCTCCTCCAACTTGTTTAAACTGCAAAAGCAACGATCATCACACTCTTGCAGCAAAATGTCCTACTAGAAAGGACATTATGAAGGAAACCCAATATGCAGCACAGAAAAAATCATCTTTAAGTCTCCAACCTATGCCGCAATTGCAAAATTGCAGGCAGATAAAGTTTACCATTGAGTCTTCTTGCAGAGTTGGTGGTATAATGGAACTTTCTTCTGTTCTTGGGCACATTGAAAAAAATTCTCAAGATCCCATCTATCAACACTTGCGAACACGTCTCATGATCATCCCGATCCAACGATTTAAACGTCTTGAAAATGGTACAAAAATCAACAAGCAAAATGTTATCGTAAAACAACGTCACAACTCAAAGTAGCCATCAAACTCCATGAACTGACCAACCAACGATAAGCTCCTCCCTTGTCGCCTGCAGCCAAAAATCACCAGAAAGTCTCAGTTTTCTTCCATCCAGCAAGATGCAGTCAGCTTCTACAGTGTTCCAGTGCCTTCTACGTCGTCCTCGTCAGTGCTTTCCATGCTTAGCAGTTGGGTCTAGTCCTGACTTTTCTCTCTTCGACTCAAGACATTCCTCTCACCGTCTATTCTTCGCCCTGTCCCCACTTGCCCCCTCGCCCCTCGTGGGTCCTTACCTGTGAGTTTGTTGTTGTTGTTGTTCTGCTCCAGAATCTTCACGACTACGGTGTTCTTTACACCAAATCCAAGGCTGAGGGACTGATTACCTTATCTTTTGTATATAGTTCTACTGTCTTCAAATTATGTCCTATAATCTATAATAATAAAGCCACTGGATGGCGAAACGTCTACGATAAAGATAACCAAATGTTGCATATGTATCTCAGTTTTCAACATAAGTTTGACCAAACACAGTCATGAACGATGCCTTGGTGCTTGTTTTAAACATGATGTAACCAAAGTTGTATACAGAGAACTACAACATGTGTGGAACCAAATTTATGAACAAGGAAGGTGGACACAGCTGTGATGTGAATAAGAATGGGACATACTGCATTCAACTCTTATGTGAATATGCTGGCTGAATCTTGAAAGTGTCCCTAGGGTTGCTTCCCCTGGGAAAACTTCCATGTTCCTTACTCCCTCCAGAGATTTGGAGCTATTATTGTGCATGGCAGGAATGTGATTATCATATCGAGAGGAAAGCGATAAACCCAGTACCTGGGAAATAAGAGGCAATCAGGTTCGATCCGAGGAAAGACAAATTCAATTCTTTGGATCAAGAGCTCCTCACCAGCATGAAAGAACCTTTCTAGTGAGGAGTATGAGAGTTGTCGGGCATGGAAGGGGGGAGAGAAACTTTATTCCTCAGGGTATTCCATGCGCATAGGAAGAAGGTAAGAGATTTTATCAGAGATTGGACGCGGTGATTAAAAAGGCCATAATGAATGGGCTTTGGAATTAACTAAATTAAACTTATTAACGTCTGAGACTAACTGTTAATAAGAGGATCGTGAAAGTAGTGGAAGAGGATTGAAAAAGAGAAGGCATCACGACAATCCTGCAAATAAAGAAAGTTTGCTTCTTCAAACAAGTTCTTACCATTGAAAAACTCCGAGAGATAAGTATAACCCCTTGAAGATGACTTGCCTCAAATTTATTAAGAGCAGCCCTAAGATGCTGCAGAATTTTCACTGTCTGCGTAGTTTTGGTTGGAATGGATTGTTTGTCTTTTTCTGGGGAGCTGAAACATGGGATACAATTTTAAATAGATTTGACAGACTAAGGCAGGTAGCCTTTTAACTGGGTGATGTGATGTCTCCACGACATTCGACTAAAATTGGTAGGACTTCAACCGTAACCTGAGCTGGGACAAGAGAACCATTCATGTATACGACGTCGAGTGTAGGTATTGCAATTTGCTTTAACAGCTGAAAACCTGAAATAATGGCAAATGACCTAGTTGATGGAACAACTGGTATCAAATTAGATTATCTTTGCTAAGAATCGCCAGTCTGGGCCTGCATAATCAATGTCAATGTTGTCAACATAGAAGTAACAGAGGTGAGACCACCTACAGCTGTTAGCAACATAATAGTACTGACGATGGGAAAAGCTTTTATTTACATGAAAACTTTTTCTTAAAGTGTTTCTCTGAGAGAAACACTAAGACAAAGTAGCAGTTTACCCAGCTCATAACAGATAAGCTTTTAACAGATGAAAGAAAACTTAGCCGAATGATAATATTAGTAACGGTTTCACGTTCGAAAACACTTTCCTAACAAATTTTGTGATGCTGAATTAAAATTTAAACGTTGTTTTCTTCCAACATGTACAGTTCATGAAATAGAATCCCACTCCTTACTGCAATTACTTTTCTACTATATTATTCTTTACTGATTGCTTGGTCCTTTTAATGGACGTTGATTTATGATTTTTTTTTTTTTGCTGTATAAATGGCAGTTCTTCTCCGACAAAGCAGGCAGGCAACATCACACCTCTTGTGAAAACAGTCGGTTTTCACTACTTTGGTGTGGAGGTCGGAGAACAGGGCATGCTGTAGGTACCTTATCGCTGGTGTTTGACTTGCTCTAACAAGTTACGTAAGTGGTTTGCTGAGGGAAGTCATGTATGCTATTTGTAATCCCAATGGTATGTAAGGAACCAAAAAGATCACACCAGATTGTTGCATCGCAGTGTCGGAATTTCTATTACAACACAGATCCATAGTAACACATTCATATCTTCCTTCTGCAATGAGACCGGTGAAACGTTCGGAGGATCTCCTTGTTCCAGTACCACCATCAGTAAAAATATTTTTTCTTGGTTGAAAATGCTATTAACACATATGCCAAGTTTAAACCATCTGGAGTTAATAACCAGGAACTACATCTAGTGACTAAGTGGCTTTAATGATACTGTGTGTGATTCTAATTTATCCGAGAACACCCGGGGCTACTTGGTTCAAGATGTTCCAGTGGAAGTTACTGCACTCAGACTCAAGAATGAGTTCGTTCAGAAAGCGGCAGAAAAGACAAGGAACTTACTGTAAATTCGTTGAATCAGTATGTTATTGTTATTGATACCAGAAAAACAAGTCTAAAGGCAGTCTTACTTTGCAATGGCAACGCCCAACCAAGTTTACGTTTACATTTGGCTAGTGGCTTGAAAAACATGAAACAATGCAAAAACTTTTCACACTGCTCAAAAATGAGAAGTTTGGGTGAAAAATCTGTAGTGACCTAAACATAATAAGTTTGGTATATGGACCGCAAGATGGATTTACAAAGTAATATTGTTTCCTGTGTCTTTGAGACAGTTCAGATGCAAAGCAACACTACATTCAACGTACATTGCCAACTCAAGACTCCTATGAGGTAGGCGTGAAAAACATCGAACAGAGGCCATTAATCGATCCAAAGAACATACTTCTTACTCTTCTTCATAACCCGCTAGATCTCTTCAAAAGCTATGTTAAAACTATGGACAATGAGGGTTGCCTATCTAAAGAAGAGGCGTCCCAGAGTAACTGACGCCGAACTCAGTGAAGGTATCTTCATTGTTGATGTTTCTCACAAAAATCTTAATCTCTATGCGTAATATAGTTCTTATAAAGTGTGTGACTTTTCAGACTTACATAATACGTACTTCAATAACTTGCGTGATAGACACTAAAGCTTAGGTTTGTGATCAGTGCATCAAGCTTGAAAGAACCAGTTCGGTTTCTTAAATGGAAAATTTTTCATGTTATAGGATAGTGTTATTCACAAAAGGGTTCTGATTATACGTATAGGTTTGGTAGAACCGCCTTCATGAAAACCAAACTGGTGAGGGAAGAGAGAGTTTCGGGTTTTCAGGTACCGAAGGAGGTGCGACTTATTCAGACTTGTGGTTGTTAAAGGAGGGTGTGTGACAGGGGTGAGGGCGGGCGTGAGAAATAGCCAGGTGTGTCGTGGTTGTAGTATTGGGAAGAGGAGGGTAAGATGGAGGAGTACTATTATTTATTTTATGAGGATGCGCTAAACCCCTAAGGGTGTTTTAGTACCGGGATTAGGTTGCAATCAGATTTAATTAAAGTATGAATCCCTCACGAGAGGGGAAAAGACAGTTATTCTAAATTCTCATATATTGTGCAGGAGAATGACAAGTGAAGCGAGTATACTGTAGCATGAATGGAAGAGGCATCGGGGTGGTAATAGATATGTATCTATTATGGGTACTTGTGCTATGTAGGAGATAATACAGATTAAGGGTACATTACGGAGCACTGATTTTCCTTTTTCTGACGAATTCTGTTTCTCAATCTTATATTTTTCTATCCTTTATTCTTATTCCCTCATTCTCATCTATTCCGCCCATATCGAGGTATCTATACCTCCCCTGATGGTTTCTTTACGTTTGCTTATGGGTGTGTGAGCTCGCTTGTACTATTACCTATCTGTATTTTCATGATCAGAGCTATCGTCAACAAATCAAAAATAGTACAATGAAATTTGTATCCATGTATCGTCCATCCTTATTTGAATCCAACACTACGCTGTTTTATCTAACGTTACAGTTCTATATTTCATGATACACCCTTGTCTTTCCTACATTAAAAGTATTAAAATATTTAATTCAAATAAGTGGGTATTAAACACTTCTCTTCTGCCTGCCAGAACTCAAAATCAAGGTGTTGCGAACATGCGACAAAGAACAATACATGGCACTGAGGGTGGTTCACTAACACCGGTTTCTCAGAAGTCGTCAGATTACGGACGTCATCGTGTCACCAAATTTCTCACGAATTGCCTGATACCCACCAATAACTAGAAAAGGCAATATACTGGAGTGAATATTCAATATCTTTACTGAACGTAAATTGGCACATTCCAAATTATGTTATTCAGGATTATAACTTAAATATAATTGTTTCACCATAAAAGAAGAAAATCTCTCATTTTACTGAGAATTCAATACATAATTAAATGACTTTACAACGATAATTCTAAGATGAAGACAACCTGAGGCACTTTTTTGATTAGTAGTTTCTTGTCAGATACCGAATGTTTCCAACTGTGGCGCACAAACGATTCTACATGATTATTCTAAGCAAATTTGCTATTTTACTTGTTCTAGCATTAACTGGAAGAAAATTGTCTCTGTATAAGAATTATTTGGTCCTGTATGTCATTTTTCTTTTCTGCATTTTCTGGAGATTAAAGTTATACTTGAGAGAGTTGGTCGATTCTCGATGACTTCCTCGAAGCACAGACGTTATCAATCATATTTTCTTTTTGCGTTTATAATCCATGTTGACATTAAGAATGTTTATTAGACATTCACATTGGTCTTGGTGTTCACTTATGATGTCCTTCATGTACAATATTAAATATAAAAGTTTTCTCGTGTTGATGCTGGAAAACATATTCTATATATTTACAAAATTAAAGCATTTCTTTCTCTTTCCCTCTCTCCTTTTTTTTTAACAGGGTGTGACAAAGTTAGGTTAAGGATCCCTAGCTTTATTGACAAGCTATTTGCAAGTTAAGGATTCCTAACTTTATTGACAAACTAAGAGTTACCTACATCAGCATTTTTATTGTTATGAAACATACAAGTAGGGAAGAGGATGAAATTGGAGCCATCTGTGGGCCAGCATTTTCATTTGATCAACTGACTTTATCTCTTTGACATCATAATGCTGTACGAATGTGTTCCAGACTCTAGTCATCCTGGGGATAAATGATCTCAGATGAAGTGATGTTCTGCAGAAGGGTACAGCCAGAGTGAAGTTGCTGCTTTCTGCCCGTCTTGTGGTACATAAGCTTGCTTCACGCTGTCCTCAAAGTGGAACCAAGTATGGTACTTTGACAATGTTGGCCTTGAACATAACAGTAAGGCCGCACACATCCCTTCCTGTGATGATGGCTCTGCTGAAATGACAAATCTATCCAAGATGAGTCCAGGAGAGAGATGAGACGTCTTGCTCTGTTCTCTACTCTGTCAAGCAGTTGCAGATGAGAGTGGGGCAGGCAAACCAAGAACATGGAGCATACTCAAGGTGTGAGCGAACTTGTGCCTCATACAGAATCTTGTAACCCCTACTGTCAAGCAGATGCGAGATACGGCGAAGCCCTGTAAACTTCCTGGCTGCCTTGTTTGCAAGATTTACAACGTGGTTCTTCATAATCAGTTTGGATTCAAATTTCACCCTAAGGATATCGCCTTCTTTCCCAGGTACTAACACCCTCCCATTCATACTTACTACTGCACCAGAATTACCATCATGGTGCCTAGAGACCACCATCATTTGTGTTTTCTCAGATGTAAATGTTACCTGCCATCGGTTTCCCCAAGCTGATATAGCTCTTAGCCGGTGATTGATGTAGCTTAGAGCAGCTGGCATTTCTTCTCTTGGATAAGTGAATGCCAGAGTACAGTCGTCTGCATATACATGGGATTCTGGGATGAGATGAAGGCCATTGAAGTAGACATTCCATAACAATGGTCCCAGCATGCTTCCTTGTGGAACAATTGCTCCAATAGGATGTCTAGTTGATTCTGTTCCATTGAGAACTCCCCTTAGAGAACTACCATGCAGGTAATCACTGAGGAGACATAGCGTAGAGCCTGCAATTCCCCGTGCTTGAAGTTTTGCCAAGAGGTCCTGGTGCCACATTCGGTCGAAAGCACCAGCAATGTTCAATGCTACCACATAGCTGGCTTTGGATTCATCCAGTGATTGGTGTCATTTTTCTTTCTCTCTCTCTCTCTCTAACGATTTTTCACATTAATAAAAAGCATATTTATTTGTGTCAAATAATTAATTTGTAACTATATGCCTTCTTTTTAACGACGATATTCATGAGTAGATATATACAATGTCTTTTATATCACATGCTTTAATGAATGCTTAAGACCACTGAAGCAGGAATGAGTGTGAGTGTGGTTCCCACGTACTGGCGTGGTCCCCACTTACTGGCGTGGTCCCCACGTCCTGGCGTGGTCCCCACGTACTGGCGTGGTCCCCACGTACTGGCGTGGTCCCCACGTACTGGCGTGGTCCCCACGTCCTGGCGTGGTCCCCACGTCCTGGCGTGGTCCCCATGTCCTGGCGTGGTCCCCACGTCCTGGCGTGGTCCCCCACGTACTGGCGTGGTCCCCCACGTACTGGCGTGGTCCCCCACGTACTGGCGTGGTCCCCCACGTACTGGCGTGGTCCCCCACGTACTGGCGTGGTCCCCAGGTCCTGGCGTGGTCCCCAGGTCCTGGCGTGGTCCCCACGTACTGGTGTGCAGTACTTGAGTGCCGTTAAGTCTGGTGTCCAGACAAAATAATCTAAAAGAATATCAATAAAAGTAATGGTTTTCAAAGGTTTTGTATGAACTAATGTTTCCTAAGTACTGACTTCCATTAAACACGTACAAATTGGAACATTCGGAAACAATCGGATACATTTATATTTCTTTTAATATTCAGCGTGTTAGCGAGACATTTACTATAGATTACAGTTTGTCTCTCCCCATTCCCAAGATCATATGAAGGCGATCAAGATTCATTTATTATCTAAGCCTAAGACTAATTCTTTCTTGTCTTCTTCGAGGGAGAGTTTCCTGAAATTAAATTAAACGATCTCCCGCTCAATATATGATTATTATAAGAAGTTGGTGTTAGTGCAACCTTCATCACTTGTAACACTGGTGAGTTGCAACCCTATTCAGATGTTGCACTGGTAAATTACAATCCTATTCATTTGTTACGATGCTGAATTGCCGCCACGTTCATCTGTAACGTTTGTGTATTGCAATCACATTCACTTTAACACTGTTGAAATGCAACACCATTCATTTGTTACTTTGGTGAATTGCATCTCCATTCATTTGTTACATTGGTGAATTGCATCTCCATTCATTTGTCACATTCTACAAGTCTGAACATCAGTTGGTACACTGGTGAATTGTGAACCCATTCTGTTGTCACTTGTGAAGTTTGATGTGAGAGACTACCACAACCTGACAGATGCAGCATCAGTTAGCTGTTGATCCATTAAGTTATTACTTCTGTTAGTTGTCTAGGATAGTCATGGTTTCTGATACTCATTGTTGCAGACGGTTGTTGCTTCGTTGCTTCTGATGGTTGTTGCTCCTGATGGTTGTTACTCCTGATGGTTGTTGATCCTGATGGTTGTTGATCCTGATGGTTGTTGATTCTGATGGTTGTTGATCCTGATGGTTGTTGATCCTGATGGTTGTTGATCCTGATGGTTGTTGATCCTGATGGTTGTTGCTTCTGATGGGTGTTGCTTCGTTGCTTCTGATGATTGTTGCTTCTTTTGCTTCTGATGGTTGTTGCTTCTGATGTTTTTTGCTTTTTTTGCTTCTGATGGTTATTGCTTCTGATGTTTTTTGCTTCTTTTGCTTCTGATGGTTGTTGCTTCTTTTGCTTCTGATAGTTGTTGCTTCTGATGGTTGTTGCTTCTTTTGCTTCTGATGGTTGTTGTTTCTCTTGCTTCTGATAGTTGTTGCTTCTGATGGTTGTTGCTTCTTTTGCTTCTGATGGTTGTTGCTTCTCTTGCTTCTGATAGTTGTTGCTTCTGATGGTTGTTGCTTCTCTTGCTTCTGATAGTTGTTGCTTCTGATGGCTGTTGCTTCTGATGATTGTTGCTTCTTTTGCTTCTGATGGTTGTTGCTTCTGATGGTTGTTGCTTCTTTTGCTTCTGATAGTTCTTGCTTCTGATGGTTGTTGCTTCGTTGCTTCTGATGGTTGATGCTGCTGATGACGACTGCTTCTGACTCCTGATAATTGTTGCTTCTGATAGGCTGCTTCATCTGAAAGTTCCTTCTGATAGTTTGCTGCATCTGACAGCTGTTGCTTCTGAGAGTCCTTAAATCTGTTTACTGTTGCTTATAATAATAAATGATAGTTGTGATAAACCTTTCTTACTTCAAAATGGCTGTGAACCCTTGCACCATATGGAAAACTTTTAAAGAAACAATATTAAATTACCGAGATTGATCGGCTGAGTCAATGTTCAGTTGGCTAAGGACCTTTAAGAATTGCAGAACAGTACCCATTTCTTTTGGTGTGTTCTTAGAGCTCCTCTCGAGTTTAGGAACTGAGTTGTGTCAACGAAAAAGGGTAGAACAAAAAGGCATAGAGCACCGTGACTGGAACAATACACAAATAACCCCCACATACGAGAGAGAAAACGTCGTCACAGGCTTTTCGCTCTCTTATTTATGGAAAAATGGTAGGTAATGAAAGTATGTTACGTATGAGTGAAGTCCGATGGTTTGCATTTGAAGTTCTGTCACGAAAGGGGCCGCACGTGGCTGCATCTAGCGAGGGAATTCTCTTGTTCTAAAGAAGTGATTTGGTCGTAGAGAATATTATACCGACTGTAGTGATCCGGGCCGATCCCTACGTATTAATATTATATTATTATTATAATGGGGAAGCGCTAAACCCGTAGGATTATACAGCGCCTATGGGGGGGAAGGAATGGTATGTGTTCAGGCTTAATTCAGGGAACTGGAGTACAGATCCAATTCCCTAGATCCTGAGCCCCTCATCGGCATCTAGGAACCTCCCTTGAGGGGGGATCCCTACGTAGCTACTCAGAATTCACGGAGGGTTCTGAACAATTTCACAACTTATCAATGGCCCGCCAGTCAACTGTGTGACACGGAGTCGTCTGAACGACCTCGTTTTCTCCTCCACCTGGTCAACCGTTACCAACACAAACGGAGCCATCTTGACACTCCAATTACACTAATGATAAAACTATCACCTTGTAAAGAATGTCAACAATTGTCCTAACACACATCCCCACAGACATGTCCACAGATGTGTACTGGTTTACGACCCCCACAGACATGTCCAGAGATGTGTACTGGTTTACGACCCCCACAGACATGTCCACAGATGTGTACTGGTTTACGACCCCCACAGACATGTCCACAGATGTGTACTGGTTTACGACCCCCACAGACATGTCCACAGATGTGTACTGGTTTATGACCCCCAAAGACATGTCCACAGATGTGTACTGGTTTACGACCCCCACAGACATGTCCACAGATGTGTACTGGTTTATGACCCCCACAGACATGTCCACGGATGTGTACTGGTTTACGACCCCCACAGACATGTCCACAGATGTGTACTGGTTTATGACCCACAGACATGTCCACAGATGTGTACTGTTTTACGACCCCCACAGACATGTCCACAGATGTATACTGGTTTACGACCCACACAGACATGTCCACAGATGTGTACTGGTTTACGACCCACACAGACATGTCCACAGATGTGTACTGGTTTACGACCCACACAGACATGTCCACAGATGTGTACTGGTTTACGACCCACACAGACATGTCCACAGATGTGTACTGGTTTACGACCCACACAGACATGTCCACAGATGTGTACTGGTTTACGATCCACACAGACATGTCCACAGATGTGTACTGGTTTATGACCCCCACAGACATGTCCACAGATGTGTACTGGTTTACGACCCACACAGACATGTCCACAGATGTGTACTGGTTTATGACCCCCACAGACATGTCCACAGATGTGTACTGGTTTATGACCCCCACAGACATGTCCACAGATGTGTACTGGTTTATGACCCCCACAGACATGTCCACAGATGTGTACTAGTTTATGACCCCCACAGACATGTCCACAGATATATACTGTTTTATGACCCCCACAGACATGTCCACAGATATATACTGTTTTATGACCCCCACAGACATGTCCACAGATGTGTACTGGTTTACGACCCACACAGACATGTCCACAGATGTGTTCTGGTTTACGACTAATATTATGAAATTTTCATGTTTAGTCTTCGTTAATACTGTTTTTTTTTTTAACATTTAAGCTTATTTCATAGAAGTGTTAAAAAATTCCTTATTTTACATTTCTTTTTCTCTAATATCGGTTATTAATTTGTTTTTCCTATATTTTCTAAAGGAAACCAAGGTGGTCACTTTTCTCATATGGTAGCGTCATGGGTCTAACTTGAGCAGTGAGGTCAGGACAGCAGGGGGACTGTGACCTCGTCTACTATCTCCTACACCAACAATGCTGAAAGAAAATATGTGGAGGGAAATGATACGTCGTAATATTATTAAATTCATGTGAAAGTACTAAATCCGAAATTATTTACGCTCGGGGAACGGGAGGTAATCTGGTTTCATCCAAGGAACGGGAGGTAATCTGGTTTCATCTAAGGAACGGGAGGTAATCTGGTTTCATCTAAGGAACGGGAGGTAATCTGGTTTCATCCAAGGAGCGGGAGGTAATCTGGTTTCATCCAAGGAGCGGGAGGTAATCTGGTTTCATCTAAGGAACGGGAGGTAATCTGGGTTCATCCAAGGAACGGGAGGTAATCTGGTTTCATCTATGGAACGGGAGGTAATCTGGTTTCATCAAAATAGCGGGAGGTAATCTGGTTTCATCCAAGGAGCGGGAGGTAATCTGGTTTCATCCAAATAGCGGGAGGTAATCTGGTTTCATCCAAGGAACGGGAGGTCACCTCCCATTCATTGGATGAAGAACCCTTGACCTATAAAGCAACCTCTCTCTCTCTTGAAGTTACGTTAAATAAAGATAAACAAAAGATACGAACATCATAAGAAAAGACAAGAACAAAAGATAATAAGAACAGAATACGAAAAAGAATGTCGAGCCTCGGCATGACAGTTATGCTAATACAACCTTAGCATAAAGTAACTGAAGAGAAAAGTATCATGTTCCTGTGTAAGGCTGATCAAGTAGACAGCCTGGTGTACTTAACTACCCTGCCTGGCAAAGATACCTTCATGCTGATGATGGAAGCTTCATGTAAGGAACTGGAACTACCCTTCCCTTGAATCAACCCTGATTAGTTATTTCCAAGGAGCTGCATGACCCTTACAGGGTTAAATCTTATACATTAATTGAATAATAATATCCAAACTTCCCATCTACAAGACTCAAGATGTAAAGGGGGTGAGATCGTCTGACCACAAGGCTGTTTTTACGACACTTAAGATCCCAACAGAACGAGTTGAGTCCACACGCACAACCTGGCTATGTGAAAGAGGTATTTGGCCAGCCCTTTGCTCTGAGCTCGCCACCACCGATTGGAATGCTCTTCTCCAAGGGGATGTTGACAACGAAGTGAAAGCCTTCACTGGACACATCCTTAATCTACAACAAAAACACATTCCTCACCGGCAATATGTGACGAAGCCTACAGATCAGCTTTTGTTTGGCTTTCGTTGTAGAAAGGCTGCTACTGCTAAGTACAAAGCATGGCGAAGGTATAAGAGATATCCTACCACCTATAACAGTAACTTGCACAGGCAAGCCTGTAGGCATATGGGTGACGTTCAAAAGTGGGCCATTGCTAAATGGGAGGTGGACACAAAAAGAAAGCTAGCATTAGGTTGGGTAGGCTCCAAAACCTGGTGGTCCCTGGTCAAGGACAGACAGGGTTATCTGCCTGATGAACTCATTCCACCTCTAAATCGACAGGATGGGACCACCTCTACTAGTAGTCAAGAGAAGGCAGACCTCTTTGCTGAACACTTTGCTGCCAAAATGCAAGTTCCTGATCCAGCAAGGGACCCTCCTTGGCTAGCTGCAAGAACTGTGTCAAAACTGTCATTGGTGACAATAAGGCTGGAGGAGGTGCATTTCCTTCTTAAATCGCTTGACCAAGAAAAGGCTGTGGGCCCAGACAAGTTGAGCCCAAGATTGCTGAAAAGATGTGCAGACCAGCTAGCAGCACCTCTAACTCGCATCTTTCAGCACTGCCTAGAACAGTGTAAATGGACCTCTCTGTGGAAAGAGGCAAATGTAGTCCCTGCTCACAAAAAGAAGAGCAGAGCAGAAATCAGCAACTAGAGACCAGTGTCACTCCTGTCAATCACTGGTAAGATCCTTGAGACAATAATCTCAAGATAAATGACAGTTTTTTGACTACCACTCACTACTTTTTGATAGTCAATATGGCTTCAGGAAAGGTTACTCTGCTGCTGATCTGTAGTTAAACCTCTCAACTAAGTGGCACCATTCACTGGATGAATCCAAAGTCAGCTGTGTGGTAGCACTGGACATTGCTGGTGCTTTCGACCGGGTGTGGCACCAGGGCCTTTTAGCAAAACTTCAAGCACTGGGAATTGCAGGCTCTACGCTATGTCTCCTCAGTGATTACCTTCATGGTAGATCTGTAAGTGTAGTTCTCAATGGAACGGAATCAGCAAGACATCCTACTGGGGCAAGGGTTCCACAAGGAAGCATGCTGGGACCATTGTTATGGAATGTCTACTTCAACGACCTTCATCTCATCCCAGAATCACATGCATATGCAAATGACTGTACACTGACATTCACTTATCCAAGAGAAGAAATGCCAGCTGCTCTAAGCTACATCAATCACCAGCTAAGAGCTATATCAGCTTGGGGAAATAGATGGCAAGTAACATTTGCACCTGAGAAAACGCAAATGATGATCGTCTCTAGGCACCATGATGGTAATGCTGGTGCAGTAGTAAGGATGAATGGGAGGGTGTTGGCACCTGGAGAAGAAATTGATATTCTTGGGGTGAAATTTGACTCCAAACTAATCATGAAGAACCATGTTCTAAATCTAGCAATCAAGGCAGCCAGGAAGCTTACAGCACTTCGCCGTAACTCGCATCTGCTTGACAGTAGGGGTTGCAACATTCTGTACGAGGCACAAGTACGCTCACACCTTGAGTATGCTCCACTTTCTTGGATTGCCTGCCTCCCCCCCCTTATCTGCGACTGCTTGACAGAGTGGAGAACAGAGCAAGACGTCTCATCTCTCGCCTGGACCCATCCTGGATAGATCTGTCATTTCAGCAGAGCCTTCAACACAGGAGGGATGTGGGTGGCCTTACTGTTATGTACAAGGCCAATATTGTCAAAGCACCACACTTGGATCGATTTTGAGGACAGCGTGAAACAAACTTTTATGCCACAAGACTGGCAGAAAGCAGCAACTTCACTCTGGCTGTACCCTTCTCCAGAACATCATTCCATCTGAGATCATATATACCCAGGATGACTCGAGTATGGAACACATTCGTACAGCATAATGATGTCAACGAGATAACGTCAGTTGATCAAATGAAAATGCCGGCCCACAGATGGCTCCAACTTCATCCTGTTCCTTATTTGTATGTCTCATAACAATAAAAATGCTTTCGAATGAGCTGATGTAGGTAACAACTCTTAGCTTGTCAATAAAGTTTGGAATTCTTAACCTGTAAATAGCTTGTCAATAAAACCAGGGATCCATAACCTTGTCAAACCCTGTGTAAAAAAAAAAAAAGACAGACAGAGACAGAGACAGAAACAGAGAGAGAGAGAGAGAGAGAGAGAGAGAGAGAGAGAGAGAGAGAGAGAGAGAGAGAGAGAGAGAGAGAGAGAGAGAGAGAGAGAGAGAGGGACAGGAATAAAGAGGATAGTGTCACAGTGTGTCCAAGCTGTAAGGGTCGGCTCAAGGTCCTGCAAGCGAGAGGGAGAGGAAAGAGGGAGAGGGAGAGAGAGGAAGTATCTGCAAGAAGGGCCTCAAATAAATTGGAAGGAGGAAGTGGTGGAAAGAAAGTATCGAGGGGTAAGTGGTGAAGGTAAGAGGGTCAGCTAAGTGGAGGAGGCAAGCGTTGGGAGGTAAGTGATGGAAGTGGTCGGAGTTAAGTGGCCAGAGGAAAGGGTTGCGATGGAAGAGTACAAAGTGAAACTGTTGATAGGAGAAACTTGAAAGTGGCCTGAGAGAGAGACTACCCAAGTTTGTGACTGAGTTGAAATTGAAGGTCAGTGACTTGCGAAGTGACTGTTGGGAAGTGGTTGCTGTGAAAGTGGGTGCTAGAGAGAGAGAGAGAGAGAGAGAGAGAGAGTGAGAGAGAGAGAGAGAGAAAAGAGAAAGAAAGTAATTACAGGGAGGTGAAGGTAGGGAAATGTTTGGAAAGATTCATGGAAGAAGCAAGGTTGGAGAAAGGAAAGGACAAAGGGATTGGTAGAATAATACTAGGGACGAGGGTTGAGCGACGAGAATGAGATGGAATCGCAAAGCGAATAGGGTGAGCAAAAGGGTATTTGAATAGGGAAATGGAGGGTATGAGCAGAGGGGAGGGATGAAGGAATCAATGAAGTGAACAGACAGAGGAGGGTGAACGATGGGGATGGTCTCTGAACAAGAGAGCGAGGAAGGGGAATAAGCGAAGGAGACGATAAACAATGTGTTCACAAATACTTAAACGATTAATAAAAAAAATACATTAATTTTGTAAGAGAGATAAAAATAACATTCTCTCTATACAATAGTGTTAATATTGTAACATGATGCCCCCAGGCAGGTACATGAGTCGTGATCGTGCCGTCTGGTTCAGTTTGGAAGCTACGTGCCTTCCTGAATGTTATATACATCGGCATAAATTATCTCGCACCAATAGAGTCAACAAAATACGGAGCGGAGTGACGATGCAATAAAAATATTTTAATTGTTGCATTAGACAGGATATGAAAGCAGAAGCGACGAGCACTGAATATATTTGGCTACAGTTTTTCGAGGGGTAAGAAAGGATATGATTTACAGACCACCAACAGAGAAAACGGCAAGATTCTATGGGACGAAGTTATGAAGGCAACTAGATACGTTAATGTTTTAAAGGGTATTTTAACTATAGGCAATGTAATGGGGACAATTTGACAGGACACAAACTCTAGCGACTCTTGAAACTGTCAAGAACTGCTTTTTTGGAAATGTCTGTGACAAAGCTAACCGACAGAAATAACCTACTTGGAAAAAAGGGAATCTCAAATTAACTATCTTGAGGTTCATGGAGAACTGGGAGAAAGCGATCACAAATCACTCATAAATTAAAAATAATAATAGAAATTGATAAAACAAGACAAGGAGACTATTAATTGCAAGAGAATTGTCATAGTGTGACGTAGACTACTACACGCTCAGCAGAACCATTGGTTCAAATCACTGACTTAAGGATTTATATGGAAAAAGACGATGCTTTAGATTATGTATTTCTGTGGGACAACTTCAGTAGTGACAGAGCTATGGTTCAGCAAGACTGGCCAACTCAACAAAGAATCTTACAAAGAGGACATAATGAGCTGGAGAGGTTGAAAGTGGACAGGGTTGGAGTATAGGAGTAGACAGTGTCACACCAATTCAGCTTACTAGTGAAACCAAAATATTAAACTAGTTACTCCAGCTGGTAGATTAGTTAGGCTGAATATTTTTTTTACACAAATATTATTAGTATATGCCATAAAAGGAGCGAATTTAAGAATTTGTATCATCATGGGTTCCATATATTACCGTTTTGATGAAGCTTGGGTTAATCAAGACAGCTGTCTGACAGCAGAAATAGCTATTCTGGATTCAATATTTTTTTCCATAAAGCTGACTTTCATAATAAATGGAGTGACTAGTCGTGAACAAAGAACTTCATGCAGTTGAGATTCACAAATACGATGAAGAAGCACATGTCGAAATTCGAGTGATAACAAAGAGGCAATAATTATTACTGACTTTTATGCGACTAGCACAAGCTGGAACAACTCATCAGGGGATCTAGACACTACCAGACATGCCAAAATCACTGAACACTGATTTCTAACAAAAGCTGCCACGTTGACCACTCAGGCTTAATTACTATAAAAAGAGAGTAGAGTAAATGGGAAGCAGATTAAAAAAAAATAAAAAAATTGAAAGGGATATTGCAAAAAAACGTAATGCTTACAAGATCCATCCTGGATAGATCTGTCATTTCAGCAGAGCCTTCAACATAGGATGGATGTGGGTGGCCTTACTGTTATGTACAAGGCCAATATTGTCAAAGTACCACACTTGGATCCACTTCGAAGACAGCGTGAAACAAGCTTTTGTCACAAGACAGGCAGAAAGCAGCAACTTCACTCTGGCTGTACCCTTCTCCAGAAGAACACTCCATCTGAGATCATATATACCCAGGATGACTCGAGTCTGGAACACATTCGTACAGCATAATGATGTCAACGAGATAAAGTCAGTTGGTCAGATGAAAATGCTGGCCCACAGATGGCTCCAACTTCATCCTGTTCCCTACTTGTATGTCTCATAACAATAAAAATGCTTTCAAATGAGCTCTTAGCTTGCAAATAAAGTTAGGAATCCTTAACCTGTAAATAGCTTGTCAATAAAGCTAGGGATCCTTAACCTTGTCTAACCCTGCGTAAAAAAAAAAATGACTGGTAATCTAGAGAAACCAAAGTAATAGAAACCAAAACGAACTCTTCATATCAAGAGAAAAATGGTAAAAGCCAATGTACCGAGTGTGAAATAATATCAAACTACAACCATAGAGTCGGTATTTGCATCTGAACAATGCATCAAGTTTCCATGGTTGCAAAATTTACTTTTAGGGCCGGGAAGGGAGAAAGCAGATAAGAAAATTAGAAAGTCAGATACATTAAAATACATTGAGAAGCTGAATATTAATAAATCAAGCTAGAATTAATCACTATAGATAATATCTAAGAAATCATTATAAAACGGAAAATGGCTAATGTTACTATAGGTCTCTCAATTATCGTTCCATCAGAAAATAATAAATTTTAGATATGCAGAATAACTCAGTAAGCGGATATCAACGAGGCTTTTGGCAACATGTCCGACTAATTTACTCTATATACAAATAACCCGCACGTAGGAAAGAGGAGCTCAAGATCACGTTTCGGTCCGACTAGGAACATTCACAAACTCACTTTATAATTGGTCCAAGTCGGATCGAAACGTCGTCGAAAGCTTCTCTCTCATACATACGGTTTAGATAAAGAAAATTACTCTCATTTGCGGCTATAGAGATTTGTGGATAAATTTGCATGATGTCGGTTTTAGACAATTTGAAGGTCATTTTATTTTTTCTCTTTAACAGTCTAGAAGAGTATTAGAGAGAATACATGCTTTATTAAAATTTGCAAATAGAGGCTACAAAGCTCTCTAAAAATTTCAAATTTCCTCTATATTTGACACACAGACGATGAAAACGTCATACTGATCAAAAGAGGTGTTGTCCAGCTTTCACACTGAATTCTGAGATTCTGAAGTATACTATATATTGTATAGCTAACAATTTTGTTTTTAACATATCGGCCGATTCCCACCAAGGCAGGGTGACCCGAAAAAGAAAAACTTTCATCATTCACTCTACCACTGTCTTGCCAGAGGGGTGCTTTACACTATAGTTATAAAACTGCAACATTAACACCCCTCCTTCAGAGTGTAGACACTGTACTTCTCATCTCCAGGACTCAAGTCCAGTCTGCCAATTTCCCTGAATCCCTTCATAAATGTTACTTTGCTCCCACTCCAACAGCAAGTCAAGTATTAAAAACCATTTGTCTCCATTCACTCCTATCAAATACGCTCACGCATGCTTGCTGGAAGTCCAAGCCCCTCGTACACAAAACCTCCTTTACCCCCTCCCTCCAATCCTTTCTAGGCCGACCCCTACCCCGTCTTCCCTCCGCTACAGATTTATATACTCTCGAAAGCATTCTGTTTTTTCTTATTCTCTCTACATGTCCGAACCACCTCAACAACCCCTCCTCAGCCCTCTGGACAATATATTGGCAAATTTGTACCTACTGAGGCGAGACTTACGAGTCTACATGTTTTTTAAAAACATCGCCCGTCTCCAGAGGCAAGGTGACCCGAAAATGAAGAAAAATGTTCACCATTAGTCACTGTCTTCCCAGATATTTGTTGACATCACAGCTTGGATGACCCTCGGAACTGCAACGTCCCCCACTCCTCCTCCTGAGTGCAGGCACTGTCTCTGCCGTCTCCAGGGCTTAAGACCCACTAACCGGTTTCCCTGAACCTCTTCATAAATATTACTTAGCTCATACTCCAACAACACTTCTAATCATAAAAATCACTTGCCTCCCCTCACCTCTAACACGCTCACAAAAATCTCTTGGATGTTCAAGCCTTAGTGCCTAAAATCTCCCTTACTCCCTCTCATTCCAGCCTTTCCTGGAAACACCCCTACCCTTCCTTCCTCCCATCATAGATTTATATGCTGTATAGGGAGCATTGAAATTTTGGTCAATGCTGTACTCTTCAGGTATTGTCCCTTATATACATCTTAGATACAGTGCCCAATATCAAGTTGATTGAGATTTAGCCTACAGCATTTGCAACTGAAATTTTGGAATATGTCTGTATTATTGAGTAGCGCAGCGCAGTATTTTATGTACTGTATCTATGTAGTCTGCAGTATTTATAAACATTAACTAACTTTCTCTTTTTGCAGATACTCTGAGGAAAGCCACAGAAATGTATTGTTTGGCCATGCCAGTGTTCTACCAATGAACAAATTTTCGTCCAAATGCAATATGTTAATGAACTGCTGGCGATATAAATGTGATGAAGTAAAGTTTGCTGATGTTTCAGTGATTATCAAGACAACAGCTAAGGATTTTTCTGAACTATGGGAGAAATAAATTGGAGACAAAGACTATTCCTATTCTCAGCCAGAAAGCTATTGAGGAAAGATTGAGCAAATTGTACAGTAGAAGAATAGAAATTAAGAACAAAAATATCTCCAGAAAAGGTACATTTCAGAAAGAAAGAGTTATTTGATATTTGTAGTTGTTTCTGTCCTGCTGCCTCTTGTCAAGATGTAGGGTGCAAAATAAGAGTGTGACGGATGCCACCTGGCCTGTAACTGTGATGTGAAAGTTCCTAAACGTGAGGTACAGTTCCTTGACCAGAGAGGCAAAAGGAAGATGAAAATTGGCTGTGTTGGCATGACAGTATCGAGGATGTGGCATAGAGTGACGGTAAAAGAGGAGCAGGATGCAGACAGAGCCAGGAAGCAGCTGGAGGAAAGACAGTGAACCGGCAGCTGGAGAAGTTTCTTATTCTGACGAAAATTCAAATGATGCGAGAGAGAGCCCTTCTGCCGATACTGATACTGACTGTCTTGAGTAGTCTCACTGCCAGCAGCTCACAACACAACAGAACAAGACTCCTCACACTGGCAGCCACATGTGACCGATACTTGATCAGTGACTATGCTGGAACTGCCATTGCTACCCTTACCTTAATGGACTATGGCATTATCACCAATGAAGATTAAAGAAGTTACGAGATGC
The DNA here is from genome assembly GCF_026875155.1 of Cherax quadricarinatus. Lineage (NCBI taxonomy): Eukaryota > Metazoa > Arthropoda > Malacostraca > Decapoda > Parastacidae > Cherax > Cherax quadricarinatus. The sequence goes on along the minus strand of NC_069416.1, from coordinate 23,239,895 downwards.
CAGACACAAATACCGAATGGAGAGGCAAGAAAATGACCCAGTCAGGAGCTGAAAAGAGTCATTATAATTTTAACGTTCAGTGCTCCAATGTGTTTCCACATCAAGCTGCACCCTTCTGTCACACACAGTCCAAAGAACGTCTTCCAGTCACTGCAATGTATGAGACATCTGAACAGTGAAGAAAAAAAGATAGAAGACTGTTGAAAGAAATTCCTACTTTCCTCACACAGATCAGCTGCTTCTTGGTATGTGTGCTGATGATGACATGACAGACACAAAGCTATCTCAATGATGAGAACAATTAGAGAAGAGAATCAGCAGACAGAAGAGAGTACTGAGAGCTCTGATGAGGATGGAGAAGATTCTGCTGATGCTGTTGACGAGGACTGTTAATGTACATGATGATGAGGATGACAGTGAAGATGAAGAGAATGACAATGTGGCTCCTATTGTCAACTCAAGGAAGGTATTGATTCCCAAACTAAAGTGGCAAGCGAATAACTATCATTCCATGACTGACTGGAAGACTGAACTCAAAACTGACCATCCTTTCATTGCTTCTCTATCAGATCAACAGGTTCTGAAAATTATTGAGACTCCACTGGAGGTGCCCAAGCTGCTGAGAAAGGGATAAAATTGATGACTGAAGCTTGCACTGAAGTGACTGGACACAAGGGAAGAGCTGGATATATCAGGCAAAGAATATTTTTCAGGAAAGTGATGCCCAAGTTCCTCACAATGAAAGACTTCACTTATAACATGTAATAGTTTAAAATTAAATAGTTGATGATTGATATAACCCATGTTCATTTGATTATACAATCTTCACAACCAAAACCGATATAACCCATGTACGTTTGATTATACAATCTTCACAACCAAAACTGATATAAACCATACACACTTGATCATTACTTTGGCAACCAATAAATTATAACTAATTGCTGTCAATGGTGTATAATTTGACGAAAAGTCGATCGCGATGCTGCGGGGTAAATGGGCATGAAATGGTTTGAAATTTTGCACAGAAGGTTGTCGTGACCATACAAATAATGCCTGAAAAGTACAGTTTGCATCTCTAAAATTTATATTTCTTCAATGCTCTCTACTAAACAATCTCGGGAGACAATAGAGGCACTTATAGAAGATTAAAAGCATGGATAACTTTATTAAAAAATATATACACTATTAGAGAAGTCAAAAAGAAATAAGTAAAAAAACATATTTTAAAAATTTTGGTTGCGAGGGAATCTAAGACCAACCTGAAGGGTTCCTTTCATGTATACATTAACAAGACCAGGGCAAACAAAGACCCATTTAAATGTAGCTCAAGTCAATTTACAGTTACAGCCAAATGTGTACCATATTCAATACTTGTTTCATCTTTACACAACAGTAATCAAACGAAATCAATCTGTATAGCCTTGGCAGCAATCTGAAGATTTCGCTCATTAGTTATCAGACCCTCTCGGGTCTAGCGCTTTTGATGATAATATAATAATAATAATAATAATAATAATAATAATAATAATATTAATAGTAATAATAATCAATATTATAATTCCATAATCTATTTTCTTTAGGGGAAACTAAAAATACGTAATGATGAATCTGTTTGCAAAGCAAATTAAGTAGTTAGTATGAGGCTAAATTGAAAATATATTAAATTTTGACATACTGAAACAATATTTGCTGTACTTGACCATCATTAAAGACAAGTATAAAGACGCTTACTAGGAAACTGGCGCCTGAACACCAAGATACCAACACTAGATCTAACTATAGTATTATGTTTAATTATATTCTGTAAATATACCATTCCATATCAATAAAGAATTTTTTTTCTGTTACGAGATATAATTCATAATTTACAGCTGAACTTAAACACTGAAAAATTATCAAATTTTGCCAAGTGTATTCCCATTTTTCTGTTTCATTCTCCGTCTCTGTCTCTGTCTCTGTCTCTCTGTCTCTCTGTCTCTCTCTCTCTCTCTCTCTCTCTCTCTCTCTCTCTCTCTCTTCTCTCTCTCTCTCTTTCTCTCTCTCTCTCCACTTTGCAAAGATTCCAACAATTTTACAATCTACAAATCCCTCCCTTTTCAAAATTCTTTCATACGTTTCCTTTTTTTTCACTTTTTTCGTTCCTTTTTAAAACGTTTCCCTTACCCTCTCTTCATATTCCATCCCATTCTTCTCTTCCCATCTCTCATCGAGTCTAACAGCACCAACCCTTTTTAACATCATCCTAGTCTTTGTCTATCTCTCTTTCTGTTTCTCTCTAATCTGTGACCGCCAATCCGATCCTTGGTCATTGCAAGTAATGCGACTCCCGGAAATGCGACTCCCGGAAATGAGACTCCCGGAAATGAGACTCCCGGAAATGAGACTCCCGGAAATGAGACTCCCGGAAATGAGACTCCCGGAAATGAGACTCCCGGAAGTGCGGCTCCCGGAAGTGCGGCTCCCGGAAGTGCGGCTCCCGGAAGTGCGGCTCCCGGAAGTGAGACTCCCGGAAGTGCGGCTCCCGGAAGTGCGGCTCCCGGAAAGTGCGGCTCCCGGAATGAGACTCCCGGAAATGGAGGAAGTGCTCCCGGAAGTGAGACTCCCGGAAATGAGACTCCCGGAAATGAGACTCCCGGAAATGAGACTCCCGGAAATGAGACTCCCGGAAATGAGACTCCCGGAAATGAGACTCCCGGAAATGAGACTCCCGGAAATGAGACTCCCGGAAATGATGGAACTCCCGAAATGAGACTCCCGGAAATGAGACTCGAATGACTCCCGGAAATGAGACTCCCGGAAATGAGACTCACGGAAATGAGACTCACGGAAATGAGACTCACGGAAATGAGACTCATCGGAAATGAGACTCACGGAAATGAGACTCACGGAAATGAGACTCACGGAAATGAGACTCACGGAAATGAGACTCACGGAAATGAGACTCACGGAAATGAGACTCACGGAAATGAGACTCCCGGAAATGCGATACATGGAAATGCGACACATGGAAATGCGACTCCCGGTAATGAGACTCCCGGAAGTGCGACTCCCGGAAGTGCGACTCCCGGAAATGCGAAATGGCCAGATTGTTTCAAGCTTACAGGAAGGCGATAGTGATTCAAATAACCACGTGATTAAACAGTAGCATGCTGAAAAGCATATCTAAACACACAACACGTCTTACCTTGAAGTAAATTATCTACAGCTGATGAAGACCACTCCGGTTTCCACTCCTGTCTGTTAGGAAAAGGAAACTGAGGCTACGGTGAACGCAGGCCCCCCAAAACCGGACAATTGAAGATTTGAAAAGCATAGTCTGGTAGGATCAGAGTTTGGTATAAATCATTGTGATGCGCGGGAGTGGGAGATTCGCAACATTTAAGTGCAGATAACAATTCAGCAACAAATGCATAATATTGTGACAACGTGGACCAGAATTTCTAAGGAATGTTTCCAGCATCTTGTTGAAAACCTGCAACGAAGAATTCAGGCTGTTCTGGAGGACAAGAAGGGTCCTTTCCCAGTATTAGAAGGGTGTACCTAATCAAGTGACCACTGAGTGCATATGGTTAGATTAGATTACAATAAGTTAAGATAGTTTTGATTAAGTTTACTCCAAAATCACTCTACACCTGCCATCTCCATTAAACCTGTCAACACATCCGCAACACATTCCGCAACACCATTACAACCATAACCATTGTTAACACCTACAGCCATAACCTCCACTGTCACAACCACAGTTAGACCCACAATATAATCAGCAACAATAGTAACTCCACCATTTCAATCACATTACTTCCAACTCCTATGACTACATTCAAACTAACTTTGCCAATAATCCAAATCCTTACAATAATCACTTCATAAAGATTCCTTTAATGAGTGTATCTTCATATTATTTCACTAAACATTATATCTGAACACCACACACACACACACACACACACACGCACAGAGGTGGGGTACACCACCCAGTGCTGGACACACTACACACAACCGAGGAAGAAGTGAAGAGGCTTTGAGTGAGCTAGATACCTCAAAGGCAATGGAGCCGGATAACAGCTCTCCATGGGTCCTGAGAGGGAGCAGAGGCGTTGTGTGTATCACTAACAACAATATTCAATACATCTATCAAAACAGGGAGATTGCCTGAGATATGGAAGGCAGCTAATGTAGTCCCAATTTTTAAAAAAAGGAGACAGACATGAAGCACTAGAGACCAGTGTCACTGACAAGTATAGTATGCAAAGTCATGGAGAAGATTATCAGAAGATTGGTGGAACACCTAGAATTGAATGATCTCGTCAACGGCAGCCAAGATGGTTTCAAGTACGGGAAATCCTGTGTCACAAACCTACATGGTGACAGCAGTAAGACAAGAGAGAGAGGGATGGGTGGATTGCATTTTCTTGGACTGGAAGAAGGCGTTTGACACAGTTCCACACAAGAGATTAGTGCAAAAACTGGAGGACCAAACAGGGATAACAGGGAAGGCACTACAATGGATCAGGGAATACTTGTCAGGAAGACAGCAGTGAGTCATGGTACGTGGCGAGTTGTCAGAGTGGGCACCTGTGACCAACGGGGTCCCACAGGGGTCAGTCTTAGGACCAGTGCTGCTTCTGGCATTTGTGAACGACATGACGGAAGGAATAGACTCCGAAGTGTCCCTGTTTGCAGATGACGTGAAGTTGAGAAGAATTCATTCGATTGAAGACCAGGCAGAACTCCAAAGGGATCTGGACAGGCTGCAGACCTGGTCCAGCATTTGGCTCCTGGAGTTCAACCCCACCAAGTGCAAAGTCATGAAGATTGGGGAAGGGCAAAGAAGACCGCAGACGGAGTACAGTCTAGGGGGCCAGAGACTACAAACCTCACTCAAGGAAAAAGATCTTGGGGTGAGTATAACACCAGGCACATCTTCTGAAGCGCACATCAACCAAATAACTGCTGCAGCATATGGGCGCCTAGCAAACCTCAGAACAGCATTCCGACATCTCAATAAGGAATCGTTCAGGACCCTGTACACTGTGTACGTTAGGCCCATATTGGAGTATGCGGCACCAATCTGGAACCCACACCTAGCCAAGCACGTAAAGAAACTAGAGAATGTGCAAAGGTTTGCAAGAAGACTAGTCCCAGAGCTAAGAGATATGTCCTACGAGGAGAGATTAAGGAAAATCAACCTGACGACACTGGAGGACAGGAGAGATAGGGGGGGCGGACATGATAACGACATACAAAATACTGAGTGGAATTGACAAGGTGGACAAAGACAGGATGTTCCACAGATGGGACACAGCAACAAGGGGACACAGTTGGAAGTTGAAGACACAGATGAATCAAAGGGATGTTAGGAAGTATTTCTTCAGCCACAGAGTATTCAGGAAGTGGAATAATTTGGGAAGCGATGTTGTGGAGGCAGGATCCATACATAGCTTTAAGCAGAGGTATGATAAAGCTCAAGGTTCAGGGAGAATGACCTAGTAGCGACCAATGAAGAGGCGGGGCCAGGAGCTTGGACTCGACCCCTGCAACCTCAACTAGGTGAGTACAACAAGGTGAGTATACACACACACACACACACACACACTCACACACATACGCGCGCGCGCGCGCGCACACGCACACACACATGCACCCGCGCGAATGGGTGAGAGTACTTGTGACGAATAAGGTTCCACTGGAATCACCACTAGGACCGGTGCTGTTCCTGTAAATGTAAATGACATACATAACAGAATAGATAGTCATGTAATGGCGGCTATTAGGAATTAGCTGACTGGACAATCCAACTTGTCTGTATTGTCGAGATGAATGTTGTGGTAAATGGGGAGTTAGAAGCGATGTAAGAAAATATAAAGGCAAGTAGATTAAACCGTGGTTTATTGGCTAATAGTTTGTGCAGGCAGGCACGTAGTAAGGCAAACCAGGAGTCAAGAACCAAGGGAAAGAAGGTGTCCACAGGTAGCTGTCAAGGTAGTGGGATGTGGGAACGTGGGCTTGACACACGGACTGGGTTTAGTACCAGTCCTCTAGCGTGGCTTAGGTGAAGCAGAAATAGGCGAGCATTTTGAAATTCAAGGGGGTAGCAATACCGTTACAGTCAGAGGTATTCCTGTTCACAGATGTGAAATAAATGAGGAAAATGTCAGCAGACCAGGACCAGGAAAAGTTAAAAACGGATCTGGACAGGCTTCAGGTCTGGTCCGACAAATGTTTCCTGGAGTCCATCAAGTGCAAATTTATGAACTTAGGGAAGTCTGAAGCAAAGGCTACAGACTTTCACTCAAGGAGGATCTTGGAGTGATTAATATACCGAACATATCAACTGTGTCACAAATCAATCAACTGCTGCAGCCAATGCTCGTCTGACAAAAATAAGAATAGCTTTTCGACATTTAGGTAAAAAGTCTTTCACGACACTGTACACAGTGTAAATCAGGCCCATATGGGAGAATGCAGCACCAATATGGAACCCACACCTGGTCATGTCAAGAAATTGGAAAAAGTGTAGACTTTTGCTACGAGGTTAGTTCCGCAGCTAAGAGCTATGTCCTATGAGGAGAGATTAACGTAACTCAACCTGATGACACTGGAGGACAAGAGGACTAGTGATAACATACAAAATACTGAGAGGAATTGACAAAGTGAATATGGACAGACTGTTTGAAAGATGGGGAAACAAGAAGACGAAGACACAGATGGAAGCTCAGAACTCAGATTAATCACATGGATGTTAGGAACTATTTCTTCAGCTTCAGAGATGTCATAAAGTGGAACGAGCTAGAGAGTGAAGTGGTAGAGTTAAGATCCGTACATTGCTTTAAGAAGAGGTATGATAAAGCTCTTAGAGCGAAGAGAAACTAGTAGAGGCCTTTAAAGAGACGGGGCCAGGAGCTGTGACAGCCCTTGCAACCCCAGATAGGCGATTACATACAGGTGAGCACATGTGCGCGCGCGCACACGCGCACACACACACACACACACAGGAGGCAGAGGAGCAGCAAGGGATTTCATAACAGGAAAGCTTCAATCTGGAGGTCCCAAGGTGGTAATTGCAGTGATGTATAACCCACCACAGAACAGCAGGAGACCAAGGCAAGATTATGATGAGAGTAATAGAGCGATGGTTGACACACTGGCTGAAGTGGCCAGAAGGGCTCATGCGAGAAGGGCAAAACCACTGATCATGGGTGACTTCAACCACAAATAAACTGATTGGGAGATCTTGGAGCCACATAGGGGTCAAAACACTTGGAAGGATAAGATGGTGGAGGTGGTACTGGAAAACATCATGTATCAACACGTAAAGAACACTATCAGAGAGTGAGAGAAGAGGATGAACCAGCGAGACTGGACCTAATATTCACCATGAGTAGTGCAGATATTGAGGACATCACATATGAAAGACCCCTTGGGGCCAGTGATCATGTGGTTCTGAACTTCGAATACACAGTAGTTACAAGTGGAGGGAGAAGCAGGAAGGGCCAGATGAATGAAGAAAAACTACAAGAAAGGGGACTACTCATGAAGAACTTCCTGACCAAGGTTCAGTGGGACAGAGAACTGGCAGGGAAGTCTATAAATGATATGATTTAATATGTGACAATATGCAAGGAAGCTGAGGAGAAGTTTGTACCCAAGGGTAACAGGAATAACGAAAAAGCCAGGACGAGCCCGTGGTTCAACCAAAGGTGCAGGGAGGCCAAAACCAAGTGTGCAAGGGAATGGAAGAAGTATAGAAGGCAAAGGACCCAGGAGAATAAGGATAGCAGTCGCAGAGCCAGAAATGAATATGCACAGGTAAGAAGGGAGGCCCGAAGACAATACGAGAATGACGTATCAGCGAAAGCCAAATCTGACTCAAAGCTGTTGTATAACATCAAGAGGAAAACAACAGTCAAGGACCAGGTAATCAGGCTGAGGAAAGTAGGGGAGGTCACAGAAAAAATGACCGCGAAGCATGTGAGGAGCTCAACATGAGATTCAAAGAAGTGTTCACAGAGGAGACAGAAGGGCCTCCAGAAAGGCAGAGAGGGGGTGTACACCATGAAGTGTTGTACACAGTACATACAACCGAGGAAGAAGTGAAGAGGCAGCTAAGCGAGCAGCAGCTAGATACCTCAAAAGTGAAGAGGCCGGATAACATCTCTCCAGGGTTTTGAGAGAGGGAGCAAAGGCGCTTTGCGTACCACTTACAACTATCTTTAACACATCTATCGAAACGGGGTGACTACCGGAAGTATGGAAGACAGCAAATGTAGTCCCAATGTTTAAAAAAGGAGACAGACATGAAACATTAAACTAAAGACCAGTGCCACTGACGTGGATAGTATGCAAGGTCATGGAGAAAATATCCAGGAGAAGAGTGGTGTAGCATCTAGAAAGGAATGAGCTTATCAGTGACAGCCAGCACGGTTTCAGGGACAGGAAGTCCTGTGTCACAAACCTACTGGAGTTCTATGACAGGGTGACGGCAGTATGACAAGAGAGAGAGGAGTGTGTAGATTGAATTTTCTTGGACTGTAAGAAGACGTTGGACACAGTTCCACACAAGAGATTAGTGCAATAGCTGGAGCCCCAGGCAGGATGATAATAGGGAAGGCACTACAATGGATCAGGGAATACCTGTAAGAAATTCAACAGCGAGTCATGGTACGTGGCGAGGAGTCAGTGTGGGCGCCGGTAACGAGCAGGGTGCCACAGGGATCAGTCCTAGGGCCGGTGCTGTTTCTGGTATCTGTGAACGACATGACAGAAGGAATAGAATCCGAAGTGTCCCTGTTTGCAGATGTGAACTTGATGAGAAGACTTCAGTCGGACGAGGACCAGGCTGAACTACACAGGGATCTGGGCAGGCTGCAGGCCTGGTCCAGCAACTGGCTCCTGGAATTCATCCCCACCAAGTGCAAAGTCATGAAGACTGGAGAAGGTCAAAGAAGACAACAGATGGAGTACAATCTAGGGGGCCAGAGCCTGCAAACCTCACTCAAGGAAAAGAACCTTTAGGTGAGTATAACACCAGGCACATCTCCTGAGGCGCACATCAACCAAATAACTGCTGTAGCATATGGGCTCCAGGCAAACTTAAGAACAGTATTTTGACAATTCAATAAGGAGTCATTCAGGACCCTGTACACTGTGTACGTTAGGCCCATATTGGAGTATGCAGCGCCAGTTTGGAACCCTCACCTAACCAAGCATGAAAGGAAACTAGAGAAAGTGCAAAGGTTTGCAACAAGACTAGTCCCGGAGCTAAGGGTATGTCCTACGAGGAGAGGTTAAGAGAAACCGACTTGACAACATTGGAAGACATGAGAGATGGGGGGGGGATACGATAACGACATAAAAAATACTGAGAGGAATTGACAAGGTGGACATTATTATTATTATTATTATTATTATTATTATTATTATAATCAAGGGGGAAACGCTAAACCCGTAGGATTATACAGCGCCTGGGCGGGATGTGGAAGGCATTCAGGCTTAATTCGGGGAACTGGAACACAGATCCAATTTCCTAAATCAAGAGCCCCTCACCAACATCAAGGAACCTTCCCTGAGGGGACAAGGTGGACAGATACAGTATGTTTCAGAGATGGAACGCAGCAACAAGGGGACACAGTTGGACGTTGAAGACTCAGATGAATCACAAGGATGTTAGGAAGTATTTCTTCAGTCACAGAGTTTTCAGGAAGTGGAACAGTCTGGGTAGTGATGTAGTGGAGGCAGGATCCATACATAGTAAAGCTTTAAGACTAGGTATGATAAAGCTCATGTAACGGGAAGTGTGACCGAGTAGCGGCCAGTGAAGACGCGGGGCCAGGATGTGTGACTCGACCCTTGCAACCACAGCTAGGCGAGTACACACACACACACACACACACACACACACACACACACACACACACACACACACACACACACACACACACACACACACACACACACACTTTAGCTGGGCCGGCTTCTTAAAATCTTTAGTTGAATTATATGCTATTTATTCTCATGATTATAGAGGTGGCTTCAGGAGGTAGTCAGGCGGCTTAATTAACAGGGAGGATAACCCACTAGTGAAGCCTGAATCTGAAGGACTAGGAAAGCCTATTTTATATCTTGATTTCATTAGTGTATGTGCAAGTGTGATGACTGAATCACTTTCATAAAAAGTAATAAGGAAATTAACTAATTAAGAGAAGGATGCATTCGTTAACGCGGGTTCAAGCTATATTTTGAGTCAGAGGGATAAAGGATATTAGATTTTGTGTGACACTAAATTCGTAATCAGATTAAACAAGATATACAGATGATCTTCCACATTTTCTTTCTCGTGAAAATATAAGAAAAGATATGTTATCTCGCCATTGTGAAGATATGTTCAGATTTGATGGCTAATCATCTCACACAGAGAACGTATGGTGAGCTGAGACTTTTAAGAAGAATATAATGAGCACTGAGGAGGTCTACTGGCTCATACTAGGCACGTCCAAGTCACACTAATTCATGTACTTGTCTAATCTATTTTTAAAGCTACACAAAGTTTTATCTACAATGACGCTGCATTAGAGATTAAACATTGTATTAGATATTTGAAAACTACATCAAATTGAAGAGACTGAACAAAATTTTTTCAGAATAATTTATCAGAACTAATTTTAAGGAGAGAACTAATACAAATCAGCCCACGTGAGTCAGCTAAATATAATTATATCCTCTTTAGTGGTGTCCAGTATGTAAAATAAAAAAAAAAGTTATATATGAAACCGGAAAAACTGAGTGAGAAGTCGCCCGCGGGTGGCAGGTGGTGGTGGGTGGCTGGGTGAGAGCATGTGGGTGTGTCACCCACATGCTATAGCAGTGCAGTACGAGCAATATGGGGATGGAAATTTTTAGCTCCAGTCTTTTTTGCACTCTCGTGCGTCGTCAGGAGTTAAGCAATGTTGCAAGACAGCAACAGATACAAGAGGAAATTATCTGAGGTAAGGCAGAAGGTATCATTGGCAACCCACGTCACAGACTGATTAATTTCCGTTGATTTATGGGAGAAAACATTTTCATTCTGCTAATTTGGCAGAATGAAAATGGCACCACTGAACCCTTGCCGAATAGGCCATATATATATATAATATAATATAATATATATATATCTATATATAATATAATATAATTATATCTATTGTGGCCGAATATGTAAAACTGTCATAAAGAAAACTTATTTAAAATTAAGTCCTTTCGAAAATTTCTCGCGATTAAAGATAATTGTTTTCATTAATGTTATGAAAAATTTTTGATTTGCCCCAAAAGAATCTTAGAAACTACCTAACTTATTATAACTAAACAATTTATTTTAGCCCTCCAGATAAATATTTTAATTGTTACAATAATTTAATACTAAACAAACAGTGAAATATATTTTTTTCGTTAGGTTCAGAATGATTTTTGCGGAATTTATTGCATACACAAATTTTCACTTCTATATGGCAAGATGGCGTGCTAATTAAGCACCATGATCGCCTTGCCGATCGGCACTAATTATATATATATATATATATATATATATATATATATATAATATATATTATAATATATATATATATATATTAACAGGTTCAACTCTCTACCACCTGAGCTACCAGGCTTCGAATAGCATAGAATTGGTACCATTACTTCTGTGCATGTAATCCATCAGAGGCACTATTACGCAGGGCATCGTAGAAAAAAATGTGCATGTTAAAAAAGCTCCATATATATCAGTTTAAGACTTTTCTTCTGAAATCAGACACGTATTAGTCCTGAAGAGTAGCCAGGACAAGACAGGAGCAGGAGACGGTGTATGTTGCAGTACTGGAAGAGCGGCTTGGTGTTAGTGTAAGTGTGGGGGGGGGGGGAGAGGAGTGATTTTGGGTAAGTTTATGCCTTAGGATGGTTAAAAAAATTTCTATGTACTCAATTAATTTTACCTGTAAGGCCCTAATGTGCAGGAGCCTGTATTGTAAGAGTACGGATAATAATGTTTTGCCTGCAGGCTTAGATGCCGGCTGGAGGAGAGGGGGGTCAGAGCCCCACTCTTTGTGTGTGTGTGTTAACTCATACCTCTGTGCTAGTTATTGTGTTATATGTAGATATGTATCTGTATATGTAAGTTTACTATTAATATAGCTATATTTTTGTACATTTAGTCTTTCTGTCCTTCCTTATAATGAATTTAAATAATGACTATGTACTTAGGGCTCAAGAAAGAGAGAAAGAGAATTTTCTTATAAGCAAGAAACAGGTAACAGGGTAGACATATTTCATTTGGAGAATGCAATTAAGTTTGCTCCAGTATTTATTGAAAAAAATCCTGATAAGTTTTCTCTATTGTTTGAAAAAATAGAAAAATCCTAAAAGTGTCCAGACAGTAACTGGGCCACATTAGCAAGAACCCAGTTAGTTAGTAAAGGGTCACAAGCTGTTAGTTCTCTGGAGGACAATGAATTTTCAGATTATAAGAAGATGAAGGATGTTATGTTGTTGGTTTATCAGATATTGCCAGAGAAGTTTAGAGGTTTAAAGTTTTAGGAAAGACAATCCTTGGTGAAGTATGGAAAGGAGATGTCCTTGGTGGCGCTCCAAGGATGTTGTAGGTGATTATGAAGGTAAAATTACTTTAATTTTCCAGAGGATCATTTAAACTGTGTACCTCCTTACCTTAAGGCATATCTCGAGGAAAAAGATTTTAATAATTTAATCATGCTCTAGAATTAGGCGAAATATTTTTACCTAACCAAAAAAATTAGGAAGTAGGTATCACACAGGCCATGTTAATAATATTTTTTCTTTACCAACTATGAGTAAGAAATTACACAGGTTAAAGTCAAATTTTATAAATTTCCCAACTGACAGACGTAATTAAGAATAAATTTACCAATGACTATCACTCTGAGCCAATGGAAAGTAAAGAGGTTTCACCAGTCTCAGGTCGATGCATATTTGTTGTACCCAGTTACAGAAGGACTGGGATGAGGGTATTCCCTTTCTTTTAATTGCCGTGAGAGGAAGCACTCTCATTATCTAGGTGAGGATGGTGATGCTTACCCCTCAGAGGTTTTTTCCCAGTTTCAGAGATTGGCTAAGAGAGGTCAATGGCACCAGTGAACCAGCCTGCCAGTCTGACCAGGATGACAATGTGGGATCATGAGGTGATGCTACATACACTGGAGGCTAAAGAGGTGTTGGTACTGCAGCCGGTTCCTGGGAATGTTCTGATAACAAGAAGCAGTGAATGGTACCTGCTGGTGGATGAGGTCTCTGATGAAAATAAAACCCACACACCTGATCAAAAAACGGGTTAGTTTTTTTCTTCACTAACAATCTGAAATTATCAATATAGTGACAGGTGAAGTGCAAGACTTTGAAAAGTGTACGTTTGTTTTTGTTAAGAAAAGGCTTGGACAGTTGGGTCAGCCACTGTGGAACTATAAAAATTTGTTTAGGGAAGAGATGTGGTGTATGGAGTATGAGGTACAGCTGTTTTGTGAAGCTATGTATATTGAGAAGGTGAAATTCCTATATGACAATAAATTAATAATAATGAGCGAGAGACAGTGGATATTGTCTCTCAAAGGTCTCACACTAGATGACACCTTAAGCCTGTTCACTAACTACCGCAAGGTAAATTTAATAACTAAGGCTCAAGGTTTTCCTCTTAGGAATAATTTCATTGATGCACTGGATGCAAAAGTTGTGAATATTGGCAGCGTTATTTGATTTCCATGACCCAATGTGCCAGTAACATCTCTATGTTTGAAGCTGAACTTTACAAGTGCTTAACATTTTTGTGTAACTTTAAATTTAAAATATATGTAAAATTGCTTTACACAACCTGGGTTTTGCAAAGTTCTGCTGGTGTTAGTGCTGTGTTGTTGAAAAAAAAAGTAGCAGGGCAATTACGGCCAGTAAACTTAAAAGTCACCAAAGAATTTGTGCCACAACAGAAAAGGGGACTCTTGCTTTGTGTTGATTGTGCAGAATTTTCTCAGCATAGGATCACGGTCCTACATTTCCTTCATCTAACGAGGATTCCACACTCAAATGCTCGCTATGGTGTTCGTTATGTGATGGCAACAGAGAATGTGGTTGCTTATGTATTATCTAGAGTGTAATTTACATTATGTAGTGTGTAGAGCATTTATCTGCTCTCTTTTTGCAGTGGGCGAGTAGAAGATAACTCTGACCACCTAGTGGACTGAAGCTCGGTGAGCTGATGGGGAAAGGGGTTATCAGATTTCCCAAGTGTGTGTGTTTTTGGTGGTGGTCACGTCAGTTTACATGCCTAGGTAAGATATGCTAACATTAAGGTGCTGATGGTGATGCCTCACCTGTGTTATGTTGGTGTATGGACTGTTGGACCGTAGGTGAAGGCCTGGGAGGCCCACCTTTGAGGGGACAATGGTGATGACTCCAGTGTTTCTTCAAGGCCACAGTCCCACTGACAAAATTTATGTTACTACCCAGTTTTGACGTCTGGGAATTTTCCCTCCCGTGCTCTCCAATTTCTCCCAGTGGTGTGCTTTGCGTTGCCAGTTTTGCTTATTCCATATTGCTGTGAGACACGGGGTTGATAATGTAATTTTCTTAATGATATAACTCATATGTCCAATATTTTTTGTGAAGTGCCTATTTCCCATTTGAAAGCCAAGATGTGTGATAACGGACACAAATGCTGTTTACACAAAGTTTCGCAATTTATAATAATCATGTAATTAATGTGGAGACTTTGTTTATAAGTAGAACATAAGAAAAAAAATACTGTAGCAGGCCTACTGGCCCATGCGAGGCAGGTCCTAGTCTCCTACCTGCTTAAGCCAATGCCCCAACCTAGTCAGGTCAGGTCCGGTCACATTCACTTAAGGAAGGAGCACGGCATCTGACCTAGTAGCACAAACTAGTCAGGTCCAACTCACACCCACCCACACCCATTCGTGCATTTATCTAACCTATTTTTAAAACTACACTACGTTTTAGCCTCCATAACTGTACTCGGGAGCTTGTTCCACTCATCCACAACTCTTTTACCAAACCAGTGCTTTCCTATATCCTTCCTGAATCTGAATTTTCCCAACTTAAAGCCATTGCTGCGAATCCTGTCTAGGCTAGGTATTTTTACCACGCTATTTACATCCCCTTTATTTATTCCTGTCTTCCATTTACACCCTACCCTAACTCTACGCCTTTCTAGAGAGTGCAGATTCAGGGCCCTCAGTCTATCCTCATAGGGAAGATTTCTGATACATGGGATCAACTTTGTCATCCTCCCTTGTACGTTTTCCAGAGCATTTATATCCATTCTGTAATACGGTGACCAAAACTGTGCAGCATAATCTAGATGAGGCCTAACCAAGGATATATAGAGTTGAGGAACAACCAGAGGACTCCTAATATTTATGCTTCTCGATATGAAGCCAAGGATTCTGTTTACTTTATTGCGAACACTTATGCACTGCTGTCTTGGTTTTAGATTACTGCTAACCAGAACTCCCAAATCCTTTTCGACATTATTTAGTTTATAGTTTATATGTTTATATGTTTAGAACTTTGCATTTGTCTATATTAAACTGCATTTGGCACTTCCCCGACCACTGCATCAGTCTACTCAACCTGTTATATTTTTGCAGGTAGAGCTGTCTTAATGGACAGTAATGCTGTTGGAGAGAGATTTCATAATTTATAATTTTTGTATTGATGTAAACAAGTTTACTTGTATATAATTATTGTGTATACTTTTTATGTAATTAATATGTAAAGAGGTAACCCAGTCAGCTGTATTTCTCTGTGTCATGTATAGTAAAATGCATCAACGTAGGTGTTTGGCCAACACTGAGTTGTGATGGTGCATTTTCCTAGTAAGTTCAAGAGTACAGCTATAAAGCATGACTGTGGACTCATTTGGCGCAAAACCTGATCACTTTTACGTTAAACGAGTTTCACACATCTGCGGATTAGCAGTGCTCATTGTAAGGTTAATATAAGCCTTAAGGTGATAAATGTTTCTCTTGTTTTTCTATGTAAAAGAAAATTGCACCAAGGCAGTTCTTGATTTTTTTCCCCCGTAACTTAAGTTTCTTTTTCCTTTTCTTTTCCTTGTCTAGCTGCAACTGAGTGGTTACAGCTAGGCGAGTAGACCAGTGGTCGGGGAAGCGGTATTAAGCAGGGCATTGTAGAAAATGTGTTTATAAAAAAACAATCCGTATATAATGTCAATTTACGGGTTTTGTTCTGAAGCCAGAAGTGAATTAGTCCTGAAGAGTAGCCAGGATAGGACAGGACAAGAGCAGGAGAGGTGTTTGTGTTGCAGTAAGGATAAAAAAGGCGGCAGGCGCAAGACGTCGTATGACGTCATGGTTTGTTGTGTTTAAATAGGAAGGGGAGGGGGTGATTTTGGGTAAGTTTATGCCATAGGTTGGTTAATAATTTCTGTATGTACTAGACTAATTTTACCTGTAAGGCCCTAATGTGCAGGGGCCTGTATTGTAAAGAAAACAGATAATAATGCTTTGCCTGCAGGCTTAGATGTCGGCAGAAGGGGAAGGGGTCACAGCCTCACTGTTTGTGTGTGTTGACTCGTACCACTTTGCTAGTTGTGTAATATGTAGAGTTGGTTGTATGCTCTATATGTAAGTTTACTATTATAGTTATATTTTTGTACATTTAGTTTTTGTGTCCTTCCTTATAATAAATATAAATATTGACCATTTACTTAATGTTCAGAAAAGGTACCTTATATGTCATGATTGGCACAAGATTGAAATATTCAGGCATTTTTGCCGGTATAATCGTAAATCTAGAAGACGAGCTTAGGACTTTAAGTAAGTTTTGATCCTTTTTTTTAATAGTTGTTCATCATGCAAAAGACATTCATAATGACTGTGTGTAGTGAATGTAGCATGAGTTATAACTGATGAGGGAGTTTGGGCACAATCGACTTTGTGTGTAGTTAAAAATTTTAAATGTATGGTATGACAAAAATGCCTTCTGGAGAAAACGGCAAGAACATTAATACTAACGCTGTCTATCAAGGCAGCCTAACCTTCCCTGCTGAGCAGTTAGACCAAGTCCTTTTCGAACATACCCAGAGTTCAGCAGGCCAGGAGATTGAGCCAGTGCTCGCTCTTGACTTCATTTGTGAGCCAAATTCAGCAGTGAGTTATGAAAAGCATAAGTTGTAAATACCTTGCGACTCGCGTCTTGTTACTGGCTTATGTATGTAGACGTTGTACCTATTATGCGTAGAAGTACAATCTAGTGTTAATAAAGGTGACTGTTGACTGTGCCGTAGTGAAGAGTACTAGTGATCGAACACCCATCATCTCTTCAGCTGCACTGATCGAGGTTTTAGGACAGTCGACTAACTCAAAACCGTCAGCAACACTTAGTTTCATAATTGCCGTACTGAAGAGATAAGTCAGTGCTGACAAGTGAGTAATGGCTTTCTTGGAAAAAATCTAGAGGCGCCCACACTAATAAACAAGGCCAGGTCCCTGGGTCAGTAATGACTGCGAGGTGTTGGTCCAAGATAATTCAGTGGACTATGTAGAATCAGAGGCTTCTATTGAATTACTGGAAATCAAACAATAAGCTTACACATCAGCTTATGAACATGAAAGTTAAGACATGTGCAACATCTGGATATCTTTATTGTAGACGTTTCGCCATCCAGTGGCTTTATCAATACAGATTCTAGGACATAATAGGAAGACAGTAGAACTATATACAAAAGATGAGGTAATCAGTCCCTCGGCCTTGGAGTTAGTGTTCACAGCATCGTGGTGGAGGAGAATCTGGAGCAAAGACAAGAAGACTGGCGGTTATATAGGCGTCAGTGGATAGGGACGGGCAGCAGACGAGGGCAAAGTCACTGGTAGGCGGGATTCCCCAGTGGAAGTAGGTCCTTCCCAAAGAGATGGGTTAGTTGCAGCAGCCGTGAAGAAGGTCTTGTAGATGTCCTCTGAACCAAGATTCCATGATGTTGCAGTGTCTGACAAGTTGTGCAAGAAAGGTATAAAATACGGCTGCTGCAACTAACCCATCTCTTTGGGAAGGACCTACTTCCACTGGGGAATCCCGCCTACCAGTGACTTTGCCCTCGTCTGCTGCCCGTCCCTATCCACTGACGCCTATATAACCGCCAGTCTTCTTGTCTTTGCTCCAGATTCTCCTCCACCACGATGCTGTGAACACTAACTCCAAGGCCGAGGGACTGATTACCTCATCTTTTGTATATAGTTCTACTGTCTTCCTTTTATGTCCTAGAATCTGTATTGATAAAGCCACTGGATGGCGAAACGTCTACAATAAAGATATCCAGATGTTGCACATGTGTCTTAACTTTCATATTGTCGGTATTTTATACCTTTCTTGCACAGCTTGTGAACACTTGGAAAGACTCAATGAAACCTGAGGATGACACAGCTTAAGGAAGTCCAAGAACGGTTTGCTGAAAGACAAGGTCTTGTACTCACGGAGTGTAGCAGATTTAGAAAGAACTGTCATGGAAGGTAGACCCTAGGTAGGCCAGTGCTGTATTTCGCGCTCCGCCTATGCCATTAGTCAAGAACCCACAGATTCGTTGTTACTCTTGTTCCAATTAACACTGCCAACTTCTGATGGTAAGGATTTTGAAGAATTACTCGGTAGCTTGTGGTCCCTCATTGACAGTCGGATGAACACTGATGACCTGACCAGCTCAAAGGGAACGTTTTTGACCTTGTCAATGGACTCGATACAGCAGGTGCTATGCCAGTTCTAAAAGTTTAAATACTGTGACAAGAATCAAATTAAAGCAAATAATATCTATTGTATAGATCTTTTCTCACCGTCCCACTGCTTGCACGAATTGCCGACGCTTGGAATAACTCTGGACAACAGCCACTGATCACTGTTCTTTTATCAAAACGCTGTAGGCAGCTCCTGGAGATGCTGTCCAATCATTCAGAGGAAACTGCCAGACAAGACGACGACTTAACACCTGAAACTGAAATTTGGCAAGCGCCATTTCACCTGAAAGGAAATTAGCGAAGGTATGCAACATATTATGTCTTTCATGCAAACAAACAGTTACCAGGACAAGACCTCACCTGAGAAATGAGTGGAAACGTTCCGTCTCCGCCGACTACTTTGCCTCACTTGTCTGCAATATACTAAGACCTTCTCTTTGTGTATGCTGCACTTCTGTTAAAACTGAGGAACTGAACACACCGACTCGAGGCTGAGGGAGTGATTACACAATACTTCTCATCTTCCACCATTCATTTTTGTATTGGACTGAAGAAGCCACTGGCTGGCGAAACGTTTCCACAGTAAGGTTATGCCCAAGCGCTGCACAAGTGTCTCATTTATTAGCTGTACAGTGTTGCGTGGGGGTAAGTGTGACCAATAATACCAACATTAATTACGGGACCCCAAGTTCTATAATTTACTATAGTGTAGATAAGCGACTCAGTTGATCTCGTGTTGTATGAAGCCCCTGAAAAGCAGAGACGAGTAATTCCTCCATCCTTCTCCTTAAATCTTTACAGGTAAGCCAGTAAGGATACTGAAAGTGCCAGGATATACGCTAGTCTGTAATAATCAGGTATCTTTACCGGTATACTTCATGTGTCTAGCAAAGAAGCTAGATGTGATGAATGGTTTTGAAAGCCGACAAGTTGAAGATTGAGACACTTATACACCATATGGGAATCTTTATTTAGGAAACGTTTCGCCACACAGTGGCTTCATCAGTCCAATACAAAGCAGAAAGGTGCAAGGAGAGGAGGAGATTTAGGTAATCAGTCCCTCAGCCTGGAGTCGATGTGTTCAGTCCATCAATCTTGTAGAATGTACAGCATAGGGCCGTAGACGTGGCTTATATACTGTAGTCAGGTGAGGCGAAGCAGGAGAAGGCGGGGTCATAGTGGTACCATCCACTAGTCGAAGTAGGTCTTCGTCCAAAGGTAGGACAAGTTGGAGAATTCTTTGTATCAAGATCCCATGATGATGCAGTGTCTACCAGTTGTGATGAATGGCCCTGTGCTGTACATTCTACAAGATTGAAGGACTGAACATATCGACTCCAGGCTGAGGGACTGATTACCTCAATCTCCTCCTCTCCTTACACCTTTCTGCTTTGTATTGGGCTGATGAAGCCACTGTGTGTCGAAACGTTTCCTAAATAAAGATTCCCATATGGTGCATGTCTCAATCTTCAAAGAAGCTGGAGTTTTCTACAAACCACATCTGATATCTCATCCCATCTACTATTGGTTAGCTCAGCCCTGTCATAAAAGGCGGTGTCCACAGGAGGAATAGGTATAGAATGGCTGACACTTGGCGTGGATTCTGATTTGAGAGGTAATTGCTTTGTGTCAATCTGGTGCAGACCGCAGGTTATTAACAGAGACGTCATTTCGCGCAGCTGAGGATTTGGATGTAGATATTCTAATAGAAATGGTTGCATTAATGATCATGAGGTTGTGAAGATGGTTGTAATGAAATGGTAGCGGTTAAAATTGGGGGGACGGAGGTAGCGGTGGAGAAACAAGAGTGGCCGAGACCATGAGGGTGTTGACGACATTCTCCTCATAACTCCTAAACGCTTCAACGTTCAAGCTCTCCAAGACAAGCTCAACCAGGTCCAGCCTTCAATCCAGTTCACACTTGAAGAAGAAGTCGACAACACTCTTCCTTTCCTTGATGTTCTGCTCTGCAAAGCTGACCACGAACTTCGTTTTAAAGTCTATCGAAAATCCACCAACCAAAACGATCTTCTCCACTTTTACTCTCACCACCACACCAAAACCAAACGTGGTGTAATTATAGGCTTCTTCCTGCGTGCGCTCAGAATCTGCAGCAATCAGTTTCTTGAAGAAGAATGCACGATAATTGAACAAGTATTTTCTAAACTCCACTATCCTCTTCACTTCATCAGAGACTGCAGACGACGGGCATTAAACATCTTCAACACACCCAGAGAAGACACTGCCGAGAAGAGATACATAGTCCTCCCCACCTACTCCATTGCCAAACACGTTTCCAACATCTTTTCCACTACCTCATTCCAAGTATCTACCTCCACAACCACGACCATCAAGGACATTACCAGTGATAGACAGGACAAGCTTCCACCCTCTGCAGGGGTATACATAATCCCTTGTAATGACTGCAACAAGTTATACGTGGGCGAAACATCAAGGGACCTCCAAACACGTATTTCAGAACACCAATACGCAAGCAGGTCTGACGACACAAGGAATGCCTGTGTACAACACCGTAATTCACGCAACCACTTGATAAACTACAGAAACTCAAGACTTATCGCCACAGAAGACAACACTCAATACCGAAGAATCCTGGAATCATCACTTATTTCTATATCCGACAACTTCAACCAGAATAGTGGCTTCTATAACATAGCTGAACCACTTGCCAAGAAACTTCTTCATCGCTATCCCACATAAGAACACAGGAATGGAAGAACACTGTAGAAGGTCTGCTCACAAACTTATCCACTCTCCTTTCCAAGCTACCCAAGATTTTAGACTCTATAACCCCACTCGGTACATCATCATATGCAGCATTCTCCACCTGACCTCAGCATTCTGAACCTGACTATAAATACTCGCGTCCCTTCCACCCCAGGTAGATCTGAGTGTGACTTGAAAAAGCCCACTGTGTGGGCGAAACGTAGTCAATATAGGATCACATTATACTGCATATGTGTTTATATTTCCAGGTATGGGTAATATCACAATGATTTCGTGTGTGTGTGTGTGTGTGTGTGTGTGTGTGTGTGTGTGTGTGTGTGTGTGTGTGTGTGTGTGTGTGTGTGTGTGTGTGTGTGTGTCTGTGTGCGCGTGTGTGTGTATGTATGTATTCGTCTAACTCGCCTAATTGTGGTTGCAGGGGTCGAGACTCGGCTCCTGGCCCTGCCTCTTCACTGAGTACTACTAGGTTCTCTCTCTCCCTGCTCCATGAGCATTATCATACCTCATCTTAAAGCTATGTATGGTTCCTGCCTCCACTTCCTCATTTGCTAGGCTATTCCACTTCCTGACTACTCTATGACTGAAGAAATAGTGTGTGTGTGTGTGTGTGTGTGTGTGTGTGTGTGTGTGTGTGTGTGTGTGTGTGTGTGTGTGTGTGTGTGTGTGCGCGCGCGCGCACGTGTGTACGTGTGTGTCTTTGTGTGTGTTCTCATTTATAGTAGCAGGGGTCCACTTATAGCTCCTGGCCCCGCCTCTTCACTGGTCGCTACTAGTCCACTCTCTCCCTGTTCCATGAGCTTTGCCATTCTTCTAAAAGCCTATGTATGGCACCTCCCTCCACTACCTCACTTTCCAGACTACTCCACTTCCTGACAACTCTGACTAAAGACATACTTCCTAATATTCCTGTGATTCATCTGAGTCTTCAACTTCCAATTATGAACACTTGTTGCTGTGTCCCATCTCTGGAGCATCCTGTCTCTGTCCACCTTTGTCGATTCCTCTCAGTATTTTATATGTCGTTATCATGTTCCCTCTGTTCCTCCTGTCCTCCAGTGTCATCTGGTCGAGTTCCGTTAACCTCTCCTCGTAGGACATGCCCGTAGCTCCTGGACTAGCCTTGTTGCAAACCTTTGCACTTTCTCTAGTTTCCTGATGTGTTTGGCCAAGTATGGGTTCCAAACTGGAGCTGCATACTCCAATATGGGCTTGATGTACACGGTGTACAGGGTCAGGAACGAATCCTTACTGAGAGGCCGGAATGCTAATCTTAGGTTCTTCAGTCGCCCACATGCTGGAGCAGTTATTTGGTTGATGTGCGCCTCATGAGATGAGATCAGTATTATACTCACTCGAAGATCCTTTTCCTTGCGAGAAGCTTTTAGTCTTTGGCCCCCTGGACTGCATTCTGTCAGCGGTCTTTTTTGCCCGTCCCCGATCTTCATAACTTTGCACTTGGTGGGGTTGAACTCCAGGAACCAGTTGCTGGACCAGGCCTGCAGCCTGTCCAGATTCCTCCGTAGTTCTGCCTTTCCTCCTCCGATTGAATTCTCATTAACTTCACGTCGAGGCCACTTACCTTTATTACCCCACATCCCCTCCCCTCACTCATCTTTTTTTCATATTTCCATCCTTACCCATCCTTGTTTCTTTCCCATCTTAACAAAGCTCTGGTTATAACTCGTAACTTAGAACTTCATGTTGTCTGCAAACAGGGACACTTCTGAATCTATTCCTTCCTTTATGTCATTCACATATACCAGAAACAGCACCGGTTCTAGGACTGACCCCTGTGGAACCCCGATCGTCAAAGGCGCCCACTCTAACACCTCATCACGTACCACGACTCGCTGATGCCTTCCAGTCAGGTATTCTCTGATCCACTGCATGTTTTCACCATTATACCTACCTGGTCCTCCAGATTTTGCACTTTCTTGTGTGGAACTGTGTCAACAGAATTCTTACAGTCCAAGAAAACGGAATCTACCCACCCTTCTCTCTATTGTCTTACTTCTGTCACCTTGTCATAAAACTCTAGTAGGTCTGTGACACAGGATTTCTCCCCTCTGAATCCGTGCTGGGTGTCGTTTATATGCTCATTCCTTTCTAGGTAGTCCACCATTTTTCTCCTGATAATCTTCTCCATGACTTTCTATACACTACATGCCTGTGACTCTGGTCTACAGTTTAATGCTGCGTGCTGTCTTTTTTTTTAAAAAATTGGGACTACATCTGCTGTCTTCCATACCACAGGTATCCGCCCTGTTTCGACAAATGTGTTGAAGATTGTTGTTAGTGGTACACAGAGCACCTCTTTCGGGACCCACAGAGATGTTATCCAGCCCCATCGCCTTTGAGATGCCTACTCAGCATAGCAACCTCTTCGCCTCCTCCTCGGTTGTATGTATCGTTTCCTGCACTTGTTTCTGTATCCCACCTCTCCGTCTTTCCATTGGAGTCCACACTGGAATCTTTTCTGTCTCCAATGTGAATACTTCTTTGAATGTCGTGTTGAGCTCCTCGTATATATTTCAAGGTCATCTCTTGAAAACTCCCCTCTTTCCTTCCTCAGCCTGATTACCTGGTCTTTGAGTGTTTTTTTTTTTATGTGACTGTACAACAGCTTAGGGTAAGACTTAGCTCTCGCTGTTATGTTATTTTCGTATTGTCCCTGGGCCTCCCTTCTGAACTTTTCATTAAATCTGCTGCCTTTGGGTACAAACTTCTCCTCTACTTCCATGCATATTGTTGTCACATATTCCATCATTTCATTTACAGCTTTCCGTGCCAGTTCTCTGTTCTAATGGACATCGTGTAGGAAATTCCTCAGGCCTGTGTAGTCCTCTCTCTCGTATTTTGGCTTCATTCATCCTGCTCTTCCTGCCTCCCTCTCCACTGGTAGCTCTACTTTGTATTCCAAGCTCAGAACCACGTGATCACTAGCTCCGTGTGGCCTTTCATATGTGATGTCCAGTCTTCCTGATTCATCCTCTCTCTAACGTGTTGTTGCACGAGGTTTTCTAACACCACCTCCAACATCTTAGCCCACCAAGTTTCAGGGATCCCTTGTGGCTCCTGGTTTTTCAGTCGATTTCTGTGTGACTTAAATCCCCCCACAGCCAGTAGCTTTGCCCTTCCTAGTAGCTCGGCCCTTCTTGCCACTTCGGCT
The DNA here is from genome assembly GCF_026875155.1 of Cherax quadricarinatus. Lineage (NCBI taxonomy): Eukaryota > Metazoa > Arthropoda > Malacostraca > Decapoda > Parastacidae > Cherax > Cherax quadricarinatus. The sequence goes on along the minus strand of NC_069416.1, from coordinate 23,215,214 downwards.
AGTGTTGACCAAGTCTCTGTTACTTTCGTCACATTGTCTTGGCCTCCTGCTATTCTGTGGTGGGTTATACGTAACCGTAATCACCACCTTGGTACCTCAAGTCTGAAGTGTTCCTATTATGTAGTCCCTTGCTTCTCTGTCCCCTCTCTAACTCCTCAAAACCCCTTGGTTTTTGATGAGCAGTGCCACTCCTCTTTCCCTGTTCACTCTGTCTTTCCTCAACATCTGATATCTAGTTGGAAAATGGCATTTATCATCATTCCTGAGAGCTTGGTTTCTGTGAGGGTTATGATGTCTGGTGATGTCTCTGTGATTCTTCCATGTCACTCCTCCCGCTTATTTGTTATAGCAGCAGTGTGGCATATCATACCTTCATTTTCCTCTCTAACGCCGTATTCTTGGGGTTTGTGGGGGAAGGGGGGTGGGGTTTCTGGCCTGGTGCTATGGGATTCTACTGCATACTGTAGAGTGGGGGTTGTTAGTGTGGAGTGTTTGACTAAGGTCCTGAGGGTGTTTCTGTGGGTGTCTGCGCACTCTGCTCCACTCGACTCGGGGTGTTCTCTAACGACTCTAGCCTTGTCTCTCTTTCTTGCCCCTTTCGTCTCTGTATCCTCTCTCTCAGCTATTGACGTTCTGTCCTCATTCTGTCTCGGTCTAAGAGCACCACCTGATATTCTGTTGATTCCTGTAGTTGTGGTTACTCCTGCAGGATCCTACCCTGCACTCTTTCAGCCCTGAAAATAAGTTTGACTGGCTGATTTCTTTCCTTCGAGTACTTCCCAGTTTCTCTGAAAATTTATTTCCTCAGACATGTCCTCCTCTCCTGTTTGATGATATTCTCAATCTCTTGTTTTTCTTTCCTCTGTCTTTCTTCCCTTCGCTCTCCTAAATCCTGTGGATGAAGATTTACCTCTCCCACTGCTCCTCCCACTGTTTTTTCCCTCTGTGTCTCTGGGTCCCATTTATACATAGCCATCGCCTCCTTTATTAGTTCCTGCACCTGGTGGCCTGGTCACACTTCCGCATGGAGCCTGTCTCCCATGCCAGCCCCTCCTCACATATGCCTGCTCCCCTCACATATACTGCTGTCTTCGTGCCCACAGCGTGCTCCTTTCATTCCTCGACTTTTCCTGGTGACCTGTTAATGACTCAACATAAGTTATGTCTCCTTTCTTTTCCTCTTCACCTCTCATCTCCAGCTGCCATGACCCCTATGGTTGTTGGCCTTATGTCTCATTTCAGCATAATTACTTCATGTTGTAGAGGCCGTATCTTGGCTTCTGCAGCTTCAGCTCGCGACTCCCACTTCTCTGCCTCCTCTTCTCCATTCTTGCAGTAATCTCTCCTAGTTTGCTTTCCCACACTTGGTCTATCTTTTCCTATAGCTCATCCATCCACTCCTTCCTCCCAGGCCCATGTTCCTCTTGTTCCACGAGTCTCCGACTTCCCCTCTGAGGCCTCATTTTCTATTTGTGTGTGTGTATATGCCCGCGGGCGCGTGTGTGTACTCAACTAGTTACTCACCTAGTTGAGGTTGCAGGGGTCGGGTCCTAGCTCCTGGCCCCGCCTCTTCACTGGACGCTATTAGGTCACTCTCCCTGAACCGTGAGCTTTATCATACCTCTGCATAAAGCTATGTACGGATCTTGCCTCCACTACATTGCTTACCAAACTGTTCCACTTCCTGACTACTCTGTGGCTGACGAAATACTTCCTAACATCCCTGTGATTCATCTGTGTCTTCAACTTCCAACTGTGTGCCCTTGTTGCTGTGTCCCGTCTCTGGAACATCCTGTGTGTGTGTGTGTGTGTGTGTGTGTGTGTGTGTGTGTGTGTGTGTGTGTGTGTGTGTGTGATGGGTAAAGTTGTAGTTGTGGTGATGGAGTTGCACATGTTGCTGGTTGCAGTATGGTTATAACTGTGGTTGTGATGGGAGAGACTATGGTCGTTATGACTGTAATGGTGTGGTTGTGTTGTGGATATGTGTTGTGACTGTACTGAGTATAGTTGTAGGTATTTGTCAGTAATGCCAGTATGCGCACCTGTATACACCATTTAAGTGGTCTTATTTCAACAACTGGTACGTGAGTTGATGGACCACTGGTAGCATCATTACAATCAGGTATGATAAATTCTCCGTTATGACAGAGAGACCATGCAGAGCGTTTATCACAGCCATACTGAGTCCCAGTCAGAGCCTGGACCTTGATATACCGTCACTGATTTCTTCTAGAGGCTTAGAAAAAGGTCTTATGAATGGATTTAGTACCGATTGTAGTTGTTGTAGGCGTGAGTTTGGTTATTGTTGCAATAGAGGTGTTGTGGTTGTAGTTCACTTTGTGGTGGTGGTGGTTGTGGGTGTTGTGATGGTTTGGGTTGTGGAAATAATGGTTGTAGTGCGGATGTAATGGTAACAACCAGCTTTAGGTAATAGTCATGGTTGTAATGGTGTTAGGGTTGCGATTGTTGGTTGTATTGTGATTTTAATGGTTGTTATTCTAGGCAGCTGTAGTGGGGCTGTAATTGCCGTTGTCATGAGCGTGTCATGACCGTAGCTGTTGTGTGTAGTGATAATAGTGAAGGTAAATGATGTGAGAAATGATTATGGGTTGTAGTGGTAGCGATTGTTGTGGTTGTATGTATTGGATTTGTAATGGTGACAGAGACAGAGGATACAAATAAGGGAGGAGGAGGAGAAGGAAGATTTAATCCATGGATATTATAAATAAGGCAGGATAACCAGAGAAAGTCAAGTGTAACCTATTTAGCAGAAATCTTAATGAATTTTAACTTTTGTATGTTTACATGTAATGATTACTTTTATTTACCTACTTACATTTACCTTTATTTAATAAAACTTGCAAAAGTAATGATGTGCTTTATTATAATTTGTAATAAGTCATTATATTACTTTTAAGAATGTCACTATTGTTATGACACAAACACCACTTAAGTGCTCGTTGCATTTCCTTTTTATGCTTTAAAACAAAAAAATACAATTTAATGGTCTTTGTAATCTCCTCTTTTGTATCTTAATACTTACAAAATTGTGACTTGGCTGGTCTTTGCATTTACCAGGCATAAAAACTGCTACTACATTTATAGAAAATAATATATAGAATAAAAGATAAAGATAGACTAATAAGGAGGAATACGTAGTCCAAGACGAATATACAACCAAGGCTCTTTTGGGGAGCCGATGTCCTGAGACCTTTCAGGTCAATCGCACTTCAATGTAGGACAGGGGACCAACATATATCCTCAAAATACGCGCTAAAAATATACGCATTACTCTCCCTCTACATATACCTTGTGATCTCTCTACATATATCCTGTAATATCTATCCAGTACATAAATCATGCGATGTCTATATGTAAACTCCAACTAACTCATTTTTCTTAAACACTTTAATTTTAATATTTCCTTATGTCTTAAGTTAAATCTTATAACAAGAGTCTATAATGATTGCATAATTATTTCAAAACAAATCTGTGTATATGTAAATACATGGATTGAAGATGAATAAGATACATGTGCAAGAATTTGGAGTCTTGATTCTGGAGACGTTTGGCCAACCATTGTCCTTATCAACTCAGTACAGAAATTCCCACTGCACACGGTACAAGACATGATGAAGTTGTTTAGGGTGATTAGTTCCTCATATGAATCAGGCAAAGACGGAGTTAGACATGAAGAATAAGTTTGAGGAGATTAGTTCCTCAGCCTAGATAGGAGGTGTTTCAACTAGCAGTCTAAAAAATGATACATGGAGATGTGAATCCTTTAATGTTAGGTTAATGAGGCTTCAAGCCTATAGACCGTAGGAGGGTCAATAAGGTTCCTACTAACCTGTTTACCAGCAGTCAATAATATTTTCGTCTTTACTAGGGATTAAAGAAAACTCTCAGTTCATAGACACTGAGACATACACCTCAAGATGTATAAATACTAATTTTTAAAGCCGTTACGGGCTTGTCAAGCCTAACGGCTTCTACTTCCTGACGGCATCTACTTCCTGTTTGTCAAGCCGTTAGGCTTGACAAACAAGAAGTAGAATAAAATTACCTCAGAGGCCTCCACACCACCGTATGTCCTTCGATGGTGGATAGAACATCTAGGTTGGCTGGATGCACCATTGTTAAGGATTGTGTGGTCTAGTGGTCTTCAGCGTCATGCGTTTTCTCTCACCATGAGGCGGGTCAAAACAGCATGGGTTTGGCTCCTTGGCTAGTGTATTGTGTTTATACATAATATATATATATATATATATATATATATATATATATATATATATTATATATATATATATATATATATATATATATATATATATATAATGTCGTGCCGAATAGGCAGAACTTGCGATCTTGCCTTAAATAGCAACGCTCATCTTGCCATATAGGACAAGTGAAAATTTGTGTATGCAATAATTTCGCCAAAATCATTCTGAACCTAACGAAAAAAATATATTTCATTGTGTTTGTTTAGTATTAAATTATTGTAAACAAATCTAAAATATATTTAATTGGGATAGGCAAAAATAAATTGCGCTTGTTATAATAAGGTTAGGTAAGTTTTCTAAGTTTCTTTTGGTGCAAAATTATAAATTTTTACATCAACATTAATGAGAAAAATATATCTTTAAAAGTATAAGAGAATATTTTAGAAAGGGCTTAATTTTAAATGAGTTCTTGCTAATTGACCAGTTTTACATATTCGGCACGACACACTATATATATATATATATATATATATATATATATATATATATATATATATATATATATATATATATATATATATATATATATAATATATTATTTATTTAGTATTATTATCACACTGGCGGATTCCCACCAAGGCAGGGTGGCCCAAAAAAGAAAAACTTTCACCATCATTCACTCCATCACTGTCTTGCCAGAAGGGTGCTTTACACTACAGTTTTTAAACTGCAACATTAACACCCCTCCTTCAGAGTGCAGGCACTGTACTTCAGATCTCCAGGACTCAAGCCCGGCCTGCCGGTTTCCCTGAACCCCTTCATAAATGTTACTTTGCTCACACTCCAACAGCACGTCAAGTATTAAAAACCCATTTGTCTCCATTCACTATCAAACACGCTCACGCATGCCTGCTGGAAGTCCAAGCCCCTCGCACACAAAACCTCATTTACCCCCTCCCTCCAACCTTTCCTAGGCCGACCCCTACCCCGCCTTCCTTCCACTACAGACTGATACACTCTTGAAGTCATTCTGTTTCGCTCCATTCTCTCTACATGTCCGAATCACCTCAACAACCCTTCCTCAGCCCTCTGGACAACAGTTTTGGTAATCCCGCACCTCCTCCTAACTTCCAAACTACGAAGTCTCTGCATTATATTCACACCACACATTGCCCTCAGACATGACATCTCCACTGCCTCCAGCCTTCTCCTCGCTGCAACATTCATCACCCATGCTTCACACCCACATAAGAGCGTTGGTAAAACTATACTCTCATACATTCCCCTCTTTGCCTCCAAGGGCGAAGTTCTTTGTCTCCTCAGACTCCTAAGTGCACCACTCACCCTTTTCCCCTCATCAATTCTATGATTCACCTCTTCTTTCATAGACCCATCCGCTGACACGTCCACTTTCAAATATCTGAATACATTCACCTCCTCCTTACCCTCTCCCTCCAATCTGATATCAAATCTTTCATCACCTAATCAAAATTTTTATCCTCATAACCTTACTCTTTCCTGTATTCACTTTTAATTTTCTTCTATTGCACACCCTACCAAATTCATCCCCCAACCTCTGTAATTTCTCTTCAGAATCTCCAAAGAGCACAGTGTCATCAGCAAAGAGCAACTGTGACAACTCCCACTTTATGTGTGATTCTTTATCTTTTAACTCCACGCCTCTTGCCAAGACCCTCGCATTTACTTCTCTTACAACCCCATCTATAAATATATTAAACAACCACGGTGACATCACACATCCTTGTCTAAGGCCTACTTTTACTGGGAAATAATTTCCCTCTTTCCTACATACTCTAACTTGAGCCTCACTATCCTCGTAAAAACTCTTCACTGCTTTCAGTAACCTACCTCCTACACGATACACCTGCAATATCTGCCACATTGCTCCCCCTATCCACCCTGCCATACACCTTTTCCAAATCCATAAATGTCACAAAGACCTCTTTAGCCTTATCTAAATACTGTTCACTTATGTGTTTCACTTTAAACACCTGGTCCACATACCACCTACCTTTCCTAAAGCCTCCTTGTTCATCTGCTATCCTATTCTCCGTCTTACTCTTAATTCTTTCAATAATAACTCTACCATACACTTTACCAGGTATACTCAACAGACTTATCCCCCTATAATATTTGCACTCTCTTTTGTCCCCTTTGCCTTTATACAAAGGAACTATGCATGCTCTCTGCCAATCCCTAGGAACCTTACTCTCTTCCATACATTTATTAATTATTTGCACCAACCACTCCAAAACTATATCCCCACCTGCTTTTAACATTTCTATCTTTATCCCATCAATCCCGGCTGCCTTACCCCCTTTCATTTTACCTACTGCTTCACGAACTTCCCCCACTCTCACAACTGGCTCTTCCTCACTCCTACAAGATGTTATTCCTCTTTGCCCTATACTCGAAATCACAGCTTCCCTATCTTCATCAACATTTAACAATTCCTCAAAATATTCCCTCCATCTTCCCAATACCTCTAACTCTCCGTTTAATAACTCTCCTCTCCTATTTTTAACTGACAAATCCATTTGTTCTCTAGGCTTCCTTAACTTGTTAATCTCACTCCAAAACTTTTTCTTATTTTCAACAAAATTTGTTGATAACATCTCACCCACTCTCTCATTTACTCTCTTTTTACATTGCTTCACCACTCTCTTAACCTCTCTCTTTTTCTCCATATACTATTCCCTCCTTGCATCACTTCTACTTTGTAAAAACTTCTCATATGCTAACTTTTTCTCCATTACTACTCTCTTTACATCATCATTCCACCAATCTTCCTCTTCCCTCCCGCACCCACCTTCCTGTAACCACAAACTTCTGCTGAACACTCCAACACTACATTTTTAAACCTACCCCATACCTCTTCGACCCTATTGCCTATGCTCTCATTAGCCCCTCTATCCTCCAATAGCTGCTTATATCTTACCCTAACTGCCTCCTCTTTTAGTTTACAAACCTTCACCTCTCTCTTCCCTGATGTTTCTATTCTCCTTGTATCTCATCTACCTTTTACTCTCAGTGTAGCTACAACTAAAAAGTGATCTGATATATCTGTGGCCCCTCTATTAACACGTACATCCTGAAGTCTACTCAACAGTCTTATCTACCAATACATAATCCAACAAACTACTGTCATTTCGCCCTACATCATATCTTGTATACTTATTTATCCTCTTTTTCCTAAAAAATGTATTTCCTATAACTAAACCCCTTTCTATACAAAGTTCAATCAAAGGGCTCCCATTATCATTTACACCGGGCACCCCAAACTTACCTACCACACCCTCTCTACAAGTTTCTCCTACTTTACCATTCAGGTCCCCTACCACAATTACTCTCTCACTTGGTTCAAAGGCTCTTATACATTCACTTAACATCTCCCAAAATCTCTCTCTCTCCTCTACATTCCTCTCTTCTCCAGGTGCATACACGCTTATTATGACCCACTTTTCGCATCCAACCTTTACTTTAATCCACATAATTCTTGAATTTACACATTCATATTCTCTTTTCTCCTTCCATAACTGATCCTTCAACATTATTGCTACCCCTTCCTTTGCTCTAACTCTCTCAGATACTCCAGATTTAATCCCATTTATTTCCCCCCACTGAAACTCCCCTACCCCCTTCAGCTTTGTTTCGCTTAGGGCCAGGACATCCAACTTCTTTTCATTCATAACATCAGCAATCATCTGTCTCTTGTCATCCGCACTACATCCACGCACATTCAAGCATCCCAGTTTTATAAAGTTTTTCTTCTCTTTTTTAGTAAATGTCTACAGGAGAAGGGGTTACTAGCCCATTGCTCCCGGCATTTTAGTTGCCTCATACGACACGCATGGCTTACGGAGGGAAGATTCTTTTCCACTTCCCCATGGACAATAGAAGAAATAAAGAAGAACAAGAGCTATTTAGAAAAAAGAGAAAAACCTTAATGTATGTATATATATATGCATGTGCGTGTCTGTGAAGTGTGACGAAAGTGTAAGTAGGAGTAGCAAGATATCCCTGTTATCTAGCGTGTTTACATATATATATATATATATATATATATATATATATATATATATATATATATATATATATATATATATATATATATATACATATGTCGTGCCGAATATGTAAAACTGGTCAGTTAGCAAGAACTCATTTAAAATTAAGTCCTTTCTAAAATTTTCTTTTATACGTTTAAAGATATGTTTTTTCATTAATTTTACTGCAAAAAAAATAATTTTGCACCAAAAGAATCTTAGAAAACTTACCTAACCTTATTATAACAAGAACAATTTATTTTAGCCTAACCGAGCTAAATATGTTTTAGATTTGTTTACAATAATTTAATACTAAACAAACACAGTGAAATATATTTTTCTCGTTAGGTTCAGAATGATTTTGGCGAGATTATTGCATACACAAATTTTCACTTGTCCTATATGGCAAGATGAGCGTTGCTATTTAAGCCAAGATGGTAAGTTCTGCCTATTCGGCATCATATAATGTTTGTGATGGGTAACACATCATGGAATTCTTCAATAGTAAAGTCAAAAATATTGATTAAAGTTAGGTGAAAACAACTAATTTAGTTTCTAAACTGGATAAAAAATATGTTGGCTAGTGTTATCTTTGTGCGCTGTAATCTCATAATACATATACTGATATTTTTGAAAATACAGATTTGTTTTTTTATTTTAGAAACGTAGCTCTGCTATATGTGGAAACTAAGGTAACCTTATATATGGAAGTGTATAGCTTATTATTTTCAAAAATATTGAATTATATTGTATCATTTTCTTCCTTTAAACTATATAAATATAGTGGGCGTGGATTAGGTTTACTAAATAAAGGCAGTATTACTCAGGACACAAACGTAATGAAAGGAATTAAGAGTCCTTTTATCACTCGTACTGTATGAAGAATGAGTGACGTCAATACTGTATGAAAAGAGTAATGTCTATACTGTATGAACAGTGAGTGACATCACAAAACTAGATGCAGCTTTCCAATAGACTAGGAAACGGACCGAAAATGAGAGCCATCGTAGATGACGTTAGTGCTAACTTGTAAGCTGAATTTAACATAAAGAGTGAATACTTCACAATTAAATTCTAACATCAATAATACCAAGATTTTGTACAGTCCAAGAAATATATAAGGGTCAGCTCCCCACGTTGAGTGGGTCAGCATTCTCAAACGATATCCTGAGGCGCATACACTACTTTGATCTTCCCGAGACGAGGAACTTATGTAAACCTCCTGTCAAAGAATATCTTAGAGTTCGGAACTGTAGGAGGAGAAGGAATAGTGAAAATATACGTATTCTTCTGGCTAAATCCGACCTCTTCATAATACAGACACTGTGAATTACAATAAGATTTTTCTGGTCTACAGCGAGTCCATGGTGCAGGTATCGATCGTCGGGAGGAAAGGTGATTAGGAATCGCGAGATACAAACTCGAGTCTATTTAGTTCGGAAGATAGGGGAGACCGGGGCTAGTTGGCACACTTTTTACATTTTCGGTGATGAAATATAAACAACAAACGATTTTGTTAATTTTATACTTTCAGTGAAAAATATAAATCTTCCTCTTACTTTTCATGAAATAAAAAAAAATATTTCTTTCGAAACAAAAGCACAGCATTCTTTAGAAAAAAAAATTTGACGTGTGCGAACATGCCCCATGTACGGGGTAAATTGGCACAGCAAATAGTAATAGTAAATTAGGAATATTTAACAGTAAATTTAGATACTGATTATTCATAATGTTTCATTTCAAGAATAATCAGTTCCATAGAAACTTAAAAATCTTTTCTTAGTATAGAAAGAAATCTTTTTTAATAAAATAAAATTAAAAACTGACTCGGTGTTATACATTCAATTGAAAATAATTGCATAGAATACTTAACATCTGAGTCACAGTTGGGTCATGTATAAAACAAATCTTTACCAGTGCAGGCTTCGTGGGCCCACAACTTGCACATTCTACACTGTATCTATACTTCTCGTGGTTTGTTTTAGGAAAAAGGACACATACACACACAGAGACTGTCCTCTTCATCTGAACTTTCCTCGTCACCATGAACACGTTTTGATTTCTTTGATTGTTTCTTCTTTGCTTCTTTTGATATCTTTTCAAGTGTCTTTTTCACTGGCGTGTCAGTCAAAATGGCAGAGGAGCGTTTCCTCTTGTTCATTCCACTTCTCTTCCTGGGGTCAGCTTTATGCAATGGCCTCAGTTCTTCGGGAGTTGGGGTTTTCTTCCCACAGAGTCCAGAAGTAGAGGGTCTTGGTTCATTCTCATCTAGAAGGTGAGAAACATTCTTAAGTGAACAAGATTTTGACTGGACTGTTGCGATCAGACTTTGTGGCGTGTCATTGCCCTCTGAGTTATCTCTTAAATTTGTCCCAGGCTGAAACACTTGCGTTTCTTGTTGATCTTCCTGTGCCAATTTGCCCCATTTTTGTTGAGCCAACTTGCCCCAACCATACCAATGTTCATAAATAAATGGTTTTAGTAAATATTAATAAACCTTATATAAACTGTTTCATGGATAAGCAATCCTTAAACTCTAAGTTAAATTATGGCTAAATTGGATATTTCTCATCTATAACCCCATACATGTTACAGCAAACAATATAAGCGAATGATAATTTACTTACCGGCATCAAAATAAAAAATTTCCCCACTCCAATTAAGTACTGCAACCTCTTGGTATGGTAGCTTGTTGGTGAGTGAAGAAGCACGTGGTGATCCTGTGATGTAAATAACACCGTCTAGCTGTAAATATTTGAATTATTACAAGTGTGTCAACTTACCCTGTTGCCAACTAACCCCGGTCTCTCCTAGTGTATATTGCTTCAATCTATCGAGACGTTTTGTATTAAATTATTTTCTTCATTTGCCACACTTTACATTTTAATAGTGTCCGACATAATATCCAAATATTTTTACTTCATATTTTGCCTTTAAATATAAGTACTTGAATAACGCACAAGAATTCCATTAGTTACATTTGTCGTTAGAGAAAAGCAGGTATATTTGTGGTCACAGTGGTGCCTGTGCTAACCTTCCTATGGTGTAGAAATATACCTAGTTGGATGAATCTTATTGTGGCTAGCTGGTCTAGTGGCTAACGCGACGGGCTGGAGTTTTGAGACTCTATGACCGCGGGTTCAATCCCAGCCGGGGGTATGATTTGTTTGCAATCGTGTCATTACGATTTCTTGAGTCAATGTTCAGTGATATTTTTTCATGCACTTCAGTATAAAAAAGGAATCTGCACCAATTAGCTGAATAAAATTAGAAAAATTGTTGAATGAATTGGTGCACAAAGTTGTCGATGAGTTATATCACAACGCATAAAATGATGAAAACAATTGTAACAAAGGTGCAGACGAACTTAAATTAGTTGCATCCATTTTCACATATTACAGTTCATTAAATGAAAGCAAGGAAAATACTCATAAATTTCTCGGTTGCACTTAATCAGAAGTTTGTGGATGGTTGCACGTCCATCTACGTTGAAATTTAATTGAAGTTTAATTTAAGAGTGGCTGTGCAACGCTCGTTTCTTCTCAGGGAGCCTTTGGAGGAGAATCTCTTCAATAAGCCAAGAGCTCTATGTCGAATGTAGCACAATCCACTTATTAATTTTTTTCAAAACTTGTTAAAGTTCATCAGTGGGTGATTTCTGTTAAACTCTAGCTGAAGAGGGTATGAACTAAATACGGTAACCCTTTTAGGCATCCATTTGTACAATTTCACCCCTCTTCCCACCCCTTTTCTCTTTCTCAGATTTGCTGGCAGAAACGATCCTGACCTCTAGAAGAACCTCTTCTTTGTTTTTTGCCTCTGATAAAAGCCAGTACTATGTTCATTCATCGTTTTACATGGCCAAAATTTCACGGTAGGACTGGTCAGAATCTAGTAACTGTTGTACATATTAGTGTTGAAAAATAACGTTTGATCCAACTAAGAAAACAATTTTCTCTTCTTGTTCCACCTGTTCCACTTCCACACAGATGGGTTAAGAGCTGTCATAACCTCCTTTAGGGCTGCGATTTCTGTTGAAGATAATTGCATGTCTTTATTCTCCCTACCATTCAACAAATATTCAGCTTCGTTGATATGTTTGGATCATTAAAGAACTCACTAGTTCATCTTAATTGTGAATTCCATCTTCTTACATTAAGTATTGTAAATAAATACTGCTGACGGAGGAATGGTGCAGCAGAAGCTGACCTTTAAATAGAATTCATAAGTGAGGCTGTTTTCTGAATTCCTCTTTATAGAAGGATTATTGACCTTTGGACTAGGGTGACCTTGTAAACGAAGGTGAGAATGAGCAAAGCAGCTCATACGTCCCCCTTGATATCTTCCCATTCCAGATTCAGTAAGCTACGTCTTCAGATTCAGCGACGTAAAATTCAGTGAGAGAGATGTCAAAAAAACCTCAATTTCTGACGAAGTATTCTATGCTATAACTCATTAATTTACCTCTGGTAGCATATCAGTCAACCAACTCTTCATATGCACTTGCTATGTAGAACACAATGTCTCTCTTCAAATATATTACGAGCAAGAATGACTTTCCCTTACGACTGATCCAAAACTCTAATGATAGATTAAATCGGCAGAGATCTTGGCATTCATTTCTTATTGCAGCCATCATCTTTTTGCGTATGCTGGATGAAGTATGCTTCAAGTTGTTGTCGACGAGGAATCACAAATTTCGGTTCTGCTTCTTTAAGAAGATCCAGGAAAGTTAATTAAGCACTCCACAATATTCAGCCACATGCAAAATTTATTTTTCAGGATTTTTGCCTCAAATCATTTCGATTTAACTTCACTTCTGTTTTACTCTTCAGATATGACTACATACATGACTATTTCTCTATATTGCAATCATTTCCAGTAGTTTTTTCATTCAATTTCTTCTCATCATTTTCCTTCTTTTTCAAATGATTATTTTCAGATGAAAGTTTCGTGTAATGAGGTCTGAATAGCCTTCAAAGCCTTAATCTTCTATTCCACAACTCCTGCACTTCGCTACGTTTCTTTCACTACCTGGCTCATTTTAAGATAAGACTAGAGCACTTCAGAAAATACCATGATAATAGTACCTCCTCTGTAGGTTCCATTCGTACTATATTCATGACACTGATGTTCCAAGATGCAACATGCCAGTAAAAGTATACCCTGATGTATAACAATCCCAGTTCAGTTGACTTAACTTCTTTAAATGTGTTACATCGACACAACATACCATTGCCTTACTTACCTTCAGTTACATAATTAATATTCATCAAATTGGCGAAGTAATATTACTTATATAATAGTGATGAAAAATATAATTTAAAAAAAAAATAGAGGAAATTATACTACTGGCTATTTAGTAACTATTTCCGGTACCCTCTTGCCTCTCACCGTAATTTCTTGCTCTTTTTTCCTTATGCAACTCCATAAATTATTACAAAATATCTAACCCCAATTAAATAAAAGCTTCGAAGAGGTTATATCTATCACCAAAATTGTGAAATATAAGAAGAAATAGCTACTCCTCGCTCACTATGTAACTTATCCAAAAATGTTGATTCAGATTTGTTCATAAAATCTTTGAACAGTTATCTATTCAAGAATTCATAACCAGTGGCTTCCTGCTATCAAACAAACTTTAACCATAACTTCTCACAACAGTTTATGAATGTTAATAGTCAAATTTATATAAAAAAAAAAAACTTTGTACACATCACGAGTATAATTTACGTTTTTTTTTTCCACGGAACAATGTTACCATTCGTTAACAAGTCTGGACGTCAACTGAGGGAGGAACCCAGTTACACACACTCCACGAAAACATGAGTCTCGGCAGTACAAGTACTTAACGCGATCCAAATAATGGAAAATCATCAGAATGTACAGTTAACTATTTACTTATTGAACATTAAAATGGTATAAAATACCGACAGGTTGTTAGGTAAGACACATATGCAACAGTTAGGTATCTTTATTATGAAACGTTTCGCCTACACAGTAGGCTTCTTCAGTCAAGTACAGAAAAGTTGATAGAAGCAGAAGATACTTGAAGACGATGTAATGGACTGATTACATCGTCTTCAAGTATCTTCTGCTTCTATCAACTTTTCTGTACTTGACTGAAGAAGCCTACTGTGTAGGCGAAACGTTTCATAATAAAGATACCTAACTGTTGCATATGTGTCTTACCTAACAACTATTTACTTACCTTTCTTTTGTCCTTAGGCCATTATAGTGCCCCAGTTTTCTGATGTAATTTAAGCAGGTAAAAGCTTGACAACATATAGAAGTACAATTTATAATGATACAATTAATAAAATATAATTTATTACCTTTAGCATAAATTACAATTACTGCAAACCTAACCGCGCCATAAGGTAATTTTGGAATCATCGCTAAAAAAAATGTAATACATTATTCTCATCATGACTTGTAGTGAAATTCTGCCATTGATATTAGAATCTCTCTTACTAATTTATCGCAGTTTGGAGAAATTCTGTAGATTAGTATTCATTATCATACGCAATTAATAACTCTGGAGCCTTACCTAGTTCGTGGAACAGCGCTTTTAAGTGTCATTCTATAATGCGTTGGTAATTCCTGCTTATTTAGCTTCTACGGCAGTCTAGCCCATTAGTGCCCATTGTCGTACTTTACTTCCTTGAGATTTTGCTCTTGGATGAAATAATTATCAGAGAAACTCTCATTTAAAGTAATCCCAATACTGCTCACTTCCCACAATTTATATACTGGCTCAGTATTATCTTCTATTAGGGATTTAGTCTATTACCTGCTCTAATAGACTAAATCTGTCTATTAACTGCGTTAATAGACTGATTACTCAGTATCCTCCCGGACGGGACATTCTGCCATAAATGTCACAGCCACCACCATTGTTCAGGAAAGGAATACGACACTTACCAACCATACGTTTCATAAATGTGGGATAGTAATAACTAACTACACTGAACTAACATTATCTGTAACTAACCAATCCACCCATCTCTGGACTGAAGGGAGCTTGGTGGTACATACAGCTATAGTAATGAGAATACCTGGAGAGGCTTTCGGGGGTCAACGCCCCAGCGGTCCGGTCTGAGACCAGGCCACTAGTATTGCTAGGGGCCTCACAGCATAGTCTCGATACAAGAATGAGCTAACTCACTTCCTTCATATGTGAGCTGGTTAGCTGCAGCACTCAGTCCCATGGTAATTATTTGATCTTAAAGTTGAACTATGACGGTTGCATTGACCCGTTGTCTCTCTTTACCCAACCCAAGACCAACAGTCTTACTCATACTGTTGAGACTTTTGTCCGATAAGAATTCTGATAATATCATTTTTACTGGCTTTCGAGTTTGATCCTTTAATCGATTAATACATGTTCATCTAGTTAATGTTCCCTGTCAACCCTGATCCATCAGAGCATCAATTTAAGTGAACTAATTACCGGAAGCTCCTGTCCCTCCTATCCCTCGTGCCGCTACTTGCTTCATCAATCTACCGTGAGGAACTATCAGAGATGTATTAAATCCATATTCAGAGTATCATAGTTATTATTGCAGTTATTACTCCCTGTCTCTCCAAGTAAGTGACAAATTACTGAAATACTCTATTTAAACCAACTCTTAATAAAACTTCAGCATATCTTTTACTCGCTTATTTACTTCAGTGTTCAAATATCATCATTTACACGAATCCACAGACGAGCTAAACTAAACCTGCTTTTCAATACTTTTCTTTTATAACCATTAAATTGTAAATTAATAAGAATTACACTTACACAGAATACCTTTTCAATAAATTTCTATTTCTTGCACTTTTTTAAATGGAGAAATTAAATTGGCATTGATGTTTTGAGAAAATTTATGTAAGTATTTCCATGTTCTTCCGTTGTTTCATCAATAAAAAAAAAACATTCTCTGTAATGAGGTACCTATGAAACGTTTCTTATAATATTTTATATAATATAATATACAGTGTATAAGATTATTCCCTCGCCAATCATTCAGTATCATCCTGTAACTTATTTTGCATCTGATTACTTACCTAAGAACTCCTCCTCGTTTACGTATGAGTTGCTTCACAGATTTACAGATTCGCTGCCGATGATATTCCTTAACAGTTTAAAAGATAGTAAAATTGGGAAATCTCCTAATATTAGAAAATGCCACCACTGAATCCTCCCCACGAATTCTAAGACACAGCCTGGGACAAGAATATAATACCATTTTTTCCTTCCTCCCCCCAACCTCTGAAACAAGATGAAATGGGCAACTATTCATTTATTCCCTCCCCTCTCCCCTTTTACCTAATAATTCCGTTGTCTCAGGTTAAACTATCTTGTGAAAATATTCTTAGCACTCACAAAATACTTAATCTCGAAACAAATCCAGATGAAGATATTTTTATTATATATATTTAAAAACTTTCTGGCAACTCTATCCCATAGACTAAAGGCAAAACAGCAACAATATAACAACCATTAATCTACCTATGACAACCTGTTTACTTTGTACCCCCAAATTCTCTATATTTTATTTACATATTTTTATTCTCCTCTATCTTTATATTTAAACCCATCAAGTTTCATATCGCAAACTTTTTGGGGGGATGTGCGTGTGTGTGTATATACACTCCCCAAATTGTACTCGCTTAATTGTAGTTGCAGCAGTCGATCCATACATCCTGGCCCAGCCTCTTTGCTTGTCGCTACTAGATCCTCTCTCTCTCTCTCTCTCTCTCTCTCTCTCTCTCTCTCTCTCTCTCTCTCTCTCTCTACTTCATGAGCTTTATCGTATCTCTTCTTAAAGCAGTATATGGATCCTGCCTCCACTACATCACTCTCCAGACTATTCCACTTCCTGACAGCTATGACTGAAGATATACATCCTAACATCAATGTGACTCGTCTAAGTCCCCATCTTCCATTTGTGACCTCTTGTTGCTGTGTCTCGTCTCAAATATCTTGTCCCTATCCACCTTATCAATTCCTCTCAGTATTTATGTCTTTTCTATTCCTCCTGTCTTCCATTGTCCTTCCAGTAACCTGTTCTCGTTGGACATCCCTCTTAGCTCCGGGACTAGTCTTGTTGAAAACCTTTGCACTTTCTCTAATCTCTTGGCGTGCTTGATAAGGTGTGGGTTCCAAACTGGTGGTGCATACTCCAATATGGGTTTGAACGATTCCTTACTTAGGAGTCGAAACTCTATTTTTAGGTTTCCCAGGCGCTCATATGCTGCAGTAGTTATTTGGTTGATGTGCGTCTCAGGAGATATGCTCGGTATTATACTCACCCAGATAGTTTTACATAAGTGAGGTTTGAGGACTTTGACCCTCTAGCCTGTACTCTGTCTGCGGTCTTATTTGTCCTTCCCCAATCTTAATGACTTTGCACTTGGTGGAGATTAAACTCCAAGAGCCATTGGCTTGACCAGGCTTGCAGCCTGTCTAGATCCCTTTGTAGTCCTGCCTAATCTTCATCCGACTGAATTCTTCTCATTCGCGTCACGTCTTCTCCAAATAGGGACACTGCTAAGTCTATCTCTTCGTCATGTCATTCACATATTCCGGAAACAGCACCGATCCTAGGTCTGATCCCTGTGGAATCCCGCTCGTCACGTACTATGACTGTTGCCTACCGGTCAGGTATTTTCTGATCTATTCAGTGCTTCCCTGTCATACCTGCCTGATCCTCTAGCTTTTGCACTAATTTCTTGTGAGGAACTGTGTCGAAAGCCTTCTTGCAGTCCAGGAAAATGTAATCAACCCAGCCCTCTCTCTCTCGTCTTAATTCCGTCACCTTCTCATAAAACTTCAGTAAGTTTGTGGCACAGGATTTCCCTTCCCTGAAACCGTGCTGATTGTATAAGCTAGTTCCTTTCTAGGTGTTCCACCACTCTTCTAATAATAATGGAGAAGATTTTTCAGGAGACAAGTGGTGGAGCACCTAGAAAAGAACAAGCTTATACACGGTAGCCAGCACGGTTTCAGGGAAGGAAAATCCTGTGTCACAAAGCTACTCGAGTTATAGGACATGGTGACGGAGGTGTGGGTGCGTGAGTACGTGCGCGTGTGCATATAGAATGTCATCAACATCACCTTCAAATTCCTTACCTAACATTGCATCCAGTGACTCACGAAATCGTTTATCGCGATTGTAAACAAATCAAGGAACGGGTTGAGCTTTGACCTTACTGGCCTGTGAGTTTTAGCACTCAAATGCCATGAGCTCAAGCCCTCCTTGCTCCCTGATTTGATTGCATCCAGCGAGTAGAGATCATAGTACATATGTGGCTAGAGAAAACTCAGTACTCAGTTTGCGGACGAGACAGAGTCCAGATGAATTAATCTGGTTTGTGATGACACATGTTGTACTAACAAAAATATATTTTTATTTCATCAGTGAAATCATTCGTATTTTTCCATGGCATGCACTGTGATGCATCAAGCATAGTTTCAGTTGTCAGACGCAAAAAATTAATGACGCCATTTTTCTTCACAGTAAATAAATATAGCATTCAATTTTCTTCTCTTTCTCCTCTGACAAATATGGACATTATCATCAGTGGGATCATGAAGAAAATGACTCCATAATGGCCATTCAATTTCCAATGATTCCTCTACTCTGTTGAGTGCATGACAGGAGCCTAATGCACCATAAAAGAGGAATTACAAACATCTTTATGCCCCTGAGAGCATTTGGCCAGGATTTCCAGATATGGCCAGTGCACACATTAAGAATTTAAAAAAGCACATAAAAGTATATACCTCCCAGCCCTCTTAAGGTGGTTTGAATTACAACTCCTATGCCATTGACGCTTTGTAATCAATGTTCTCTCGGTTTCATCTCAAATTTTCTGCTTGGTTTGACATGATCGACTCCCAGTTAATGGGCCTAATGAGGGTATGATCTATATTTACTGCGGAGAAAATTTTATAACTCATGTACTTGTATGGTATGGAAATACAGCTCCTGGGCTTGTTAAATGATAGTTTTCTTCTTAATGATTGAGTTGAGATACAGTTTCTTGGTCTAGTGTGTGTGCTAAGCTGAAGTTCACTGACTTTTCTAATGTCTGTAGCATAATTTCTGGGGCTCTTTTGTGCATTTTGAAGCTTGTTAATTAATGTTAGATTAGATTTATTTGAGATTTGGATTTATCTAAAGTCGTACAGCGACGAAAATACATGTAGTATTAGTAGTAATAATAATAATAATAAATAATAAATAAAAATAAAGAATTAATAATAATAAATAAAATAAGAATAATAATAATAATAATATAATAATAATAATAATAATAATAATAATAATAATAATAATAATAATAATAATAATAATAATAATAGGAGTAGCATGTGTTCCACTTTAGTTTTGTGATGACCCTTAACCTCTGAGAAGAAATTAAAACAAATTTTTGGGAAAAATCTAAAGTTTCTCCTTTCAGGGTTCAAACCTCTGTAAATATGCAAGGAATGTATTTCTGATGTCGTTTGACAATGTTTTCGCATCATTATGTGAATTTATGAGCTCACGTGATAAAACGCTGGGAATAAATCTTTATTTTTAAGTAATCTCTCCGGCTGTGGAGAGTATCGAATCATCGCTGATCTTCCTTCATATATAATCACGCCTCAGAAACGCCTAGATGCTGGTGAGGGGTTCTTGATCCAAGGAATTAAACGTATTCTCCCTTTCTTTGAATCGAGTCGCATTGCTCCCCCATTCCTCCTGGCGCATGTAATATTTATAGTTTACAATCAGTTTCTAACTATTACTCTTATTATAGTTTCATTGACATTATTGTATAACCCTCAGAATTCTTTCCTTATAAATATTGATTTACTCTCATTAACGTTTTACTGTTAAAATAAATATCATATGCTACTCAAGAGGACAAAAATTACATCTTTTCCTGTAGTACGACATTCTAAGAATATCTGTATTTAACTGAATTAATTATACACAGATTTCAAGACAGCTATGATAAAACTAGTTATTTCACTTTTTCCTGACCTTCCTTTCTTTTCCTTTCAAACAAACCATATTATCATGGCGTTAGCCAAGGAGGTAATCATTACTTTTATTATTAATTGTTAATATTATTACAATGATTTAGGGATTAGTGACCATAGGATATGGTAAGGAAGGGAGGGAGGGGAAGGAAGGAAGATTAGGGAACTAGGTGCTGGGTAAGTACTGTAGTAGGAGAAGAGAAGACTAGCGTCCCATCCACTGTGTAGCATAACGTAAAGTCTAGTTATGCATGGCAAAGAAGACTGGCAAGTATATATAATAGGTGTCAACAGTCCTGTGCGTGTGGGGGTAGAACTCATATTTACTGTAAACACAGACACGTGCGTATGTTTCCAACGTTTCTACATGTATATGTAGGAACGTTGTATGTACAAATTGCCACCACAGGCGCTTTGCTGAACTTACTTATGTTTATTGTAAACAGACTTTTTTCCATGCACGCTTTCTCGTGTATACAAGGGTGACTTGGTGACAATGGTTTCAGAATGTAGTCACGACAATGGAGGCTTAATTGGAGTCAACTGTCAAGTACTCTGGAGGTCTGCTCAAGGCAGGTCTGGTGTTCCGCCTTTAGAGCGGAAGTTAGGGTGGTGTCGTCGTGTTCTGAACTTTAGCGTCCTCTAACGAGTATATCAATGTGCTACTACCCGGATGAATGGAGTGTATATTACGAAGCGAGTTATTAATTTTGGATCGTCTTTTTAATCCGAGTGATTACTGTTGATGTGGAGTCCGCCAGGTTTAAAAATCAGAACGAAATCATAATCATGCTTAATCATAGTCTTCTGGTAAACCGCATAGAATCATAGGTCGAAGAGAGTCACCATTATGGATGCAGTGTTCAACTCCTTGATGGAGATTTATTCTCTGGGTCGGTTAGGTTCTTGGATTACTAAATAAGTGGTGTTAACTACTGAGGGAGGCATTTCACCTCTTGTAAAGTTGACATATCCAGAGTGTCTCCAAACGAGCATATTTGGCATGAGTATTATGAATCTTAAGGAAGTTTTATTATTATAGTCACATTTAAGCGTAGTAGGTTGGTAGACAGCAACCACCCAGAGTAGTACTACCGTCCAGCCAGATGACAGTGAAATAGAAACCTGTAACTGTTTTACACGATGGTAGGATTGCTGGTGTCTTTTTCTGTCTCAAACACGCTAGATAACAGGGATATCTTGCTACTCCTACTTACAGTTTGGTCACACTTCACAGACACGCACATGGTTATTTTATATATATAATATTTTATATATATATATATATAATATATATATATTATATATTATATATTTTAATATATATATATATTATATATATATATATTCATCTAGGTTTTTTCTCCCTTTTTCTAAATAGCTCTTGTTCTTCTTTTTTTTCTTCTATTGCCCATGGGGAAGTGGAAAGAATCTTTCCCCATTGCGTGGCGTATGAGGCGACTAAAATGCCGGGAGCAATGGGCTAGTAACCCCTTCTCCTGTAAACATTTACTAAAAAAAAGAAGAAATACTTTATAAAACTGGGATGCTTAAATGTGCGTGGATGTAGTGCGGATGACAAGAAACAGATGATTGCTGATGTTATGAATGAAAAGAAGTTGGATGTCCTGGCCCTAAGCGAAACAAAGCTGAAGGGGGTAGGGGAGTTTCGGTGGGGAGAAATAATTGGGATTAAATCTGGAGTGTCTGAGAGAGTTAGAGCTAAGGAAGGGGTAGCAATAATGTTGAAGGATCAGTTATGGAAGGAGAAAAGAGAATATGAATGAGTAAATTCAAGGATTATGTGGATTAAAGTAAAGGTTGGATGCGAAAAGTGGGTCATAATAAGCGTGTATGCACCTGGAGAAGAGAGGAATGTAGAGGAGAGAGATTTTGGGAGATGTTAAGTGAATGTATATGAACCTTTGAACCAAGTGAGAGAGTAATTGTGGTAGGGGATCTGAATGCTAAAGTAGGAGAAACTTTTAGAGAGGGTGTGGTAGGTAAGTTTGGGGTGCCAGGTGTAAATGATAATGGGAGCCCTTTGATTGAACTTTGTATAGAAAGGGGTTTAGTTATAGGTAATACATATTTTAAGAAAAAGAGGATAAGTATGCAAGATATGATATAGGGCGAAATGACAGTAGTTTGTTGGATTATGTATTAGTAGATAAAAGACTGTTGACTAGACTTCAGGATGTACATGTTTATAGAGGGGCCACAGATATATCAGATCACTTTCTAGTTTTAGCTACACAGAGTAAAAGGTAGATGGGATACAAGGAGAATACAAGCATCAGATAAGAGAGAGGTGAATGTTCATAAACTAAAAGGGGAGGCAGTTAGGGTAAGATATAAAGAACTATTGGAGGATAGATGGGCTAATGAGAGCATAGGCAATGGGGTCGAAGAGGTATGGGGTAGGTTTAAAAATGAGTGTTCAGCAGAAGTTTGTAGTTACAGGAAAAAGGGTGCAGGAGGGAAGAGGAGCGATTAGTGGAATGATGATGTAAAGAGAGTAGTAAGGGAGAAAAAGTTAGCATATGAGATTTTTTTACAAAGTAGAAGTGATGCAAGGAGGGAAGAGTATATGGAGAAAAAGAGAGAGGTTAAGAGAGTGGTGAAGCAATGTAAAAAGAGAGCAAATGAGAGAGTGGGTGAGATGTTATCAACAAATTTTGTTGAAAATAAGAAAAAATTTTGGAGTGAGAACAAATGGAGTGAGAACAAATGGATTTGCCAGTTAAAAATAGGAAAGGAGAGTTATTAAATGGAGAGTTAGAGGTATTGGGAAGATGGAGGGAATATTTTGAGGAATTGTTGAATGTTGATGAAGATAGGGAAGCTGTGATTTCGTGTATAGGGCAAGGAGGAATAACATCTTGTAGGAGTGAGGAAGAGCCAGTTGTGAGTGTGGGGGAAGTTCGTGAGGCAGTAGGTAAAATGAAAGGGGGTAAGGCAGCTGGGATTGATGGGATAAAGATAGAAATGTTAAAAGCAGGTGGGGATATAGTTTTGGAGTGGTTGGTGCTATTATTTAATAAATGTATGGAAGAGGGTAAGGTACCTAGGGATTGGCAGAGAGCATGCATAGTTCCTTTGCATAAAGGCAAAGGGGACAAAAGAGAGTGCAAATATTATAGGAGGATAAGTCTTCTGAGTATACCTGGTAAAGTGTATGGTAGAGTTATTATTGAAAGAATTAAGAGTAAGACGGAGAATAGGATAGCAGATGACCAAGGAGGCCTCAGGAAAGGTAGGGGGTGTGTGGACCAGGTGTTTACAGTGAAACATATAAGTGAACAGTATTTAAATAAGGCTAAAGAGGTTTTTGTGGAATTTATGGATTTGGGAAAGGCGTATGACAGGGTGGATAGGGGGGCAATGTGGCAGATGTTGCAGATGTATGGTGTAGGAGGTAGGTTACTGAAAGCAGTGAAGAGTTTTTACGAGGATAGTGAGGCTCAAGTTAGAGTATGTAGGAAAGAGAGAGATTATTTCCCAGTAAAAGTAGGCCTTAGACAAGGATATGTGATGTCACCGTGGTTGTTCAAGATATTTATAGATTGGGTTGTAAGAGAAGTAAATGCGAGGGCCTTGGCAAGAGGTGTGGAGTTAAAAGATAAAGAATCACACATAAAGTGGGAGTTGTCACAGTTGCTCTTTGCTGATGACACTGTGCTCTTGGGAGATTCTGAAGAGAAGTTGCAGAGGTTGGTGGATGAATTTGGTAGGGTATGTAAAAGAAAATTGAAAGTGAATACAGGAAAGAGTAAGGTTATGAGGATAACAAAAAGATTAGGTGATGAAAGATTGGATATCAGATTGGAGGGAGAAAGTATGGAGGAGGTGAATGTATTCAGATATTTGGGAGTGGACGTGTCAGCGGATGGGTCTATGAAAGATGAGGTGAATCATGGAATTGATGAGGGGAAAAGGGTGAACGGTACACGTAGGAGTCTGTGGAGACATAGAACTTTGTCCTTGGAGGCAAAGAGGAGAATGTATGTTTTACCAACGCTCCTGTATGGGTGTGAAGCATGGGTGATGAATGTTGCAGCGAGGAGAAGGCTGGAGGCAATGGAGATGTCATGCCTGAGGGCAATGTGTGGTGTGAATATAATGCAGAGAATTCGTAGTTTGGAAGTTAGGAGGAGGTGCGGGATTGCCAAAACTCTTGTCCAGAGGGTTGAGGAAGGGTTGTTGAGGTGGTTCGGACATGTAGAGAGAATTGAGCGAAACAGAATGACTTCAAGAGTTTATCAGTCTGTAGTGGAAGGAAGGAGGGGTAGGGGTCGGCCTAGGAAAGGTTGGAGGGAGGGGATAAAGGAGGTTTTGTGTGCGAGGGGCTTGGACTTCCAGCGGGCATGCGTGAGCGTGTTTGATAGGAGTGTATGGAGACAAATGGTTTTTAATACTTGACGTGCTGTTGGAGTGTGAACCTATGGGGCTAATAATTGGTCTAACTGGATTACCTGGTTTGTGTGTTTTTATTAATTCATACAAATTGGGTAAAGATGGATTAGTGGAAGTAAATTTTTAATTAATTCATTTTTGTCTTTCAGTAGAAGTTTTGTTTTATTGAAATTGTTGTTAACGGTTTTAAAGGGATTCTCTCTAAGTTTAGAATAGGTTTCAGTATCACCTAAGAGATTATTCATTTTATCTTGGTAATCATTTTCTTTCATAATTACTATTGCATTTATTTTATCTGCTTTAGAAAGGCGCATTTTTTTATTAATATGTGTAACATAAGATATAAAAAATCTTTGAGGGCAATTGGGAATATTTTGTTTTAACAGAGCTATATACCACCCCTTTACTATTATTATTTTCATCAATGGATTAATCAGAAAATTTTTCAAAGTTTCAAAAGGCTTTTGCAATTTCAACATTATTAAGTCTTTTGAAGATGCGAAATTTAGACCTAAACCTAGAGCAGCAGTTGTATTTTCATCTAATGTTTCATCTGATAAGTTAATTACAAAATTGTTATTAACATGCTTTGTCCAATCAGATGGAAGATAATTATGAAGGACAGGTAACAAGGCATTAGAGGGAAGGAAGAAAGCCCATTAGTAATTAATGACCAATTCAACGAGAGGGGCACGAGAGCCAACACACACACACGTCAAGCACGTCAAGAAATTAGAGAAAGTGCAAAGGTTTGCAACAAGACTAGTCCCAGAGCTACGGGGATTGTCCTACGAAGAAAGGTTGAGGGAAATTGGCCTGACGTCACTGGAGGCCAGGAGGGTCAGGGGAGACATGATAACGACATATAAAATACTGCACGGAATGGACAAGGTGGACAAAGACAGGATGTTCCAGGGAGGGGACACAGACACAAGAGGTCACAATTGGAAGTTGAAGACTCAGATGAATCAAAGGGATGTTAGGAAGTATTTCTTCAGTCATAGAGTAGTCAAGCCGTGGAATAGCCTAGAAAGTGAAGTAGTGGAGGCGGGAACCATACATAGTTTTAAGGCGAGGTATGATAAAGCTCATGGAGCAGGGAGAGAGAGGACCTAGTAGCAATCAGTGAAGAGGCGGGGCCAGGAGCTATGACTCGACCCCCTGCAACCACAAATAGGTGAGTACACAGCTGGCAGGGAAGCCAGTTAATGAGATGATGGAATATGTAGCAACAATGTGCAAGGAGGCTCAGGAGAGGTTTGTACCCAAGGGAAACAGGAAAAATGAAAAAGCCAGGATGAGCCCGTGGTTCACCCAAAGGTGCAGGGAGGCAAAAACCAAGTGTGCTAGGGAATGGAAGAAATACAGAAGGCAAAGGACCCAGGAGAATAAGGAGAGCAGTTGTAGAGCCAGAAACGAATATGCACAGATAAGAAGGGAGGCCCAACGACAATATCAAAACGACATAGCACCGAAAGCCAAATCTGACACGAAGCTGTTATACAGCCACATCAGGAGGAAAACAACAGTCAAGGACCAGGTAATCAGGCTAAGAAAGGAAGGAGGAGAGACAACAAGAAATGACCGTGAAGTATGTGAGGAACTCAACAAGAGATTCAAAGAAGTGTTCACAGACGAGACAGAAGGGGCTCCAGAAAGACGGAGAGGTGAGGCACACCACCAGGTGCTGGACACAGTACACACAACCAAGGAAGAAGTGAAGAGGCTTCTGAGTGAGCTAGATACCTCAAAGACAATGGGGCCAGATAACATCTCTCCATGGGTCCTGAGAGAGGGAGCAGAGGCACTATGTGTACCCCTAACAACAATATTCAATACATCTATCGAAACAGGGAGATTGCCTGAGGCATGGAAGACAGCAAATGTAGTCCCAATCTTTAAAAAAGGGGACAGACATGAAGCACTAAACTACAGACCAGTGTCACTGACATGTATAGCATGCAAAGTCATGGAGAAGATTGTCAGGAGAAGAGTGGTGGAACACCTAGAAAGGAATGATCTCATCAACAGCAGCCAACATGATTTCAGGGACTGGAAATCCTGTGTCACAAACCTACTGGTGTCCTATGACAAGGTGACAGCAGTAAGACAAGAGAGAGAGGGGTGGGTGGATTGCATCTTCTTGGACTGCAAGAAGGCGTTTGACACAGTACCACACAAGAAATTAGTGCAAAAACTGGAGGACCAAGCAGGGATAACAGGTAAGGCACTACAATGGATCAAGAAGTACTTGTCAGGAAGACAGCAGAGAGTAATGGTACGTGGCGAGGTGTCAGAGTGGGCACCTGTGACCAGCGGGATCCCACAGGGGTCAGTCCTAGGACCAGTGCTGTTTCTGGTATTTGTGAACGACATGACGGAAGGAATAAACTCCGAGGTGTCCCTGTTTGCAGATGACGTGAAGTTGATGAGAAGAATTCATTCGATCGAAGACCAGGCAGAACTACAAAGGGATCTGGACAGGCTGCAGACCTGGTCCAGCAATTGGCTCCTGGAGTTCAATCCCACCAAGTGCAAAGTCATGAAGATTGGGGAAGGGCAAAGAAGACCGCACACGGAGTACAGTCTAGGGGGCCAGAGACTACAAACCTCACTCAAGGTAAAAGACCTTGGGGTGAGTATAACACCAGGTACATCTCCTGAAGCGCACATCAACCAAATAACTGCTGCAGCATATGGGCGCCTAGCAAACCTCAGAACAGCATTCCGGCATCTTAATAAGGAATCGTTCAAGACCCTGTACACCGTGTACGTTAGGCCCATATTGGAGTATGCGGCACCAGTTTGAAACCCACACCTAGCCAAGCATGTAAAGAAACTAGAGAAAGTGCAAAGGTTTGCATCAAGACTAGTCCCAGAGCTAAGAGGTATGTCCTACGAGGAGAGGTTACGGGAAATCAACCTGAAGACACTGGAGGACAGGAGAGATAGGAGGGACATGATAACGACTTACAAAATACTGAGAGGAATTGACAAGGTGGACAAAGACAGGATGTTCCAGAGACTGGACACAGCAACACGGGGACACAGTTGGAAGCTGAAGGCACAGATGAATCACAGGGATGTTAGGAAGTATTTCTTCAGCCACAGAGTAGTCAGGAAGTGGAATAGTTTAGGGAGCGATGTAGTGGAGGCAGGATCCATACATAGCTTTAAGCAGAGGTACGATAAAGCTCATGGTTCAGGGAGAGTGACCTAGTAGCGACCAGTGAAGAGGCGGGGCCAGGAGCTTGGACTCGACCCCTGCAACCTCAACTAGGTGAGTACAACTAGGTGGGTACACACACACACAGGCGCACACACACACACATGCACACTCAGGCTCCAGTGGTTCTCAACTCGTTTCAACCCTTGGACCACCAACCCAATTATAAAAATATCGTGGACCATTTCATTTTTTTTGAGTAATGATACACAAAGGCTAAGCAGAGACATCAGACAATTTGATTTAGAATATGTTTATTTTTTTATTATTAACACATCGGCCGTTTCCCACCAAGGCATGGTGGCCCGAAAATGGAAAACTTTCATCATTCACTCCATCACTGTCTTGCCAGAGGCATGCCTACACTACAGTTATAAAACATTAACACCCCTCCTTCAGAGTGCAGACACTGTACTTCCCATCTCCAGGACTCAAGTCCGGCCTGTCGGTTTCCCTGAATCTCTTCATAAATATTACCCTGCTCACACTTCAACAGCACGTCAAGTCCTAAAAACCATTTGTTTCCATTCGATCCTAACACGCTCAAGCACGCTTGCTGGAAGTTAAAGCCCCTCGCACACAAAACCTCCTTTACTCTCTTCCTCCAATCTTACGTAGGCCGACCCCTACCCCGCCTTCCCTCCACTACAGATTCGTATACTCTCTAAGTCATTTTATTTCGTTCCAGCCTCTTTACATGTCCAAACCATCTCAATAACCCTTCCGCAGTTCTCTGGATAGTTTTGGTAATCCCACGCCTCCTCCTAATCTCCAAACTACGGATTCTCTGCGTTTTATTCACACCACAAATTGCCCTCAGACATGAGATATCCACTGCCTTCAGGCTTCTTCTTGTTGCATCATGCACAACCCATGCCTCACACCCATAGAAGAGCGTTGGTTTAACTATACTCTTAAACATTCCCCTCTTTGCTTTCATGGACAAAGTTCTTTGTAGATGAATGGTTCAGAGAACCGACATGTTGATAAATTAGACACATGTGCAACTCTTGGGAATCTTTATTGAGGAAACGTTTCGCCACACAGTGGCTTCATCAGTCCATACAAAGGAGAATCTTGAAGAACAGGAGGAGAATGAGGTAATCAGTCCCTCAACCTTTAGTCGATGTGGTCAGTCCATCAATCTTGAATAGAATACGGCATACGTGCGGAGAAGGAGCTTATAAACCGTTGGCAGGAGAGGTGCAGCAGTCATAGGTGGTGTCACATTTGTTCAATGTGGAAGTAGGTCGTGCCCAAGAATTAGGCAAGCGAAGAATTCCCAAGTATTAAGATCCCAAGAAGTTGCAGTGTCAGACACTGCACATGTGTTGCACATGTGTCTAATTTATCAAAGTTCTTTGTCTCCACAGACTCCTCAGTTCACCACTCCCTTTTTCCTCCTCGTCAATTCTATGATTCACCTCATCTTTCATAGACCCATCTGCTGACAAGTCCACTTCTAAATATCTGAAGACGTTCACCTCCTCCATACTCTCGCCCTCCAATCTGATATCCATTCTTCCGTTTCCTAATTTTTTTTTATCCTTATCACCTTACTCTTTCTTATATTTACTTTTAAGTTCCTCTTCATACATACTCTACCAACTCATCTTATACACAGAAATTCTAGAAGTTATATAAAATAATAATTATGTAACATTTTGGTCTGAAATATATTTCATGCATACATCATTTCCTGGAAATTAATGAATACATATCTAACATTTTGCTGTGAAATTTCTTTCTAACAAACAATTTTGAAATTATGAAGCACACAGCCAATATTTTTCTTTGAAATATGATTATTTCACTTTTCCTTGCAACCAGACTTTTGGATTCTCTTCTCGCTGACAAGCTTCTCAATGTTAGTAGTGGTACTTGATAATGCACGACGAATATCGCTTTCAACTGCAGGCCGATTCCTCTGTTTGGACTTAATGTGCAACATAAAAATCCACCTTCACACATTTAAGTTGATGCAAATGGCAAAAGAAATCTGACTGCATGTGTTGGCAGATTTGAGTAACAATCAAACTGGCCCAAAATTTTTCCATGGTAGACCGCTGGTACACATCTTTAGCTGCCAAATCATTTTTCAGATCCAAGAACTCCTGCATAGCCTCTGGAACACCATGAACATCTGTTACGAATGGATTCCTGAAAAAGAAAACCCATCCCTTGTCATATCTACCTCCGGAGAGTATCGCTGAAATTCATCCGGCAGCTTTTGTAAGTGCTCTACAATATGCACCTGAATGGCTTCCTTTTTCCCTAGCATGGCATCCACACATGGAAATTGAACTAAATTTTTACCATCGACTCTTCCGATCCAGAGTTTTAATTTCTCAAGGAAAGCCTTGATGATTCCTTGGTGAGAACACATTTGCTCCTTTCCCTTGGAGCTGAAGATTCAGTTTGTTCAAGACACCAAAAATATCGACAAGGTATGGTATTTCTAATTCTGACAGTTCTAGCTTTGTTGTCAAACCACCTTTCCCGTGCAGAAGTGTTCTGCACGGTGCAGCAACTCCTCGAAGTCGGAACCCATGTCATGGCATAATTTTCTGAACAGTCTAGCGTTCACTGCTGATGATATGATGTAATTAACTAACTTCACCAATCCTTTTAAAATGGTGTTCAGATGATCAGGTAGGGTTTTTGATGCCACTTGCTTTTTGTGAATGAAACAGTGAACTCCTGTTACCAATGGAGCTACGCCGTTGCACTAACGCTTGAAAGCCTGATCTTGAACCTAGCATCGCAGGTGCGCCGTCAGTGGTAACACCCACCAAATTTACCCAATCCAAACCACTTACTTCAACGAAATTGTTAATAATTTCTAACTCATCCTGAGCCCTTGTGGTGGTATCAGAAGTCTTACAAAAGAGAAACTCGTCTTTGAAGTCTTCCTCAGCCATGTATCGTGCAAATACAAATAGCTGAGAAGACAGTGAGACATCAACTTGTTCATCCAACTGTATGGCAAACAATGGAGATTTCTTTATTTCATCCACAACTTGTTCACTGATGTTTTGTGAGATCTCATTTATCCGTCTCGACACTGTGTCATTAGAAACTGATATATCATTCAGCTTCCGTGCTGCGTCCTCGCCGACAAGCCGCACCATTTCTTTTGCAAAAGTTTCTCTAAAATCGTATCAGGCTTCTTAGCCTGTGCGACTCTGTATGCGACAATGTAGGAAGCGCGCACTGCATGGGTGGTTTTTTCATAGAATGTACCTGTCGCGTCAAGGCGTTGCCTCTTTAAAAGTGCCGCTAGAAATAATCTTTATCCTTTTGCAACAAATTAGGGTGGCACTTTTCGAGATGGAGTTTAATCAGAGTTCTCTTCAGTGAGTCTTTCCCCAAAACTTTGAAATAAATAACACAGTGGTAATTCCGTGTCATCTTTTTCTTGACTGGTGAAGCCGAATTTAGTGTACTCCTCAGAATACTTGTGTTTAACTTTCATTCCTGTCATTGCCATATATCTGTGGATAATATAACGACATGTATTTATTATATGTCAAGTTTGGCATTATTAAAGGTAGGAAAAACAGAAGATAATAATACATATGCAATGATAAAACACCATCAGGTTCATAAACAGCATAAACCAGTACAACACAGCACACAGCAACACAACACAGCACACAGCAACACAATAACTGGCCAGAAATATTTCACGCTATTCAAATCTTCCTCCCAGCTTCCTTTTATATTACATTTTATAGTAGAAAACCAAATCAGCTTACATAACACCTGTAAAACAGTGCAGGACGAACCACACAACTAATCAACTCAGCAGTTCAGTGTCAACTGCACAAAACAACAGTAATGGCCCGCGCGCTCACCCCCCCCACACACACACACACCCCCACAGGCCCCCACCAGGGCTCCAGCTCTCCCAACCCCAGTATTCCTCCAGGACCACAGTTACAGTATTAGAAGAGAAGTTGAAGGTTTGGTACACAAATACGGATGGATTAACGAATAAATATGAGGAGTGGCAAGAAAGAATCAATGAGAAGTCCCCAGACATCATAGCAGTTACAGAAACAAAACTCACTGAGACAATAACAGATGCAATCTTCCCACCAGGATATCAGATCATAATTAAAGATTGAAGGGGCAGAGGGGGAGGAGGGGTTGCACTGCTCGTAAAAAAAGATGGAAATTCGAGAAAATGGGAGGCATAGACGAGACTTGAAAAAGGTACTACATAGAAGGTACACTTCCGTCTGGGGAGCATAAGGTGGTCATTGTAGTGATGTATAATCCACCACAGAACTACAGGAGGCCAAGAGAGGAATATGAGGAGAGGAGGAGAGCAGCAGAGCAATGGTGGACACACTTGCGGAGGTAGCAAGAAGAGCTCACTCGAGCAAAGTTGCTGGTTATGGGTGATTTCAAACACAGGGAGACTGACTGGAAAAACCTGGAGCCACGTGGGGGTCCCAAAACATGGAGAGCCAAGATGTTGGATGTGGTGCTGGAAAACCTCATGCACCAACATGTTAAGGACACTACCAGAGTGAGAGGGGAGGATGAACCAGCAAGATTGGGCCTTGTGTTCACCCTGGGCAAATCAGACATTGAGGACATCACATATGAGAGTCCCGTAGGAGCTAGTGACCACGTGGTTCTATGCTTTGAATACATAGTAGAGTTGCAAGTGGAGAGTAACAGGAGTTGAATGGAAAAAGCTAGACAATAAAAGAGGGGGCTACATAGGGTTGAGAAACTTCCTGCAGGAGGTTCCGTGGGACAGAGAACTGGCAGGAAAGCCAGCAAATGAAATGATGGAATATGTAACAACAAAATGCAAGGAGGCAGTGGAAGGTTTATTCCCAAGGGCAACAGAAACAATGGGAAGACCAGAACGAGCCCCTGGTTTACCCGACGGTGTAAGGAGGTAAAAACTAAGTGCAATAGAGAATTGAAAAAGTACAGAAAGCAGAGAACACATGAAAATAGGGAGATTAGTCGCAGAGCCAGGAACGAGTACGCACAGGTAAGGAGGGAGGCCCAGCGACAGTATGAAAATAACATAGCATCGAAAGTCAAGACTGACCCGAAACTGTTGTATAGCCACATCAGGAGGAAGACAACAATCAAAGACCAGGTGATCAGAATGAGGGCAGAAGGTGGAGAACTCACTAGAAATGATCAGGAGGTATGTGAGGAGCTAAACAGATTTAAGGAAGTTTCCACAGCAGAGACAGGAAGGGCTCTGGGAATATACCAACAAGTGCTGGATGACATACGAACAACCGAGGAGGAGGTGCAGAATCTGCTAAGTCACCTTGATACCTCAAAGGCGATGGGACTGGACATCTCTTAGTGGGTCCTTAGAGAAGGAGCAGAGATGCTGCGCGTGCCCCTAACCACAATCTTCAACACATCCCTTGAAACTGGGCTACTACCTGAGATATGGAAGACGGCAAATGTAGTCCCCATATTTAAGAAAGGAGACAGAAACGAGGCACTAAACTACAGACCTGTGTCTCTAACATGTATAGTATGCCAAGTCATGGAGAAGATTATCAGGAGGAGAGTGGTGGAACACCTGGAGCAGAACAAGATTATAAATGAAAACCAGAATGGATTCATGGAAGGCAAATTCTGTGTCACAAACCTTCTGGAGTTTTATGACAGGGTAACAGAAGTAAGACACGAGAGAGAGGGGTGGGTTGATTGCCTTTTCCTGGACTGCAGGAAGGCCTTTGACACAGTTCCTCGCAAGAGATTAGTGCAGAAGCTGGAAGAGGATCAGGCGCATATAACAGGGAGGGCACTGCAATGGATCAGGGAATACCTGACAAAGAGGCAATAACGAGACATGGTACGTGAAGAGGTATCACAGTGGGCGCCTTTGAGGAGCGGGGTCCCACAGGGGTCAGTTCTAGGACCAGTGCTATTTTTGATATATGCGAGCGACATGATGGAAGGAATAGACTCTGAAGTGTCCCTATTCGCAGATGTGAAGTTGATGAGAGGAATTAAATCGGATGAGGATGAGGCAGGACTGCAAAGAGACCTGGACAAGCTGGACACGTTGTCAGAAACTGGCTTCTCGAATTCAACCCAGCCAAATGCAAAGTCATGAAGATTGGGGAGAGGCAAAGAAGACAGCAGAGTATAGGCTAGGTGGACAAAGACTACAGACCTCACTCAGGGAGAAAGATCTTGGGGGTGACCATAACACCGAGCACGTCACCGGAGGCACACATCAACCAAATAACTGCTGCAGCATACGGACTCCTGGCAAACCTGAGAATAGCGTTCCGATACCTTAATAAGGAATCGTTCAAGACACTGTACACTGTGTATGTTAGGCCCATACTGGAGTATGCAGCACTAGTCTGGAACCCACACCTGGTCAAGCACGTCAAGAAGTTAGAGGAAGTACAAAGGTTTGCAACAAGGCTAGTTCCAGAGCTCAGGGGAATGTCGTACGAGGAAAGGTTGAGGGAAATCGGACTGACGACACTGGAGGACAGAAGGGTCAGGGGAGACATGATAACGACATACAAGATACTGCGGGTAATAGAGAAGGTGGACAGAGACAGGTTGTTCCAGAGAGGGGACACAGAAACAAGGGGTCACAATTGGAAGCTGAAGACTCAGACGAGTCACAGGGATGTTAGGAAATATTTCTTCAGTCATAGAGTCGAAGTGGAATAGCCTATCAAGTGAAGTAGTGGAGGCAGGAACCATACATAGTTTTAAGAAGAGGTATGACAAAGCTCAGGAAGCAGAGAGGGAGAGGACCTAGTAGCGATCAGTGAAGAGGCGGGGCCAGGAGCTGAGTCTCGTCCCCTGCAACCACAATTAGGTGAGTACACCCACACACCCACACACACACACACCCACACACACACACACACACACACACACACACACACACACACACACACACACACACACACACACACACACACACACACACACACACGTCGTCACGAACCAACTGCCTCAGCACGCAAGGTTTACGTGATATCGCTTCCACTGTTTAACTTTCGTTGCAGCTAACACGGTCGAATCCATTATCCGACCATCCCCGTTCACGCTGGACAATGCGCATGTCGCTGATCCACACTTTATTTTCGATAGATTTCAGACTATATG
The DNA here is from genome assembly GCF_026875155.1 of Cherax quadricarinatus. NCBI lineage: Eukaryota > Metazoa > Arthropoda > Malacostraca > Decapoda > Parastacidae > Cherax > Cherax quadricarinatus. Next base: position 23,180,126 of record NC_069416.1, on the reverse strand, counting down.
CACCAGTCTTCAATTTATTACCAAATATAGTGAACGTTCTGTGGACCACCCAAAATGTCACCATGGACCACCAGTTGAGAACCACTTCCCTAAACCATTCGTCTCCATGTGTAAACAAATTACATGAACATAATTACTATAATGAGAGTAATTCTAACCGTGTGAGAGAAGCGCTGGAGAAGGAATGGTCAAGAGGGAGTGAATGAAGGTGTAATGTATCCTGGAGCAGTACGGAATGAACAAGGGCTCAAACAAAAGACAAGTAATGAAGGGTGGAGAGCGAACATGCGGGTGAATAACTAATGTTGAATTAATGGGATTGTGTGTCCACAGGTAAGGTGACACGCCCTTTGTGTACAAGGAGGCAGGTCTCAGCTCTGCTCTTCTTTAAGATGCATCACCGCTGGCTGTAAATTAAAACCTTGTTTGTATTACAATAACTTCGAGAGAATGTGTCCTTAACATAATTAATTAGAGGTTTTATTCTTCATGAAGTGAGTTATAAACAAACACTCGGCACACACTTTACTTTTACACTAGCAAAAAATAAGTGGATGGAAGGAGAATATGAATAAACTGGAATAAAAATCAAGGTAGGACTGAGAGATAAACAAAATAAAGACAATATAATTTTTAGAAGGGGTATAGAAGTAATGCAAAATATTAATTAAGATAATAAAGGATATAGATAAAAAAATTATGAGAATGATATAAAGAAGGGTATAAAAGGCCCGGAAAAGTATAATACTAAAATAGATTATAATTATATTGGTATAATAAAGCAAAACAAAGAACTAGAATAAAAGAGGCAGCGCTGTATGACCCTTGTGGGTTCAATACAAAGTTTTGAGCGGAATAATAAATGTTATACTCTAACAAACTGAACTAGAAAAAAGTATTTGAAATGTGTCTTGATTAGACGAGAACTGAACAGTGTGGAGGAGAGTCTGAAGGGAAGAAATGTTAGTAGTTTATCAAGCTGAAATTGCTAATGAATGATTGATAAAATTCCTTAAAGAGTGTAATGAGTCATGTAATGAGTCATGTAATGAGTCATGTAATGAGTCATGTAATGAGTAATGTAATGAGTCATGTAATGAGTCATGTAATGAGTCATATAATGAGTCATGTAATGAGTCATGTAATGAGTCATATAATGAGTCATGTAATGACTTGTAAACATCAACATATCACTGAACTAATAAAATTAAGAGAAGGCATCGCGCAGCCATTATCCAATTATATTCTATTCGGTATAACATTTGTAGCAAAATGATTTAGGTGAAAAAATGAGTAGATTATATATGGTAAAAATAAGGTTTTAACACAGTATTTCAGGGAAACTATATTGGATAATATAACTCGGGACAGGTTTAAATAATCTGTACAGAGTTTTCTGTAGCATATTGAAAATGGAATGAAAGATTATTCTAAAAATAAATTTGAAATAATAACAAAGGAACATTTATTGGAAGGTACTGGACAGCCAAAAATGAAAACATTCACGTGAGAAGACAAATTTTGAAAAAAAAAAAGGCTACCGAAGCCCCAACATCTTTCAATTATCAAAACTTATATTTATGTTCTTCTTGCCCTAAAACAAACATGGAATTCACGCAAAATAGTCAAAACTTTCGAATGATATGACGATCCTTAGTCAACGTAGCAGGTCAACGCTTGGTCGTAAGGGAACCTAAACCGACTCCTCAATATTGATGCAACTACAGTAGCTTTCGCCACCCACTAAAGTACTACCAATCAAAGGTGGTGTATCCTGTCTGCGGAAGAGCAGCTCATAAAGGATCATCCTGTGACAGTCCTCAGTCCCGCTTTGTATGTCTATAACATCTGTGTGACCTTATATATTAACTGTATTTTCTCTAAAAATGGTCAGTCTTACTTGGAGAAGTTTGAAATGATTTGGTCTGTGTGGGTCACAATTTGGTCTGTGTGGGTCACAATTTGGTCTGTGTGGGTCACAATTTGGTATGTGTGGGTCACAATTTGCTTTTTTGGAAACGGGCAAAATTTGAATACTGCTCCTCATGGGATAATTTCTGAGTGTCATATCTGATAGGCTTCAACCCTTCCATGTTTCTTGCTTGATAGTGCAACTTCTGAATGGCTTCAAGCTAATGTGGTCTCTTTGAAAGGGTTGAATTAGATTTGGTCTTTGTAATATCCCAATTTTTCATTTTCATTGTAGTAATGAGGACACTAGTTTCCTTATGACTTGTGAATGCCTCTTCGGATTCCCTTCAAATCTTCAAAGCAGATATTCAGCTGCATGATCAACTTATCCCGCACTCCGCACTATTTCAGTATCGTGGGATGAGGCATTCAGCAGTAAAGGGATACCTTTCTCGGATCACACAGTAACAAAAATACATCTGGTTTAGAACAGCTTCCCAGGGTTCAAAGTGTTCTTATTCAACACTGGTTCACAGTGAACACAGTTCATGTAAAAACCAAGCTGATGAAGTTTTTATCTTCTGCTTAGTAGATGTCACTGGCATTAGATGTCCTGGAGTGTTAACACAACCAAATAATCATCCTAATCATTCTAATCATAATTCTAATCATCTTAATCATTCTAATCATCCTAATCGCCATAACCGCCACCAATAACAAAAGCAGAAATTTAATTAGTTGTTCATTCAGTGTTTTCATGTCTTTCAATCCTCAGGGTAAGTCTGCCTTCCAGTATGTGGCCAATGATGCATGTTTAAGTCGTGGAGATTTTCCCTTACATATATGTCCACCAGAACCAGAAGATTATTCACAGATTATTATTATTATAATTAAAGGGAAGCGCTAAACCCGTAGGATTATACAGCGCCTGGGGCGGGGGATGTGGAATGCATTCAGGCTTAATTCGGGGAACTGGAGCACAGATCCAATTCCCTAAATCAAGAGCCCCTCACTAACATCAAGGAACCTTCCGTGAGGGGTAGATTATTCACAGAGATAAGGATGCTGTCTAAAATCAATACAGCAGTAATAATAACTACAATAGGTATATCAAGGTCGCTTGGCGACCCCAGAAATATATTTCGTTAGCCTACAAGCCCAGCCACTTCTGTCATACCATTGTAGATTTAGAGTAAATCGGAACAGGCAGTGACAAATTATCATACGGAAACTAAGGTTTCAATTTCTTCAGGGAAAAAATGTAGCCTGTGTAGGCGAAACGTTTCACTTATACAGTAAGCGAAGCGTACTGATATTCTAGTATGATAGCCATGTGGGCTTATGGTCCACTAGCACTAACAGTATGGTGGACCAGGTGTTGCAAATTTAACTTTAGCAACTTCGCAAATGCCAAAGAAAAAGTTAGTATCAGATGCAGACTCAATCCTCCCAGTCTGCACCCAAGGAAGTTGTTAAACACCCGGAGGAAGGTTTATACACACGGAGTAGGAAGGCGGTTAAACCAGTGTACTCTGGACGAACACTCCTCAGGTCCATGAAGTAGTTCATTCTATCCATCTTTTATGGCTAGACCTTTAGTAGTAATTCACATAGATCAAACGTCTATATTTCAGGTAGAGGGCCTGGTAATCTTCCTCACAGAGGAGAAAATCAACTCTGCTTCCACTGGCAGCCTGGGTGAGAGACTCAAGCCCGCGAGACGGATGTACTGTCTCTATCCATCTCCGCTGCTGCTTTGGCAGACTCACGCTGGTTATCCATCTGTTTGCTTCCTGTTATCACAAAGTAATTGCAGGCATCAGTTTGCTCGGTCCACTCGTCTTGGTGCTCTACATAGTTTGCTTGCTCAGCCTGGAGTTCCTGGAATCTCAGTTTAACATTATCGGATGGTTCTCGATACTCCTTTATCTGCAGAGATTTGTTCTAAATCTGACTAAAGAGACAGCAGGTCGGTTTCTCAGTGAGGGCCTCGTAACCTTGACGTGCCTCTTCGTGATGACCATGTTGAAGATCAGCATAATCATCACGGAGGGACCCAGTTCATTGTGCTTATTCCTTAATCCGTTTCCTAGGAAACGTATTCTCCCCACAAGATTCTCGCTTTGGAGTCGTTCCGCTTCCTGTACATCTAATAAGTTTTCTCGTCTGCGCAGCTCTTCCTTATACTTCTTTGCCAGAATCATCTTGCTTTTTTTCTCTTCATCTTGATCGTGCACGAGAAGTTTAAAATTCTTTAGTTGGCTGTCATACTGTTCTACAAGGGCGTTATAGAAGGGAAGTTGTCTAAGGGAACAGAGAAGGAAAGCTGAGGGAACAGAGAAGGAAAGTTGTCTGAGGGTACAGAGAAGGAAAGTTGTCTGAGGGTACAGAGAAGGAAAGTTGACTGAGGGTACAGAGAAGGAAAGCTGAGGGAACAGAAAAGGAAAGTTGTTTGAGGGTACAGAGAAGGAAAGTTGTCTGAGGGTACAGAGAAGGAAAGTTGTCTGAGGGTACAGAGAAGGAAAGTTGTCTGAGGGTACAGAGAAGGAAAGTTGTCTGAGGGTACAGAGAAGGAAAGTTGTCTGAGGGTACAGAGAAGGAAAGTTGTCTGAGGGTACAGAGAAGGAAAGTTGTCTGAGGGTACAGAGAAGGAAAGTTGTCTGAGGGTACAGAGAAGGAAAGTTGTCTGAGGGTACAGAGAAGGAAAGTTGTCTGAGGGTACAGAGAAGGAAGTTGTCTGAGGGTACAGAGAAGGAAAGTTGTCTGAGGGTACAGAGAAGGAAAGTTGTCTGAGGGTACAGAGAAGGAAAGTTGTCTGAGGGAACAGAGAAGGAAAGTTGTCTGAGGGTACAGAGAAGGAAAGATGTCCGAGGGTACAGAGAAGGAAAGTTGTCTGAGGGTACAGAGAAGGAAAGTTGTCTGAGGGTACAGAGAAGGAAAGACGTCTGAAGGAACAGAGAAGGAAAGTTGTCTGAGGGAACAGAGAAGGAAAGATGTCTGAGGGTACAGAGAAGGAAAGCTGAGGGAACAGAGAAGGAAAGATGTCTGAGGGAACAGAGAAGGAAAGTTGTCTGAGGGTACAGAGAAGGAAAGATGTCTGAAGGAACAGAGAAGGAAAGTTGTCTGAGGGAACAGAGAAGGAAAGTTGTCTGAAGGTACAGAGAAGGAAAACCGAGGGTACAGAGAAGGAAAGTCGTCTAAGGGTACAGAGAAGGAAAGATGTCTGAGGGTACATAGAAGGAAAGCTGAGGGAACAGAGAAGGAAAGTTGTCCGAGGGTACAGAGAAGGAAAGATGTCTGAAGGAACAGAGAAGGAAAGTTGTCTGAGGGTACAGAGAAAGAAAGATGTCTGAGGGTACAGAGAAGGAAAGTTGTCTGAGGGTACAGAGAAGGAAAGTTGTCTGAGGGTACAGAGAAGGAAATCTACTAACACAGAAATGAAGGGTATTACTGTATCAATTCTAACGTCACTACAGTCTCTTAAATTCGAAAATTAACGGTAACATAGAACGTCAACATACATTTGAGTGTGAAAAAACCGAGAGAGAAATATGAAACAGAGAAAAATACATACAATATTTCATCCTTGGTCATAGACCCACTGCAGAGCTGCTAAGTCTCTCTAACTGAGGCTACAAAAAGTCAGTCACTCTTGGTTTCTCTCTTTGCATCAGACTTTATGACATACATCCAAGTTTGTTTGAATGTTATTATATACAAATACCAAAAGGAATAAGACTTTCGCATAGAATGCAATATTTAAAAAAAAAAAATTTAATTAATGTATTCAGGGACGTAGCAGTAACGGAAGTCACTAAAGGGCAAATCGGACGCAAAAGGGGAGCTTAAGTGGAGAAATCACATAAGTTGATTAAGTAATTATACAGAGAAGCACCTAGTTAACGGTACACATTACGAGGTGGAGAGGGAACTGAGGACTTGGCTACCTTAACTAGCGATGCTTGTAAGAAAGCAGTTACGCTGTCTTAAGATGACAGCCCATTCAGGGAATGATAGGAAGAGAAATGTCTCCCTGCCGCAGCCAAGGGCTGGTTAGCCGAGGACTCGAATCTCTTCCCTCTTAATATGAGTCGAATCAAAATACTCCCACGCATTCCTCTTCTTTCGGTCTCATAATGGTAATGTTTTTCTATATTGTAAAAGGTGTCAGTGCTCAGCCGTGGTCAAGCATTCCCTCTGAATTTAATGTTGCAATTTTTGTGTTATTCTAATAGAAAGAAATTAAGTTATCTTAAGGCTTCGGTAGATCACCGGAGAGACAGAGTGGGGACCTCCGGTGAGACATCAAGTGACTATCCGGTAGGTTCTATGATGACGGATTATACTGGTTCTGGCGTTATTAACACACATGAAACAGTTAGGTAACTATTTCAAAACGTTTTGCCTACACAGAAGGCTTCTTCAGTCGAGTACAGAAAAGATGGCAGAAGCAGAAGTGATGCGAAGACGACGTAATCAGTCCATCACCCTTGAAGACGTAGATTTGAGGTTGTCAGTTCTTCAACCTGTAGAAGAGTATTTGTTCCATAGTCTGAAACATTGTGAAGCTGAAGTGACAGTATGGAGCCTTATTTACTGTCAGGAGGTGAGATGTAGACCACTAGTAGAAGAAAGAATGTAATGACTGAGAGGTCACGCCCCTCTCAAATCAAACCATTCTCACTTGTAAAAGCTGTCCGGGGTGTTTTCTCTTCTGTATAAAGATACCATTGTGTTGCAGTGTCTGACAGAGTGAATATTAAAATGGTATAAAATACCGACAGGTTGTTAGGTAAGACATGCGACTGACCACCTCAAAACTATGTCATCAAGGGTGATGGACTGATTACATCGTTTTCACATTTCTGCTTCTACCAACTTTTCTGCACTCGTCTGAAGAAACCTACTGTGTAGGCTAAACGCCCTTACCGTCAAATCATAACCTGCTATATATACCAAGGAACTAAGTTCAAGGCACTCGAATTAAGAGTGGGGCGGGATAGAGGACTGTCACAAGATGTACTGTTATGATCTGCTTTTCCCCAAACTGGATACGCCTCCGGTGACCTACAGTACTTTACTAGGTAGCGAATGCGCCAGCAGTTGCGTCACTGTTGAGGAGTTGGTTTAGGTTTATGACCAAACGTTGACCGACGACGTTCATATCAGTCTTAAGTTAATCTGGCTGTTTCGCGTAAATCCTTCCATAATGTAAAACAATTACAGGCTCCCGTTTAACACTCACTTGGCAGGACGGTAGTACCTCCCTGGGAGGTTGCTGTCTACCAACCTAATATCTATAGTGTGTACATATGTAAATGTGTGTGTGTGTGTGTGTGTGTGTGTGTGTGTGTGTGTGTGTGTGTGCGCGCTCGCTTGTGTGTACTCACCTCTTTGTGGTTGCAGGGGTAGAGTCTCCGCTCCAGGCCCCGCCTCTTCACTCGCCGCTATTCAGTCACTACACACGCTCCGTGAGCTTTATCATACCTCTCCTTAAAGCTTTGTATAGATCCTGCCTCCACTACATCACTTCCCAAACTATTCCACTTCCTGACAACTCTGTCACTGAAGAAATATTTCCTGACATCGCTGTGGTTCATCTGAGACTTCAACTTCCAACTGTGTCCCCAGGTTGCCGTGTCCCATCTCGGGAACATCCTGTCTCTGTCCACCTTGTCTATTCCTCTCAGTATTTTAAGTCGTTATCATATCTTCCCTACATCTCCTGTCTTCCAGTCTCGTCAGGTTGATTTCCCTTATCCTCTCCTCGTAGGACATACTCCTTAGCTCTGGGACTAGTCTTGTTACGAACCTTTGCACTTTCTCTAGTTTCCATAAATGCTTGGCTAGGTGAGGGTTCCAAACTGGCGTTGCATGCTCCAGCTTAGGCCTTATGTACACAGTGTACAGGGTCCCGAATGACTCCTTATTAAGATGTCAAAATGCTGTTCTCAGGTTTGCCAATCGCCCATATGCTAACGCAGTTATTTGGTTCATCTGCGCCTCAGGAAAAGTGTCCGGTGTTATACTCACCCCAAGATCCTTTTCTTTGAATGAGGTTTGTAGGCTCTGGCCCCCTAGACTGTACTCCGTCTGTGGTCGTCCTTGCCATTCCCAAATCTTCATGACTTTGCACTTGGTGGGGTTAACTCCAGGACCCAGCTGCAGGACCAGTCCTGCAGCCTGTCCAGATCCCTCAGTAGTTCTGCCTATTCCTCGTTCGACTGAATTCTTCTCATCAACTTCACATCATCTGCAAACAGGGACACTTCGGAGTTTATTCCTTCCGTCATGTCGTTCACAAATACGTGAAACAGTACCGGTCCTAGGACTGATCCCTGTGGCACCCCGCTCGTTACAGGCGCCCACTCTGACACCTCACCACGTACCATAAACTCGCTGTTGTCTTCCTGACGGTTATTCCCTGATCCACGGTAGTGCCTTCGCTGTTATCCATGCCTGGTCCTCCAGTTTTTGCACTAATCTCTTGCGTGGAACTGTGTCAAACGCCTTCTTACAGTCCAAGAAAACGCAATCTACCCACCCCTCTCTCTCTTGTTTTACTGCTGTCACCCTGTCATAGAACTCCAGTAGGTTTGTGACGCAGGATTTCCTATCCATGAAACCGTGCTGGGTGTCGTTAATAAGCTCATTCATTTCTAGGTGCTCCACCACTCTTCTCCTGATATTCACACATGTCATTGACACTGGTCTGTAATTTAATGCTTCGTGTGTGTCTCCCTTTTTAAAAACTGGGACTACATTTGCTGTCTTCCATACTTCAGGTAATCGCCCTGATTCGATAGATGTGTTGAACATTGCTGTTAGTGGTACACATCACCTCTGCTCCCTCTCTCAGGACCCATGGAGAGAAGTTATCCTGTCCCATCAGCATTGAGGTATCACGCTCGAGCAGGCGCTTCACTTCTACCTCGGTTGTATGTATATTGTCTAATACTTGGTGGTGTACCCCACCTCTCCGCCTTTCTGGAGGCCCTTCTGTCTCCTCTGTGAACATTTGGTGACGTGATGTCGTGTGTGTGTTGTGTGTGTGGTGTGAGCATGTGTGAGAGAGCGCGGGGTGAGGAGCGTGTGGTGTGTAGAGCGTGTGTGCGTACTCACCTATTTGTCTACCTTTTGGGGTTGCGGGGGTCGATTCATAGCCCCTGGCCCTGTTTCTTCACGGTTGCAAAGGGTACTCTCTTTTCCTGCTCCATGAGCTTTATCAACCTGTCTTAAAACTATGTATGGTTCCCGCCTCAACTACTCATTTTCTAGGCTTTTCCCAGGGCCCTGACAAAACCTATGACTGAAAAAATAATTCCTAACACCCTTTGACCATCTGAGTCTTCAATTTCCAAATTTGACCCCTTTTTTCTGTGCCCCCTCCCTGGAACTTGTCTTTGTCCACCTTTGTCTTTCCGTGCAGTATTTTATATGTCTTTATCATGTCTCCCCTGACCCTCCCTCCCCCAGGGCGTCAGGCCGTTTCCCCCTTAAACCCTTTTCTTCTGGAAAATTTCCCCCTTAGCTCTGGAACTAACAATGTCGCAAACCTTTGCACTTTCTCAATTTCTTGACGTGTTGATAAAGTGGGGGTTTCCAAACGGGGCTGCATACCCAGTATGGGCCTACGTACACGGGTACAGGGGTCTTGAACGATTCCTTATAAAGTATGGGAAACAGTTCTCAGGTTTGCCAGGCGCCCATTTGAACAGCAGTTATGGTTGTGTGTTTTCCCGGGAAAAACATGCTCGGTGTTATATCACCCCAAATTTTCTCTTTGAGCGAGGTTTGCAGTCTTTGGCCACCTACCCAATACCCCGTCAAAGTTTCTTTGGCCATTCCCCATCTTAGGGTTTTGCTTTGGGGGGGTTTAAAATTCGAGAACCAGTTGTGCCCAGGGGTCCACTTTTCCCGGGTCCCTTTAAATCCTCCTGGTCCTCATCGTTTTAATTTTCCCCTCATTAATTTTCATCATCTCGAACGGGGACATTTTGGTCTAACCCTTCCATCATGTCTCCAAAATGTGGTGTGTGGTGTGTGTAGTTTTGTGGACGTGTGTGTGTGTGAGAGAGGCGTGGTGTGCATGTGTGTATGTGTGTGTGTGTGTGGTGTGTGGGGTGTGGTTGGTGTGTGGGTGGTTTGTGTGTGGTTGTGTGTGTGTGTGTGTTGGTGTGTGTGTGTGTGTGTGGGGGTTTGGGTTGTGTGGGTGTGTGGGGTGTGTGTGTGTTGTGTGTGGGTGGGGTGTGTGTGTGTGGTGTGTGTGGGGTGTGGCGATCGGTGTGTGGAGAGAGCGGTGTGAGAGCATGTGTTTTGTGTGGTGTGTGTGGTGTGAGAGAGGAGCGTGCGGGGAGGCATGTGTGTGTTAAAACGTACGTGTGTGTGTGTGGTGTGACTCCCCAAATTTTGTATCACCAAATTTGTGGTTGCAGGGGTCGGACTTCCGGGCCCCGCCTCTTCACGATCGCTACTGGATCCTCCCCCTCCTGCTTCCCTGAGCTTTGCATCCTCTTCTTAAACTATGTATGGTTCCGCCTCCTACTTCACTTGCTAGGCTATTCCACTTGTTTGACAATCTAGACTGAAAAAATACTTCCAACGTCCCTGTGATGTCTGAGTCTTCAGCTTCCATTTGACCCCTTGCCCCTGTGCCCCCTCTTGGAACACCTATCTCTGTCCACCTTGTCTTTTCCCCGCAGTTCTTGTATGCTATCATGTCTCCCCGCCCTTTGCCTCCAGTGTCGTCAGTCCGATTTCCCTTAACCTTTCCTCGTACGACTTCCCTTGAGTTTGGGGACTCCTTGTTGAAAAACCTTTGTACTTTCTTAAAATTCTTGACGTGCTTGACCAGGTGTGGGTTCCAGACTGGGGGGTTTCATACTCCAGTAAGGGCCAACATACACAGTGTACATGTCTTGACGATTCCCTTTTTAAGGTACGAAACGCTATTCCGGGTTTTCCAGGGGCCCTATGCTGCAGCGGTTATTTGGTTATGTGTCCTCCGGTATGTGCTCGGGGTTTGGTCACCCCCCAAAGGTCTTTTCTCCCTGACGAGGTTTTATCTTTGTACCAGCCATCCTCTTCGCGGGCTTCTTTCCCCCCCCCAACTTCATGACTTTGCTTTTGGGGGGGATGAATTCGGAGCCGTTACTGGGCCACAGTCAGCCCCTCCAGGGCTCTTTTCAGTCCGCCTCATCCCCCTCCGATTTTAATCTTTTCATCAATTACGTCATCTGCGAACAGGGGCACTTTTAGAGTCTATTCCTTCCATCATGTCGTTCCATATACAAAAATAGCACGGTCCAGAATGACCCCTGTGGGGCCCCCTCGAACAGGGCCCACGGATTCCTCTTCCGTCCAGACTCGTTTTCTGCCTCCCGTCAGGGATTCCCTTATCCATTTCGTGCCCTTCCTTTTCGTGTGGGCCCGATCCCCAGCTTCTGCACTAATCTCTTTTGGGGGAAAGTGTCAAAGGCTTCCTGCATCTGGAAACGCAAATTTTCCCAAACCCCCTTTCTCGTGTTTACTTTTGTTTCCTTGTCATAAAACTCCAGGGGGTTTGTGATACAAGATTTTCCTTCCATGAACCCCTGCTGGTTTTTTATTTTTAATCTTGTTTCCTTTCCAGGTGTTTGACCACTTCCTCCCGTAATTTCTCCATGACTTTACAACCCAAACATGTCAAACACAGTCTGTAGTTTGTGCCCCTTTCGTTTCCTTTTTTTTTTAAATATGGGGACACTTTCTGTCTTCCATTTCTCAGGTAGTTGCCCATTTCAAAGATGTTTGAAGTTGTGGTTAGAGGCACACACGCACTCTGCTCCCTTCTTAAGGACCCATGGGGGGTGTTTTTCCGGTCCCCTGCCCTTTGGGGGTTCAAGGTCACTTAAAAGCTTCTTCACCCCCTTCAGTTGTTCGTATGTCATCCAACACTTGTTGGTATATTCCCCTTGAGTTCCCTTCTGTGTGTCTTCCCACAGCCCTTCCTGTCTTATGTAAAAACTTCCTTTAATCCCTGTTCAGCTCCCACGTACCTCCTGTAATTTTTTTTGAGTTTTTCCACCCTTTGTCCTTAATCTGATCACCTGGTCTTTGACGTTGTCTTCCTCCGATGTGGGTAACAAAATTTCGGGGCAGTATTGATTCCGAGCTTATGTCATTTTTATACTGTCGTGGGCCCTCCTCCTTATGTGCGTACCATTCCTGGGTTTTCCGACTGATCCCCTATTTTGTGTGTTCTCTGCCTTGACTTTTTCCATTCTCTTTTGCACTTTGTTTTTGGGCCCTTAAAAACCCTCGGGTAAAAGGGGGTCGTTGGCTTTCCCCTTGTTTTTTTGGCCCTTGGGGAAAGAACCTTTCACTGCCTCCTTGCTTTTGTTTACATATTCCTCATTTTTATTTTCGGCTTTTTCCCGCCATTCTCTGTCCCCCTGGACCTCCCGCAGGAATTTTTAACCCCCATGTAGTCCCCCCTTTTATAGCTGGCTTTTCCCATTCTACTCCTGTTTTTCTCTCCACTTCACTCTACTTTTATTTTAAAGCAAGAACCACGTGGGCGCTAGCTCCTAGGGGGTCTCATACTTGATGTCCTCAAGTTAGCTGCCCCGGGGGAACAAAGGTCCAAAACTTGCTGGGTTCATCCTCCCCCCACCTGGTAGGTCCTTTCATGTTGGTGCATGAGGTTTTTTCCCGACCACTTCCAACATCCTGGCTCTCCGTTTTTGGGCCCCCTGTGGGTCCCGTTTTCCCATCAATCTCCCTGTGGGTTTAAAACCCCCCAAAAAGCAAATTTGCTTTCGGGGTTTAGCCTTCTTGCCACCTCACAAGTGTTCCCCCCATTTTCTGTTTTCCTCTTCATATTCCTCTCTTGGGCCCCCTGATTTTTGTGGTGGATTATACACACTGCAATGACCACTTTTTGTTCCCCGACTGAACTGACCTGCTATGTGTCCTTTTCCCGTCTCAAACTTTCCTTCCATTTTCTCGAATTTCCCTCTTTTTTTTTACGGCAGAGCAACCCCCAAACCCCCCCCCTCCCCCTTTATCTTTCCCCCATGATCTGGGATCCTGGGGGAAGATTTCATCTGTTTTTGTTCCCTGAGTTTTTTTTTCTGTAACCATATGTCTGGGACTTCTCATTTATTCTTCTTTTCCCCCTCATGTTTTTCGTTAATTTCCCTCTGCTTTGTGTACCAACCTTTTAAATTCTGTTTTAAAACTGAACTGTGGTGCGGGGGAGGAAAAAGGGGTCGGGTGTGATGGGTTGGGTTTGGATTGTTTAGTTGCCTTGGGGGGTGTCGCGGTGGGTCCTTTTGCAGGTGTTTTTTGGGGGGTCACTTGTCCTTCCATTGGAAATTTGGGTTATTCTCTCTCCTTTTTTATTTTTCCCATTTCTCCTTTCGTTTTAAAACTTCTTTTCTTTGTTTTCCCTTTTCGTCCTGTGTTCTGTTTCGGTCAGGTACACACCCCGGGAACTCCTGCTTCCTCTCACCGTGCTTTCCCCTGCGGGATCTGGTTCGATTTGATTCTGCTTGAAAATTACTTTGAGAGGCGTTCCTTTTCTTTGTGAACCACCCAATTTCCAAAAAATTTGCCCGGGTCATTCCCCCTCCCCTTCATTTCTTTTTTTTTTTTTATTATCACACCGGCCGATTCCCACCAAGGCAGGGTGGCCCGAAAAAGAAAAACTTTCACCCATTCATTTCCACCTGTCTTCCCGGGGTGCTTTACACACAGTTTTTAAAGCAACTTTAAACACCCCTCCTTCAAGTGCAGGCACGAAATTCCCCTCTCCGGGAAAACTCAAGCCCGGCCTGCCGGTTTCCCTAAATCCCTTCATAAAGTTACTTGCTCACACTCCAACAGCACGTCAAGTATTAAAAACCATTTGTCTCCATTCATCCCATCAAACACGTCCGCATGCCCGTGGGTCCAAGCCCCTCCAACAAAACCTTTTACCCCCCCCTCCAAACCCCTTTCCCAGGCCGACCCTACCCCCCCCTTCCTTCCATACAAATGTACACTTTGAAGCATTTTTGTTTTCGCTCCATTCTTTCAATGTCCGAACCACCTCAACAACCCCTTCCCCCCCTTGGACAAAAGTTTTGGTAAACCCCCACCTCCCCCAACTTCCAAAAAACGATTCTCTGCATTTATTACACCACCATTGCCCTCAGCGACATCTCCCTGCCTCCAGTTTCCTCGCTGCAACTTCATCACCCCCGCTTCAACCCATATAAGAGCGTTTGGAAAACAACCCTCATACATTCCCCTCTTTGCCCCCAAGGACAAAATTCTTTGCTCCCCAGACTCCTAAGTGCCCCCCTCACCTTTTTCCCTCTTTTTTCTTATTACTCATCTTATAGACCCCTCTGCTGACCTCCACTCCCAAATTTAATCTTCACCCCCTCCCTCTCTCTCCCTCCAAACTGATATTCAAACTTTCATCACCAATCTTTTTTTTTATCCTCATAAACTTACTCTTTCCTTATTCCCTTTAATTTTTTTTCTTTTGCACACCCTACCCCAAAATTTATCCCCAATCCTGCAACTTCTCTTCAGAATCTCCCCCGAGCACAGTGTCTCACAAAGGCGCTGTGACAACTCCCCACTTGTGTGTGATTCTTTATCTTTTAACTCCAGCCTCTTGCCAGACCCTCGCATTTACTTCTCTTACAACCCATCTATAAATATATTAAACAACACGGTGACATCACACATCCTTGTCTAGGCCTACTTTTACTGGGAAAAAATTTCCTCTTTCCTACATACTCTAACTTGAGCCTCACTATCCTCGTAAAAACTCTTCACTGCTTTCAGTAACCTACCTCCTACACCATACACTTGCAACATCTGCCACATTGCCCCCTATCCACCCTGTCATACGCCTTTTCCAAATCCATAAATGCCACAAAGACCTCTTTAGCTTATCTAAATACTGTTCACTTATATGTTTCACTGTAAACACCTGGTCCACACACCCCCTACCTTTCCTAAAGCCTCCTTGTTCATCTGCTATCCTATTCTCCGTCTTACTCTTAATTCTTTCAATTATAACTCTACCATACACTTTACAGGTACACTCAACAGACTTATCCCCCTTATAATTTTTGCACTCTCTTTTATCCCTTTGCCTTTATCAAAGGAACTATGCATGCTCTCTGCCAATCCCTAGGTACCTTACCTTCTTCCATACATTTATTAAATAATTGCACCAACCACTCCAAAACTATATCCCCACCTGCTTTTAACATTTCTATCTTTTTATCCCATCAATCCCGGCTGCCTTACCCCCTTTCATTTTACCTACTGCCTCACGAACTTCCCCCACACTCACAACTGGCTCTTCCTCACTCCTACAAGATGTTATTTCCTCCTTGCCCTATACACGAAATCACAGCTTCCCTATCTTCATCAACATTTAACAATTCCTCAAAATATTCCTTCCATCTTCCCAATACCTCTAACTCTCCATTTAATAACTCTCCTCTCCTATTTTTAACTGACAAATCCATTTGTTCTCTAGGCTTTCTTAACTTGTTAATCTCACTCCAAAACTTTTTCTTATTTTCAACAAAATTTGTTGATAACAATCTCACCCACTCTCTCATTTGCTCTCTTTTTACATTGCTTCACCACTCTCTTAACTTCTCTCTTTTTCTCCATATACTCTTCCCTCCTTGCATCACTTCTACTTTGTAAAAAACTTCTCATATGCTAACTTTTTCTCCCTTACTACTCTCTTTACATCATCATTCCACCAATCGCTCCTCTTCCTCCTGCACCCACTTTCCTGTAACCACAAACTTCTGCTGAACACTCTAACACTACATTTTTAAACCTACCCATACCTCTTCGACCCATTGCCTATGCTCTCATTAGCCCATCTATCCCCAATAGCTGTTTATATCTTACCCTAACTGCCTCCTCTTTTAGTTTATAAACCTTCACCTCTCTCTTCCCTGATGCTTCTATTCTCCTTGTATCCCATCTACCTTTTACTCTCAGTGTAGCTACAACTAGAAAGTGATCTGATATATCTGTGGCCCTCTATAAACATGTACATCCTGAAGTCTACTCAACAGTCTTTTATCTACCAATACATAATCCAACAAACTACTGTCATTTCGCCCTACATCATATCGTGTATACTTATTTATCCTCTTTTTCTTAAATATGTATTACCTATAACTAAACCCCTTTCTATACAAAGTTCAATCAAAGGGCTCCCATTATCATTTACACCTGGCACCCCAAACTTACCTACCACACCTCTCTAAAAGTTTCTCCTACTTTAGCATTCAAGTCCCCTACCACAATTACTCTCTCACTTGGTTCAAAGGCTCCTATACATTCACTTAACATCTCCCAAAATCTCTCTCTTATCCTCTGCATTCCTCTCTTCTCCAGGTGCATACACGCTTATTATGACCCTACTTCTCGCATCCAACCTTTACTTTAATCCACATAATTCTTGAATTTACACATTCATATTCTCTTTTCTCCTTCCATAATGATCATTTAACATTACTGCTACCCCTTCCTTTGCTCTAACTCTCTCAGATACTCCAGATTTAATCCCATTTATTTCCCCCCACTGAAAACTCTCCTACCCCCTTCAGCTTTGTTTCGCTTAGGGCCAGGACATCCAACTTCTTTTCATTCATAACATCAGCAATCATCTGTTTCTTGTCATCCGCATACATCCACGCACATTTAAGCAACCCAGTTTTATAAAGTTTTTCTTCTTCTCTTTTTTAGTAATTGTATACAGGAGAAGGGGTTACTAGCCCATTGCTCCCGGCATTTTAGTCGCCTCATACGACACGCATGGCTTACGGAGGAAAGATTCTTTTCCACTTCCCATGGACAATAGAAGAAATAAAAAGAACAAGAGCTATTTAGAAAAAGGAGAAAAACCTAGATGTATGTATATATATATATGCATGTGCGTGTCTGTGAAGTGTGACCAAAGTGTAAGTAGGAGTAGCAAGATATCCCTGTTATCTTAGCGTGTTTATGAGACAGAAAAAGAAACCAGCAATCCTACCATCATGCAAAACAGTTACAGGTTTTTGTTTCACAGTCATCTGGCAGGACGGTAGTACTTCCCTGGGTGGTTGCTGTCTACCAACCTACTACCTAATGATTTCTTCAATCACTTTTTTCTCCTCCTGCTTTCTTTCATCATAAGTTTCCCCTTTAGTTTCGTCTAGCCCCTAGACAAAAACGGATCTCTCCCTTTCCACCTTCCCCCTGTAAATTTCCCTTGCATCCCCTGATGTGTTTTAGTTTCCCTTCCCGGGGGGTGTTCCTTCCCTTTGTCCCTTCCTAGTTATGGCCCCTATGCTTCTTGGTTTATCCTTCCTGCTCAACCTGCTCCTGGCCACCACAGGTATTGGTAAGGTCCTTGCACATGTCCTAGTTCTTCAATGTCTTCCAACCTCTCATTCTGTCTAGTGTGCTCCTGTCTTTGTTTTTGGCCCCATGTGGGTTTGACAGGACCTCTGCATACAGTTTGTTTCCATGCTTCCTTCGGACTGTTGTCTGTGTTCGATGTAGCCATTGCGATGTACTTCTGTAATATCTTTGTCTCTGTGCTGTTTCAGATGTTTCAGCTCCTCTTCTAATCTCTCTATCTTGATTTCTGCTGCTGTGGCCTGTTGCTTCCACCTTCTGCATTCTGCTGCTAACCTCTCTTCCATCTTCCTTTCCAGCTCATCTAGTCTCCTTCCCCAGTCTTCCTCCCTTTTTTTGAGCTCTACCTCCCATTCCTCCCTCTCAGATTCATCCTTGGAGCCCCTTGTCAAAATCCTGGTTAGGGGGAGGGGAATAGATGGTTAGGAGAGGGGATGGATGGTTGTGGGGGAGGGGGAGGATGGTTATTGGAGGGGTAGAGATAGTTGGGGGAGGGAGTTAGATGGTTTGTGTGTGTGTGTGTTTGTGTGTGTGTGCGTGAACGTGTGTGTGTGTGAGAGAGCGCGTGTGAGAGCATGTGTGTGTGTGTGTGCGCGCGTGTGCGTGCATGTGTAATAGTGTGTGAATGTGACGAGTGATTTTCAACAGAGATCAGTACCTGGACTAGTGCTATAGGCTTTATACGTGATGATTGAGTTTATTCCTATCATTACGTTTAAAGCCTATAGCACTAGTCCAGGTACTGATCTTTGTTGAAAATCACTCGTCACATTCACACACTATTACACATGCACGCGCACGCACACACACGCACACACACACACAGACACACACACACACACACGCACACACACGCACACGCACACCCACACGCAAACACACACACACACACGCACACACACACACACGCACACACACGCACACGCACACCCACACGCAAACACACACACACACACACACACACACACACACACACACACACACACACACACACACACACACACACACACACACACACACACACACACACTGCAGCTTAGGTGTGACAAGTGGCTAATAATATTTTATATCAGCAAGTGCAAAGTTATAAAGTTTGGGGAAGAGTAATGAAGTACATCACCTGAGGGGACGTTAAACTAACAACTGTTATAGCAAATGCGCGTCTGGTATATATAAAAATAGTGTTTAGATATCGAAATAGAGAGTTATTCACGAGACTACATATACCGTGTACGTCAGGCTTATACAATGTGCTGTAGCAGTATGGAACCCACATCAGGCCATGCATATAAAAAAATCGAGAAAGTAGAGTGGAACGCAGGAAGACTAGCTCTGAAACTGTTAACAATGTCCTTATGTAAGTGGAGGACAAAAGAACTAAGTGAAATATGACAATATACAAAATATAGAGGAAGTAATAAGGGGAATGACAGATTCACACATAATAAACAGGAATTTGAAAGCACAACTAGATGCTGAGAACACAGATGGGTAACAGAGACGTTATATGTACTTCTTCAGCCTTAGATTAATCAAGAAATGAAATGACATGGATGTGTGAAATGGTGAAGGCAGGATCCATGCCTAGGTGTGTGTGTGTATATATATATATATATATTTTATATTATATATATATATATATATATATTTATATATATATATATATATGATATATTATATATATATCATATATTATTATATATATATATATATTATTTATAATATATATATATATATATATTATATATATATTATACGTTCTTTATTTTGTCAGGTTAACATCTCAACAGCTCTTCTGCTGTTTGTAATATATTTTTGATACCTACACCCTCCTAATATCTTCGGTCATTAAGTACATACTATTCACCCTCCACATTAATCTCTGTTCAGTCATTGAGTTTTAGGTTCAGTATCCAACATAAACAGTCATTGAATTCTGCCAGTGAACACCAGAGCTTGTGTTCCAGTATATTAATTATAGTAACGATACGACGACACGCATCAGTGAAATGAGAATAATTATACGTTGAAAACGACGAGTAACTGTAATAATAATAATAATAATAATAATAATAATAATAATAATAATAATAATAATAATAATAATAATAATAATAAAATAGAAATAATACTAACAATACCAATAAAATAAAGATACTGATAATAAACAAAACGTCAACGCTAAGCCATTATTTCAGTAACTACAAATAAATTCTGTGGGGTTAATAAACAGTCTTAGAGCTTCACTAAAGAGCAACGAACGCACGCATCTCCTTCAGTATTATTCTTATCATTCCGGAGCTACAGCAATGACCAAAACAACTCTCACTCTCTACACTTGTTTCTTCAAGTTCACTCTGGTTTTAGAGCCATTCGAGATAAGAACTTCGATGTAAACAAAATTCCAGAGGAGTGCTGAATAGCAGAGAGCGAGGAATGACAAGAAAGAAAAGTGGAAGAAATAGTTATGGTTCTGAAATCGGGTTGACGTGGACTTCGTGCGACAAAATATAAAGTGGAATTTAGTGCTCCCGTGGCCAAAGAAATTGCTTTATCAGTTCGAGAAGGCGACTGTGTGAAGGAAATACATGGTAGCGCTGCGGGACTCGCCTCTCCCCAAGCTCGCCCCCTGCTGTATAATAACAATGATTTTCCTCTTTTATTACCACTAGACAGCGTTTTTACCGCGGGGGTCACTGAATAGGTGTCTGAGGCATTTTTTTCTCAGCATATAATTAAGAAAAGCAGTTTCTTAAATTTATGGCGATGGAGCCGTGAAACACTGCAGAACAAACTGGGCATGAAATTGGAAGGAGTGTTAAATGGCAGGTGGAGGGAGAGAGAAAGGAAAGTAAAAATACTGGAAGACGTGAAAGCATAGAAAAAGAGTTCAGAAAAACAAAAACGAGAGAGGAATGAGGATGAGAAGCACAGAAGCAGACAGTGGATAAGAAGAAAATAGATGACATATTTCAAAAAGGAACTTGCAAATGATGAATAACAATTTATTTTTAGCATACTTTTTCTGTATCTTTTAATGCAACTCTCCTCGCTTACACATTATCCTAAAGTTTAACTAAATGTACATTTTTAGTACTACTAAAAATGTATATCTAATTCTTACATATATTATGTCTTAACAGTTTCTTAGATTACTTTTCAAATGTTGGAAAATATAATATGTTTATTTTCCAAGACCGCTTGATGACAGTAATCCAAATAGAAAAATTATCAGTGAACATTTTGCAGCTCTGAAACATCCCCAAGACTCCGGTAATGGTCATACACCGGGAGTCCTCGACTTCGTCTCTGGCTCCCTCTAGTAATCCTCGATTCAGTATCTTGTCTCACTCTAGCAACCCTAACTCCGCTTCTAGTCTCCTCCAAAAAATCCCTCAATAATCCTTGACTAAGTTTCTGATTTCATCTCGGTAATCCTTTACACAGCATCAACTCTCTCCTCATTAATCCACGAGTCACTTGCTGGAACCACCTCTGTAATCCTTTCCTTAGCTTCTGGTGTTATCCAAATAATCCTAGGTTAAGACTGTGGTCTTACTCCATTAATCCTTGACTTTCTCTGGTACCACCTCGGTATTCCTTGCCTCAAGTTTCGTCTGAATAATCCTTGCTTCACCCTCTGGTCTCACTCTATGTCAAACAAAAAAAAAGAAAGAAAAAAGAACAACGAAAGAAGTAACAAATATATTTTTCTCTCCCAGACTAGTCTGCCAACACAAAATTCATAATTCTCATGACGGCTCACTGCATCTGTCTCGCCGGACTCGGTCTTGCAGCGTCTTTTTAACAAGACTCACAAGGGAGAAACTCACTTTTTGAGCATTTCTCCCAATAGTTCTTCACTGTCTCTCTAAGGTTGTCTACCCTATTAGTCCTTCTAACAGTCTTTTCTTAAAAACAGGCATAAAATCTTGTGTATAATCTTACGTATCGAATCTTAACCTAAAATCATATTGCATCTTGGCAGTTTACACTGAAATTACAGTTATTTTATCATTCTATGATTATGTTTACCTGCATAATATTCTTTTTAATCGTATATCATAATATACTTCATTTTTATATGTGTAATGAACGCCAGCTCTTCACATGGAAAACAAATTTCCGTCTTGACCTTTCCCTATTCCTGCTTTGTTGTTAAGGAACCAGGTGTTTACAGTGAAACATATAAGTGAACAGCATTTAGATAAGGCTAAAGAGGTCTTTGTGGCATTTATGGATTTGGAAAAGGCGTATGACAGGGTGGATAGTGGGGGAAATGTGGCAGATGTTGCAAGTGTATGGTGTAGGAGGTAGGTTACTGAAAGCAGTGAAGAGTTTTTACGAGGATAGTGAGGCTCAAGTTAGAGTATGTAGGAAAGAGGGAAATTATTTCCCAGTAAAAGTAGGCCTTAGACAAGGATGTGTGATGTCACCGTGGTTGTTTAATATATTTATAGATGGGGTTGTAAGAGAAGTAAATGCGAGGGTCTTGGCAAGAGGCGTGGAGTTAAAAGATAAAGAATCACACGTAAAGTGGGAGTTGTCACAGTTGCTCTTTGCTGACGACACTGCTCTTGGGAGATTCTGAAGAGAAGTTGCAGAGATTGGTGGATGAATTTGGTAGGGTGTGCAAAAGAAGAAAATTAAAGGTGAATACAGGAAAGAGTAAGGTTATGAGGATAACAAAAAGATTAGGTGAAATTGCCGACCTAGAAAATGTACAGAGAACTTTCACGGCGCGCATAACGGAGATAAAACACCTCAATTACTGGGAGCGCTTGAGGTTACTAAACCTGTGTTCCCTGGAACGCAGGAGGGAGAGATACATGATTATATACACCTGGAAAATCCTAGAGGGACTAGTACCGAACTTGCACACGAAAATCACTCACTACGAAAGCAAAAGACTTGGCAGACGATGCACCATCCCCCCAATGAAAAGCAGGGGTGTCACTAGCACGTTAAGAGACCATACAATAAGTGTCAGGGGCCCGAGACTGTTCAACTGCCTCCCAGCACACATAAGGGGGATTACCAACAGACCCCTGGCAGTCTTCAAGCTGGCACTGGACAAGCACCTAAAGTCAGTTCCTGATCAGCCGGGCTGTGGCTCGTACGTTGGTTTGCGTGCAGCCAGCAGCAACAGCCTGGTTGATCAGGCGCTGATCCACCAGGAGGCCTGGTCACAGACCGGGCCGCGGGGGCGTTGACCCCCGAAACTCTCTTCAGGTAAACTCCAGGTAAATATCAGATTGGAGGGAGAGAGTATGGAGGAGGTGAATGTATTCAGATATTTGGGAGTGGACGTGTCAGCGGATGGGTCTATGAAAGATGAGGTGATATCATAGAATTGATGAGGGGAAAAGAGTGAGTGGTGCACTTAGGAGTCTGTGGAGACAAAGAACTTTGTCCTTGGAGGCAAAGAGGGGAATGTATGAGAGTATAGTTTTACCAACGCTCTTATATGAGTGTGAGGCATGGGTGATGAATGTTGCAGCGAGGAGAAGGCTGGAGGCAGTGGAGATGTCATGTCTGAGGGCAATGTGTGGTGTGAATATAATGCAGAGAATTCGTAGTTTGGAAGTTAGGAGGAGGTGCGGGATTACCGAAACTGTTGTCCAGAGGGCTGAGGAAGGGTTGTTGAGGTGGTTCGGACACGTAGAGAGAATGGAGCGAAACAGAATGACTTCAAGAGTGACTTCAGGAGATGGGAAGTACAGTGCCTGCACTCTGAAGGAGGGGTGTTAATGTTGCAGTTTAAAAACTGTAGTGTAAAGCACCCTCCTGGCAAGACAGTGATGGAGTGAATGATGGTGAAAGTTTTTCTTTTTCCGGCCACCCTGCCTTGGTGGGAATCGGCCAGTGTGATAATAAAAAAAAAATAATAAATAATAGTCCCATTGGAGGACATTTGGGTGTCAATAAGACACTCGGTAAACTGGCAAAACATTTTACTTGGCCTAAAATGAAGGAAACAGTAGCTGATCATATGCGACGTTGCCACGTGTGTCAAGTGACAGGCAAGCCAGCACAAACCTCCACCTGCACCTCTCATTCCTATCACCGTGGATGGTGAACCATTCTCACGTCTTATTATTGATTGTATTGGTCCTTTGCCTAGAACCAAACTAGGGAACCAGTACTTATTTACTCTTATGGACGCTGCAACACGCTATCCCGAAGCTATTCCTATGAGAAAAATTAATGCACGTGCTATTGTGAGAGCGCTGATGAAATGTTTCTCCCAGGTTGGATTGCCACGAGAGATACAGTCAGATCAGGGATCTAACTTCACTTCTAAGATCTTTCGAGAAGCATTATCCCACCTAGGTATAAAGTCTGTACTTTCAACCAGCTATCATCCACAGTCACAAGGTACTCTATAGAGATTCATCAGACACTGAAGTCCATGATGAGAGCTTATTGTGAACATTTTTCTAGAGACTGGGATGTAGGTATGCCTTTTCTTCTGTTCACTATGAGAGAAAGTGAGCAAGAAAGTCTCGGGTTTAGTCCGTTTGAATTAATATTCGGACACCAAGTGCATGGTCCTCTCGCAGTGTTAAAAGACGTGTGGACAGGAAAATCAAATCTATCATTGAGAACTTCACCTTCATTAATGCAGCAACATTAGACAGCTGCTAAATAGCTAGCTTCGAGAAACCTAGTTTCAGCCCAAGCTAGAATGAAGCAACATTATAACAAGCGTGCTGTCTCTCGTTCTTTTAAAGCAGGACATAAGGTGATGGCTCAGAAATTAGTACCAGGTCATGCTCTACAAGTCAGGTATGATGGTCCCCTGGAAGTAGTGAAAAAGCTTAGCGACGTAAATTATTTAGTATGTACTCCTGGGAAGAACAAATCCAATCATGTGTACCATGTTAACCAGCTTAAGACATACTACGCTAGTCCTCTACCTACTACATCTATTCTTCCTAGGACAGAGGAAGAAAACGTCAGTCTGCCTGACATCTCTAGAGGTATAGAGGTGCATTTAGAAAATTCAGTGACTCTACAATCACTAGACAATTTTCTTAGTAACCTTGGGATTGATAAAGCTGGTGATATTAAAAACATGATTTTGCAGTTCCCTGAATTGTTCAGTGATGTTCCTAAACGTTGTACTCTGGGTGTACATGACGTTGATGTACAGGGAGCATCACCCATTAAGCAATCACCACATAGGATGAGTCCAACGAAGCATAAAGCATTGAGAGAAGAAGTTGATTTTCTGTTATCTCATGGACTTATTGAGCGCAGTAAAAGTCCACTATGTATTTTAGTGCCTAAACCTGACGGTATTTTCAGGATTTCAGGATGTGCACTGATTAAAGGAAAGTGAACTCTGTCACCTTGCCTGATGGTTATCCGCTACCTCGCATTGACGACCTTATTGACCGTGTGTCAGGAGCCCAGTTTGTCAGCCGTTTAGATCTCTTATGAGGCTATTATCAAGTCCCGCTTACTGAACGTGCTCAAGAAATATCTGCTTTTACTGTTCAAAATGGATTGTTTAACTACCTCTTCACCCCCTTCGGCTTATGTAACGCGGCTTCTTCATTCCAATGTATAATGAACGAGTTGACCCACAACTTAGACGGAGTAGAAGCCTACCTTGACGACTTAGTGGTGTACAGTGATGAGTGGGAACAACACTTGACACGTCTCCGAGCATTGTTTGAGAGACTGGCGCACTACAACTTCACTGTTAACTTAGCTAAATGTAGTTTTGGTCAAGCCAAGATTACCTATTTAGGCTTTTGTATCGGCCAAGGTGAGGTTGCTCCTATAGATGCTAAGGTTCCTGCAATTTCTGAATTTCCAGTGCCACAGGATAGGGAGTACAGAGATTCCTGGGTATGGCAGGATATTATCGCAGGTTCTGTCCAAACTTTTCTCAGATTGCTGCTCCTCTCACTGAGCTTACTAGTAGAAAAGTTCAGTTCATCTGGACTAGAGATCGTTCAGACTCATTCAAAAGGCTGAAGCGTCTGCTCTCCTCTGCTCCTGTGTTGACGAGTCCTAATTTCAATCTTCCTTTCTTTTTACATATAGGTGCGAGTGGTTATGCAGTGGGTGCTTTGCTGCTCCAACAGTCAACATCCATTGACATTCTCCATCCTATTCATCTAAGCTCAAACGACACCAGAAAAATTATGCCACTATTGAGAAAGAGGCACTAGCTCTTGTGGTGTCCTTGGAACATTTTGACGTGTATTTGGGCACTTCCCCATTTAAAATTAACGTTTTTTCAGACCACAACCCACTCACCTATATAAACACTATGAAGAGTAAAAATGCTAGGATCATGATGTGAGCTCTCAGAATCCAGCCATACTCTATTAGTATACAACATATCAGTGGTCATTGTAATGTAATTGCTGACGCTTTGTCACGTCCTTAATTATCAGTTACATTAAATTAACGTAATTTTATGCCCAAATACCTTTTACTTGCTATGTCAAATTCAGTAAAGTAACGTAATATCTCCAGCCCATGTTATCTATGTATACTCATGTCATGTCTAATTATTCTATTTATATATTCACAGTAGTGGTAATATATGTGTGTGAGGAGGAGACAGTTGGAGACAGAAGCTGAGTGTTAAGTGTGTAGTGTTGTGTGGGCGATGTTACTGAGTGGCGGAACAGTCCTGCCGCAGACCCCCCCCCCACACTACACATCTTAAGCTTCCTCATACTCAGATGTCCATACTGCCTCGCATTCCACTACCACTACTTAAGAGTGGAATGCCGTCTCCTGTCTATAGCTCAAGACTACTGTTCAAATAGCCTCCACTACTATGATTGAGTCTCAACGTGTCATGCTTGTCTACGCTATCCTGTCTCTACACTGATGTACATAACCACGAGTATGCAGAGATACGATACTGTGTACTGTCCTAGTACTAGGGGCATAACTTAGCGATATAGACACTGAAATTATAGAAGTGTTTGGCACAAGAGTGACTCGATTTCGATAATAAATTGTTATTAGTGACATGAGTTCTTAAGAATAATTATAAGAGTTATCATGAGAAAGACATTAACGCAACTCCTAGTGCGACCGTTTGTCGTGCTGGGGGGGGTATTGCGACCCCTGAATGGGTCACAATATATATAATGTATATTACCTTTTCATATAATTTTATATTGCTTATATTTGCGATAATAGCTAAATTGTAAATATATTGCTTTATATTATTTGACTTAGTTACTATTATTAGGTAGGATGTAACATTTATATATATTATTCAGTGCTCATAGTTCAAATGTTGATTGTCTAACTACTGTAATTATCGCTCGTTGCTCGTTTCCCTGCCGGCTTCTCGTAGTTGCTGGGCAGCAGCTGTCCACGTAGCAATCACGTGATCAAGGGGGGTGTTCACTCCTCGCCTGGAGTAGTCAGTCTGGGCTGGCTGACTCTCTTGTCGGTTGGACGTTCTCCTGGCAAGACGCCCCACACTCCTCTCTCTTGTGGGCCCTTGTTGGAAGATCGGCTCTGTCGCTTTTTTGTTGTAGGTTCTGTAGAACTATGTTCACAGAACATTGTCTAGACTTAGTGATTTTCAACGTTGTACTAAAGGTTGTGTGCCTCATAGACACTCTGAGCAACTCAGGTCCTGAGCTGTAGCTTCTGACCTAACTTGTACTGGTATCTGTGTACTGTCACAGTCGGGGATATTCTTATGCTGAACTTAGATTCAGTAGTATGGGAGTTTTGTGACTTTTGTAGAGGATCTGCTGATGGTCCCTACTTAGTGTCATTATATTATATACTTGATCCTGATTCTGTGTCGCAGTTGGTTGTTATATTGCTATTGGGCTTAGCAGTCCTTTTATTGTTCAAGCAAGCTGTTCTGATTGCCAGGTGGTCAAGAAGTTAGTTAATGTGAGGACTTAGTCAGTCACTAGTTAAGTCTAGTTGAGTTTTGAGACATAGCGAACTACTTAGAGCACTTACACACAAACTTGCTTGTACATATTTGTAATATCTTATTAAATGTTAATGTACCAGACGGTACTTAAGACGTATAAATGTGATATGTGCCTTCAGCACAATACTACTGTACACGAGAGAAGTGATTATTATTATTTTGATTTAATTTAATTTGATAATATACTCCTAGACATCTTTATTAATAAACTTGTAATCCTGAAGCACTAATAATTCATATTGAATTCTAATGGATAATTGGACCAGGATACTGACTACTTGTTACGAAAACCCAGTAACAGGCTGGATGCTAGAAGGGCAGTCCTTTCTAGTATTCACTGGAGATCTCTATGCTTATTAGAAATCGCGTTTTTTGTAACAACTTGTTAGTTCCGCGTTGAAATCGAGAGATTGCTTCTTGCCCGGTCAGTAACGTGTAGTGTGGTTCAGTGGAGTAGAAGGTAATTTGACGAGTCTTTTTTTCCAGTGTTTCTTCTTCCTCAACTTCGGTACCTGGAGATACGTGAGGTGGTGTTTGTATTTTGGGTCTTCTGGCTTTTGGTTGGTGCATTTGAGGTGATGTAGCTGATTGGTCAGTAGCACAAGTAGCAGACGTTTTAGTCCTCAAGTAGGAAGAAGTGGAGATAAGAAAGCCACGATCGTCCAGGGACTTCATCGCACTTGGGGTAAGGACTTTTTCGGCCTCATCATCAATGAAGGTGACGAGAAAAGCTTCTTTCAGTAATGCAATGCCCAAGAACTTGACCCGCAGCTATTTAGGGCAGCCGTAAGTTTAAGTCTCTAGGCATCGTTGACGATAGAGCTTTTAGGTTTTATCTTCACACGTTGAGCCATCGTGGAAGAATAGTCACTTGGAGACAAGTAAAAGACTCACGAAATCGTAATTACACGATTGCAAACAAACCATACCACGGGCGGAGATAGAACCCGCTATCAGAGTGTCTCAAAACTCTAGACCGTAGCGTTAGCCACTGGGCCAGCTAGCCACAATGAGATTCATCCAACTAGGTATATTTCTACATCATAGGAAGGTTAGCATAGGCACCACTGTGACCACAAATGCAAGTTTTTACAATCTAATCTCCAGCTGGCGTGGCCGTGACGAACTGTAGCTCAAGTCCCCTCAAAGCCGTCAACATGACTCACGAAATCGTAATGACACGATTGCCTAGCTAGATGAATCTTATTGTGGCAAGCTGGCCCAGTGGCTAACGCGACGGTCTGTAGTTTTGAGACACTGATTGCGGGTTCTATCCCCGCCCTAGGTATGGTTCGACAAGTAAAAGTTCCCCTCCCCAACGGGAATCGGAGGGAGTCCGTAAAGATAAGAGTCCGAGCTTCTGCGACTGCATATGACGAGGTCTACAGAGCGAGTCTCTCATGTAAGTGTCTTATAACAGTCACTCTTTCACTGTTACTAAGTGGTCCAACCTGACATGGTAAAAACCATCAGGGTAACAGTTTCTTTGTTAGGTCCAAAAAAGTTTAAAGCATGACGTCCTTGTTAAAGTAGCAGCTTAATTTCAGTACAAGATACTGTTGATTAAAGGGGACTCTTACTTGACAGACACTACTCATCACCTCGTCAGTCAAATCCACGCTAAGTGCAAACCATACCATACCAAGCTGCCCAAGGATGACCTTCTTAAACAGGGCTGTTGATACATAACATTTTAACCTCGCAACAAAAGCCTGCTAAAAATACCTATGTATATAGACTTGCACAAAGCTTGACACATAAGGAACCTTAATGGCCAACCTGAAGATAACTGGAGAGCCGGATGGAAAAATTCCCAGTCTCGGAGATTCTAGCACATCCGAGCCACCTTTACTACCTCGATGCACACATCATGAGTTACGAAAGAATGCCAAAATTATTGGGCGCTTTATGTTGCCATGCGGCTGACCCACCAGTGTGGATGGCTTTACTGACTTACTGACGCCCAGACCCAGAACGCAGCTAGTGGCACTATGCTGCTAAGTTGTAGGTCTAAAGAGATACGATAAAGTCGTTATTTAATCTACTTACACCTACATTTCTGGCTCAGGTTAAGTGTCTAGACTACCATCTTAAACTAGGTTCTAGCTTACTAATAATAGTTTACAACTAATATTAAGGTTTAGGCTGGTGGCATATCAACACCGCAACACTTTACAGGCCTCTGGAAGTTTAACGGTCCGCATTTCACTCGGACCCCCTCCTCCTACCCCCCCCTCCCCTAACAAAAAATTATCTTTAAGAGTAAAATCAATTCACAATTTCAAAACTATAACTATTTTTTTCTTAAGGAACAGAACAACTTAAAAACATATCATGCAAATTGTATCAAAACATCTCACTTGAACACACCAGGACTGCTCACACTTTATATTAGATTATAAATTGTACAATTTTTCAGTATTCATATTTTAAACTGAAATAGCACACAATCAGATTCCCTTGATTAAAAAAGAGATCAAGCATGTATTATCCGATTCATTATTCATCTTAAGATCAAAATTCAATCTGGTAAAATCTAAAAGTATTTACTTCTGGAAATTCATCATGAGGCCACCTGAAATCAGACGCATAGCAGCAATCTTATAGAAAGCAAAAAAACAAATTTGATGAGAAGATACCATTAAAAACCTACTACAGGAGATGTCGAAGCATTTCTACCTTAAAAATTATGCTTGATAACATTGCCAAACACAGTCCCATAGACGATGCCGCATCGGAAATTTCAAGAAAGCGTGTCAAAGCTTACATTAATTCATTGTATTAGGGAAAATGTATCTTTTGTAAGAAAATAAATAAATACTTGGGGGCCCAAAAAATAAGAGATGCTCTTGTACAGTACGTTGAGGTAGGAGTAATCATGAAAGCTGTAGTTAGGAAGGTGGACCAGAGAATGCTGGGCCATTGTCAATAGGGAACCTGTAGCTGCTACAGGCCATTACTACAGGTCTTGCTACCGTCTGATCCAAAAGAAGGCCGATGTCATGGTAAGTAGTGTAGCTGACAAAAGATTCTGAAGCTGAGGTAATGAAGCTGCACAGAAACATTTGAACAGTCACCGCCTTACATTTATAAGAGTAGAAGTGTTTGTCATCCAGGCGTGCTTTTAAGCCCATTTACTTCCAAGGTTTTCTCTCCTTAATTATTTCCAAAACTTTCTATTGTCAACACGATAAATTGACAATTCCTCACTAATTCTATCAATTTTTTGCTGTCTTTGTCATTTCACTTATCCTCTTCTTTATATACTCCGTCTACTGTATATCATGTTAAATTGTAAAGAATTTTTTACATGAGTTTTTTTTAGCCTTTTCCACAAATTATCTTCATTCCGTCAATAATTTGTCTTCCATACTATAACCAGAGACCTCGGCTGCTTACTGACATTGCT
Organism: Cherax quadricarinatus; assembly: GCF_026875155.1. NCBI lineage: Eukaryota > Metazoa > Arthropoda > Malacostraca > Decapoda > Parastacidae > Cherax > Cherax quadricarinatus. The sequence goes on along the minus strand of NC_069416.1, from coordinate 23,149,446 downwards.
ACCTCTGCTACACACCAACAATGCCCCCTTTGCAATGTTTTGGCATTGTCTCCTCTGCTGCAAACTTCCACTGTCACGTCGGCTCCATAATGAGACTGGTTCCTCTTTTGCTGACACTCCCACCTCTGTAGGATGTAGATGACTGGTTCAGAGGACCGACAATTTGATAAATTAGACACATGTGCAACATTTGGGAATCTTTAATAAGGAAACGTTTCGCTACACAGTGGCTTCATCAGTCCATACTAGGGAGGATGGTGAAGAACAGTAGGCGTTTGAGACAGACACAGCAACATTTTGGGATCATAATATAGGGAATTCTTCAACTTGCCTAACCCATGGACATAACCTACTTCCACATTCGTCAAATGTGATACCACCTACGACTGCTGCACCTCTCCTGCCTACAGTATATAAGCCAATTCTTCGCACATATGCTGTATTCTTTTCAAGATTGATGGACTAATCACATCCACTCAAGACTGAGGGACTGATTACCTCAAACTGCTATTGTTCTTCACCATTCTCCTTTGTATGGACTTGTGAAGCCACACTGTGGCGAAACGTTTCCTCATTAAAGATACCCAAATGTTTCACGTGTCAAATTTATCACCTCTATAGAATACTGACACTGCTGAAGCCGCTTCCTTTTGTTGATTTATCACAATTACCACAAGCTTTCTATTGTGACAAAAAGGGTTTCAGCTCTGATCACTATCATATAGAACGAGGTCAGAGCTTGGTATTCAGCCACTTTTGAGATGTCACAATTTCCGCACCATTTGCCGTTGTAATTTGAAAAGATTGATCGAAAAATGCCTTTTTTTACATTAAACCAAAGGGAAAACTCAGACTAAGAAAATACTCATTTAAGTCATGCAATCAAATGAGGGTAGTCCCCGGGCCTCTCTTTTTTTTATTTCAATAAAATCCGAAGCATTCAACAGGGGTTTTTACCTGGTCGATCCATTATATCGCAGTCTTTTTTTGGACAAAAATCTTTATTAAGCTTAGCAAGAAAATTACAGAATATTGACACTTGAACCCACCAATTTTTGTTATACTCCATCGAAGACTAAAACGATGACTACCCATCCCATTTTTTTGTTATAGCTAGCCAGAATCTGTCAAACCCCTCTGACAACATAGAGATTTACCTGATCTCAGTCAAGATCCCATTGTTTCATTTCATCAAAAAAAAATTATTTTTGTTCCCTTTTACCGGTATCAGTCCCCTCTCCTGTATAATCTAAACAAGGCCCGAAAAGGTATCCACGAAAATATATTCAAAGAAACTCAAACTGGAATGGCCCACTTTTCTGTACAGAAATCGAGACAATATGATACAAACCAAAATTATGTGAAAATCCAGTAAAGGAATTGGGAAACAGTTGGATCATCTTACTCTGCTTTTATATCAAATTTTTCTCTAGTTCACATAATTTTTTAGATTTTACATCTCAAGTTTGTAAATAAAGCGAGTGACAGTTTTTTTTAATCAGAAACCGCGTGATGACCTTTAAATGTTAAGAAATCGGCAATAATTACACACGAACCTGATAATCGTTATTTTTCCCAAATTCACAGAGAGATCTACGTTATGTATTTGAGTGTTCATTGGGAAAAGGACACTTATTTCTCACATAAAATTTTTAAAAACCAAATCTTCAAGCACCACAACATTTTTTTATCTCCTTCACGGGGACAACTGCTAAAAGCTTTTTTTTAACTGTATACAAAATTTTTAACTTGGTCGGACACTGCCTCCCATAAACTGATCTGGGTCTATTACCCGAAAAATTTTGAATAAATAATGTTTCTTACTTCGACAGTTGCTTCTCACCTTCAGAGATCTTACCTCATTTGAGGTACTCAAACGGGGAGTGTCCATTGGACACTCACATTCGATGCCAATTCAGAACTTTCCAGAGGATGAACACAAGGAACGAAACATTGCTGAGAAATTTGTTTCTCCATTTTTGCCGTTAGTTTACTATAGTTTTTTAAAAAACCACCCACATAAACGTACCTTTTTTTATGGCATCATCGGGGCCTCTACTTTTCCCCCTCTCAGTCCCAAATTTCCGAATGCGTCTTTTCTCTTCCCCTTTCAAATCAAGACTCATAAAACAAATTTATTGAACACGTCATAAAAAAAACAAATACTATCGGGGATTCAAAATTTGTTCTTGGTTCTTACCATGCCCCATCCTAACCACTGGGTTCCCCACGAAAGAAACCACTCTGGCCCCAAACCTTTTTCCAACCCCCTTTCCCCCAAATACTGGGCTATTTTAAAACTAAAATCGTGGATTTATCAATCCAACTCCCAACGGAGCTTGCAAAAGGGAGATTTATAACCTGGAAAACTTGAATTGGCATAAAAAGGGCATAGACTTGACTTCAGATTTTTTTTTTACTGCCTCGGTTTTTAAGGTCACAAGATGCCGTTGATACAACCAATTTGCAGTTGACGGGTTGTAAAATTAATGTGTTTAAAGGGCTGATGGATAAAATTTTTTACAAGTATGAACCAGGACAATGGTATGACTTTCCCTTTTACTCCCTCAAAAATTTCCAATAAATTCCTGTTTCTTTTCCCTTTTTGAAGACAGAATTTATGTTATACCTTTAAAGGGCCTGGCATAGCTCAACAAGAAAGGGGTAAAGGTAGGGTCAACAAGAGGGGCTTTATCCTGCTTCTAGGTGACCAGCCAGGTACCGAAAAAAACTCAGGAAATTTTTCTCAAAAAATATGCACTAAAAAATATTTGAGAGCTTTTTTTGTGGGCAATAGCCATTTTTTTTTTCTATCTTAATTGAATACCCTAATATGTCCGTCATCATTAAGCTTTTTGGGGAATTATGTGCATCATTAAGTCTATTTTATTAACTTTGATTCACAAGCTCACTTTTCAATCTACTATGTATCGAAAAAAAAAACCATACTTTTTTCTTAGGTTTCCTCATTTTCCCCTTACAAACTTGTCTCTGAGCATATTCTTTTAAAAAAAGGTTCCCCTGCTTTTTTGCACCAGTATTGTTTTTTTTTTACCCCCTTTCCCAGCACTGCCTCCCATTTTTGCTTTGATTCTTTTTAAAAAAAATTTATTCGTCACTTGGGGGGTCGACACACTCTGGAACTGTTGTTCCTGTTTTAAAAGGCATAAAAATTAATGCATTTTTAACATTGCTTTGGCGAATACTGTTTTTAATATGGCTCACGAGAATGTAAAATTGCAAAAAAATTTTTATTAACTTCACTTACAATTAATAATCACAAGTCTTAAAGGGAGTTTACTCATTTTTAAATTAGTGAAAAATTTTTTAAACGATTAGTTACTTTTCTGAGATCATTTACAAGGGGCGAATATTCCAAGAAACATTAACAGTTTTTTTAGTGCCTCTCAGTTTTCTATCCCTGTCCTATCTACTAAACAAAAATCTAATTACCACCCCTTTTCTAACTTAAAAAAAAATCTCGAGTTTTAGCAATTTTTTCCTTCTTTCCTTTCTACGAATTTTAATTACGTTACTTATACCCTTTTCTTTTTTTCCCCCCCTCTAAACGCACCGGAGGTTTTAAAAATTTTTTTCTTTTTTTTTTACAATTTCCTTAACGTTGCTTTCACTCAACAAAAAATTTAAATTCAGTTTCCATTTCCCCTCACAGTTTCTCCATTTTTGTTGAATTTTACAATTTCCACACATCCCACTACAGGTACAAAGAATCTTCACTTCCCCGGAACCCTCACACCGTAATACGATTAACTTCCCAAAGTACCTTCAGTACATGTGTTGCATACAATACTAAAGATTAAGTATTAGACACTGCAACATCTCCGTTTGTTTATTAAGATTTTCGCCATCCAGGGGTTTTAAACCAATACAATAAAAGGACGAAGGGGGAGAAAAAATTAATCAAAAGATAAGTAACAGTTCCTCATTTTGAATATAGTTCTAATGACTTCCAATGTTTCCTTTGATCTTGTTTTTATAAATTCCGGGATCAAAAACGCTACAATAAAAAACCCAGAATTGCACACGTGTTTTAATTCTCAGATTTTCAAAATATATTCATTTTTTTTCCCCGCACGCTTCTCAACCATTGTGATACATAACCCTCTTTATAGCCACTCCCCCCTGGGGCTATGTTTTCAGTTCTTTCACATATTTCAATTATTCCTGATCATCTCCAAAGCCTCTGCGAAAGTTTTCTTTATATTTTCCACGTAGAAAAATCTTTTGGTTGTCTTCATCTTTCACAACGTCGCCACCGCATAATGATCGCTTTTATTTTATCTAAGCCTTTCCACCTGACGGCATCTATCAAAGAGCTCTTCTTACCTTTGAGATTTTTTTTTAAATCCACAAAACCCTGTGTGATATCTTTTTGATGTCAGTCTCCAGCACCACAGTACTTTTTAGGGGGCAAACTTCCCGCACCACAGTCACTTGGTAGGGCAAAACTTTCCCGCACCACAGTCACTTGTTAGGGGCAATCTTCCACACCACAGTCACTTTTGGGAGGGGGCAAAATTCCCCGAAAACCCCACACTTGGTAGGGTCAATCTTCCAGCACCACAGTCCTTGGGGGAGGGGCAACTTTCCCGCAACCACAGTACTTGTTGGGTCAATCTTCCAGCACCCAAGTCCTTGGGGAGGGGCAATCTTTTCCCGCACCCCGTCACTTGGTAGGGCAAACTTCCAGCACCCATTTACTTGTGTAGGGCAAACTTCCATACTACATCATTTTGGGAGGGGTCAACTTCCAGCACCACAGCACTTGTGTGGGTCAATCTTCCAGCACCACAGTCACTTTGGGGGGGCAATATTCCAGCACCCCATCACTTTGTAGGGCAATCTTCCACACAACATCACTTGTTTTGAGGTCAATTACCAGCACCAACACTTGTGTGAGGTTCAATCTACCACACCACTCACTTTGTAGGGCATCTTCCACACCACATCACTGTGTGGGTCAAACTTCCAGACCACAGCACTTGTGGAGGTCAATCTTTCCAAACACCCCATCACTTGTGGGGTCAGTCTTCCCAGCACCAAGCACGTGTGGGGCAATCTTCCAGCACAACGTCCTTGTGTGAGGTCAAAACTTCCCCCCCCAAGTCCCCTTGTGGGGGTCATCTTCCAGCACCCAAGCACTTTTGAGGCAATCTTCCAACCACAGTAAAATTTTGTGAGGTCAATTTTTCCCCACCACAGTCACTTTTATAGGGGCAATCTTCCAGCACCACAGTCACTTGTGTAGGGGGCAAACTTTCCCCACCCGTTTACTTTGGGGAGGTCAATCTTCCCGCACCACATCACTTTTGAGGTCAGTCTTCCAGCACCACAGTCACTTGTGTAGTAATCTTCCACACCACAGTCCTGGTAGGGGCAATCTTCCAGCACCACATCACTTGGTGAGGGCAACTTCCGCACCACATCCTTGTGTAGGCAATCTTCCAGCACCACAGTCACTTGGTGGGGTCAAACTTCCCGCACAAATCACTTTTGTGAAGTCCCGTCTTTCAGCACCACATCAAATTGTGTGAGGTCAATCACCAGCACCACAGCCCCTTTGTGAATTCAGTCTTCCAGCACCCCCATCACTTGTGTGAGGTCAACTTTTTCCCGCACCACACCTTGTGTAAGGTCAATCTCCACACCACGTCACTTGTGGAGGTCAAACACAGCACCCCAGTCACTTGTGGGCAATCCCTTCCCGCACCCCCTCATTTGGTGAGGGGCCCGTCTTCCACACCCATCACTTGTGGAGGCAGTCTTCCAGCACCACAGTCCTTGGTGAGGTCAGTCTTCCAGCACCACAGTCCTTTTGTAGGGTTTAAACTTTCCCCACCACACACTTGTGTGAGGTCAACTTCCACACCAATCCCCCTTGTGTAGGGCAACTTTTTTCCCCCCACAGCACTTGTGGAGTCAATCTTTCCGCACCACAGCTTTGTTGAGCATCTTCCGCACCCCTCACTTGTTGAGGCAGTCTTCCCACCACATCACTTTTGTGAGGAGTCTTCCAGCACCCCATCACTTGTGTGAGGTTAATCTTTCCCCAAAACCCCAGTCACTTTTGTGAGGGCAATCTTTCCCGCACCTCAGTCACTTTTGTAGGTCAATCTTCCAGCACCACATCCTTGTGGAGGGCAATCTTTCCAGCACCATATCACTTGTAAGGTCAATCTTCCAGCACCACAGTCACTTGGTGAGGTCAATCTTTTCCCGCACCCCTCACTTTTTAGGTCAATCTTTCCCGCACCAAATCCTTGTGTAAGTCAATCTTTCCCGCACCCCAGTCCCCTTGTTAGGGCAACTTCCCCACCACAGTCACTTGGGGAGATCAATCTTCCAGCACCACAGTCACTTGGTGAGGCAATCTTTCCCGCACCACGTCACTTGGGGAGGGGCAATCTTCCACACCCAGTCACTTGGGTAGGGCAATCTTCCAGCTCCAAATCTTGTTGAGGTCAATCTTCCAGCACCACATCACTTTTTTAGGGCAATCTTCCGCACCACATCCTTGTGGAGGTCAATCTTCCCCCACTTTACTTGTGTGAGGTCAATCTTCCAGCACCACAGTCATGTGTGGTCAATCTTTCCCGCACCACTCACTTGGTGAGGTAAACTTTCCCGCACCCACACTTGGTGGGTCAATCTTCCAGCACCCCCATCACTTGTGTAAAGGGCAATCTTCCCGCCCACAGCCTTGTGTGAGGGCAATCTTCCACACCCCATCACTGTGTGAGTCAAACTTCCGCACCACACCTTGTGTGAGGGGCAATCTTTCCCGCACCACGTCACTTGTGTAATGTCAACTTCCAGCACCCACAGTCACTTGTGTGAGGTCAATCTTCCCCGCCCGCAGTCACTTTGTGGAACAATCTTCCAGCACCACGCACTTTTGTTAGTCAATCTTTCCCCACCCCAGTCCCCTTTTTTAAAGGCAATCTTCCACCCACAGCCCCTTGTGTGAGGTCAAACTTTTCCCCGCACCACAGTCACTTGTGTGAGGTCAATCTTCCACACCCATCCTTGTTGAGGTCAACTTCCGCACCACATCACTTTGTGAGGGCAAACTTCCAGCGCCACAGCACTTGTGTGAGGTCAATTCTTCCAGCCCACAATCACTTTTGAAGGCAAACTTCCAGCACCCGTCACTTGTGTAGGTCAAACTTCCAGCCCACAGTCACTTGTGTAAGGTCCCCAAACTTCCAGCACCAAATCACTTTTTGAGTCAATCTTCCAGCACCCAATCACTTGTGTTTAAAGGGCAAACTTCTACACCACAGCACTTTGTGGGTAAATCTTCCAGCCCACATCACTTGTGTAAGGGCAATCTTCCAGCACCACAGTCACTTGGTGAGGGCAAACTTCCAGCACCACAGTCACTTAGTGAGGTCAATCTTCCCCACCAAGTCATTTGGGGAGGGGCATTTCCGCACCACACACTTTTGGGGGGTCAGTCTTCCAGCACCACATCACTTATGTGAGGGCAATCTCCACACCCAGTCATTTTTGTGAGGTCTCTTCCCAACCACAGTCCTTGTTGAGGTCATCTTCCAGCACCACGTCACTTGTTGAGGGCATCTTCCCCAACCCACATACTTTTGTGAGGTCAATCTTCCAGCACCACGGGCACTTTTGAGGGCAATCTTTCCCGCACCCATCCTTTTTGTGAGGTCCTTTTTCCAGCACCACAGCACTTTTGTAGGGCAATCTTTCCCCCGGGGCCACAGTCACTTGTGTAAGGCAATCTTTCCCGCACCACAGTCACTTTGTGAGGCAATCTTCCAGCACCCCAGTCACTTGTGTAGGGCAACTTCCCCCACCACACACTGTGTGAGGGCAATCTTCCACACCACAGTCCTTGTGTAAGGGCAATCTTCCAGCACCAAGTCGCTTGTGTGAGGTCAATCTTCCAGCCCGCATCACTTGTGTGAGATCAAACTTCCCCGCACCACAGTCACTTGTTTAGGTCAAACTTCCCGCACCCCAGTCACTTGTGTGAGGTCAATCTTCCAGCACCACAGTCACTTGTGAGGTCAATCTTCCCCCCCACATCACTTGTGTGAGGTCAATCTTCCAGCACCACAGCACTTTTGTGAGGCAACTTCCCGCACCAAGTCCCCTTGTTGGGTCAAACTCCGCACCACAGTCACTTGTTTGAGGTCAATCTCCAGCACACAGTCACTTGGTAAGGCAATCTTTCCCCACCACAGTCAATTTTTTGATTCAAACTTCCCGCCCACGTCACTTGTGTGGGGGCAATCTTCCAGCACCCATCCTTTTGTGGATCAAACTTTCCCGCACCACAGCACTTTTGTAGGTCAATCTTCCAGAACCCCAGTCATTGTTGAGGCAATCTTCCACACCACAGTCACTTTTGTGAGGGCAACTTCCAGCACCACACACTTGTTGGGAACAAACTTCCACACCACAGTCACTTTTTGTGAGGCAATCTTCCAGCCCAAAGTCACTGTGTGAGGTCAATCTTCCCACCACATTCACTTTTTAGGTCAATCTTCCAGCACCACAGTCACTTGTGTGAGATCTGCCTTACAGCTCCACCGTCACTTCTCTGAGGTCTGTCTTTAATCATCTCGGTCATTTGTGTGAACCTTTTTTGTAGGCTCATAATTTTGTTAGTCTATTGCTTCATTTCCTCATCAACGTCACTTTGATACGACTCTACTGACAGAGTATCGAATAAATATCTCTGACATACAGCCACCACTGCTAATACTTCTGTTGTCCTAGTATGGGCATTTTTCAATGTTCCCTAATAGCATTCCAGCAGTTTGGCCAGCGTCCGTTCTTTTAAACAACACACAATCCCAACATATTGCGATTATTTTGTGTATTGTTCTTGAACAACGGTATTGAGCCTTTCTGTTCCTTGTCGTATTTTTATAACTCCTTGGGAGTTTGTAGCTATCTGTAAGGAAATATGGATCGGTCTTTTCACAATAAAACACGGGTCACAAAAGGTTTTCAGTTCAACAGGTTTAAATATGCCGTTTTCTACAAAATCTCAGCATGTGGTCCAAAAATGTTAAGTTTCTGTGAAAATGATTCCGTTACCCTAGTTAATTTCGAACTTTATTATTGTCCACTGAGTGTATCCGCCATTGCAAGAGAAATTTATGGCTTGTTGATTTATGTTGATTTATGAGAACTGCTTCACATCACTACTGGATTGTATGATTTTATTTCAGAGCAAGAGATATTTTCAACTCCGAAGTTATAAGCCTACAATGTCTCGTGAATCCTTAAATGACAGTAATGTTTTTAGTTAAATATGTGGCATCTTCAACAAAACAGACAGTACATCAAACATTTTTTGAAAAGCTATTTTCAGTAATCTAGTGTTAAGGCGGGAGATCAGGACAAGCTGTTGGCGCCTCGTCGCTGTTGTGTCACTTGCTCCAACTCCTTATACGAATTGTTTGCTAGAAGGAAGTCATGCATGCCATTTGCATTCCCTGTGGTATGGAGAGAACCGAGAGATCACACTGTTCATTATTTCTGTATTAGAAGTTTTCATTTTTATAAAAAAAATAGAAAAAAACATATCCAGATCTCTCTAGCAGCAATCAAACCTGAGGAACCTTCCTGAGATCTCCTTGTTCCGTACTAAACCGTTCCTGCATAGATATATTTCCCTTTTATGAGGAAAGAAGTCACTACTGGGATCTCCGTGTTCCGATACTACCGTCCTGCAAGATATTTTTTCCCTTGGATGGAGGAAGAAGTCACTTACTGGATTCCAAGTTTGACCTGCTGGAATCAACACTGGAACCAAATCTATGATCAAAGAGACCTTAACGATCTTGTGGCGTGATCTTAATTTGTTCAAGATAAAGTTTTTACTTGTTCAAGACTGTGCTAGTGCAATTACAGCACCATGAAACAAGAATCCGTTTGATTCAGAAAACGACAGAAAAGACTCGAAGATTACTTTAAATTTGAAAAATAAATATGTTATAGTTGGTATAATAATGAACTTTTCGATGCTTTTCGATGCCCTAGGCCCGTTGGCCTGTGGTAAAGCTCCCGCTTTCACACACACGGGTCCCGGTTCATTTCCCGCGGGTTGAAACATTTCGACACGTTTCCTTCACCTTTGTCCTGTTCACCTACAGCAAATAGGTACCTGGGTGTTAGTCGACGTTGTGGGTCGCATCTGGGGGATCAAGATTAAGGCCCCCATGGAAATAAGTTAGAACAGTCCTCGATGACGCAACTGACTTCTTGGGTTTATCCTGGGTGACTAACCCGCCGGGGATAAAATCCGAATGGTGGGAACGAAATCTTATCTATCTTCTTATTCCTGCAATAATGGTATCTTGTTTACTGATTCCAGCAAAACATGCTGAAGGTAGTCTTAACAATGGTTAACACCCTAAACAAGTCTGCCCGCCCTCCCCCCTCCCCTCCCTCTCCTCCCCTCTGCTTCTCTCCTCCTCTTCTCTCCCCCCCTCTCCCTGCCCTGCCTCTCTCCCTGCATCTCCTCTCTCCCTGCCTCTCTCCTCGCTCCCTGCCGCCCCTCCTCTATCCCTGCCTCCCTCTCCTCTCTCCCTGCCTTCCACTCTCTCTTTACCTCTCCTTTCTCTCTTCCTGGCTTGTCAATGGAAGAAGTTAAGGATCCTCAACTTTATATAAACTATGACAATTAAGATTTCTAACTTTATTGACAAGCTAAGAGCTGTTACCTACATCAGCTCATTTGAAAGCATTTTTATGTTATGAAACATACAAGTAGGGAAACAGATGAAGTTAGAGACCAACTGGGCCAGCATTTAATTTGATCAACCGACGTTAACTCGTGACATCATAATCTGTACGAATGTGTTCAGACTCGAGTCATCCTGGGGATAAATCATCTCAGATGAATGATTACTGGAGAAGGGTACAGCCCAAGGTGAAATTGCTGCTTGTCTGCCCGTCTTGTGGTATAGAAGCTTTCTTCTCGCTGTCCTCGATGTGGAACCAAGTGTGGTACTTTGACAATGTTGGCCTTGTACCTAACAGTAAGGCCACCCGCATCCCTTCAGTGTTAAAGGCTCTGCTGCAATGACAGATATATCCAGATTGGTCTAGGCAGAGACGCTTGATCTGGTCTCTATTTCTGTCTAGCAGCGCAAATGAAGGAAGGGGGGGTCAGGCAAACCAAGAAAGTGGAACATACTCAAGTGTAAGCTTCCTGCTGCCTTGTTTGCAAGATTTACAACGTGGTTCCCCCCCCCTCTCTCTCTCTCTCTCTCTCTCTCTCTCTCCATCTCTCTACGTACGTAGTCAACTCGAGGATCGTATGAGGCAGGCACACGATAACGTCGCCCATGCCAATAATCGATCCAACTCCATACTTCTCTGTCTTGACAAATCAGCTAGTCACCATTAAAAACTTCGTCAATACTACTATGGACAAAGATGCCAGGCTGCCTATCATGAAATAGACGTTTTCCAGTAAGTGACGTCAACTGATGAAGGAATCTTCACCTGGACCTCAAAAATCGAAGATAACTAAATAATCCTCTTTTGACATAAGTCTCCAAAATGCTGCGCTGAGATCATGAATGGAGCCTGACGCAGTTTTCTTGGTCAGTATCAACCTTGATGATTATAAAAATATTGTAGAAGAACTATGACAATTAGACCAGTCAACATGTCGATTCTTTAAACCATTTATCTACAAATGAGTTATTGACATGTCTACTGGATCTCGGTTCCCCTCCTCAGATTAATCCCCCCGTTTTTCATATTGGCTGTTCCTGTCTACCTCGGCGGCTTTAGCAAAGAACAAAATAAAAACTTTATCAAGAAGCATCATGGAGAAGATATATTAGGAACCCTGATGATCATTTTGATGTGCGACTACTGCTGACTCTGTGAGGGGAGAGAGCAAACACAAGTGAAATAACCCAAAACTGTAAAGGCAAATATGTTTAATGTGAGTGTATGGAATTATTAGTTTTGTACTGCATATATTTAATAAATTAACTTGATTTTTTCCCCCTCACAGCATGCACGATTTAATATCATGCATTATTTAATTCCATAGGATGCCGGTGCATACAGCCAAAAATGTTGGATATATCTAAAAACTTTCTTACACAGACTAAAGCTCAGATTCTTTCCAGCATAATTAGATGAAATAATCAATTTGGTTTCTGAACTGGATAAAAATTAAATTATGTAGGCTAGTGATTTAGCTGTATTTAGACATTGTAATTTTATGTAATGGTATTTATAGTTTTGTGATAGTTACTCGTGCAGGTATTTTTTTTTAAATTTTAAAATGTTCTTCTAATTGTTATTTAGATTTTTATTGTAAAATGCACATAATATCTGAAGCGTTTCTTACGTGTCATAACTACCTACACTCTGCAGCCTTCCATCACTTGTCTTGCTCTTTAAACCCTAGCTTTTCTCATGTTAGATCCTGCTCTCCTCCCTTACATCTTTATATACGATCTTGTTCACTCGCACAGCATACTGCTTAGTAAGTCCTTGCTTTCTTCTCACACATCTCTACCAATCTCTTGAGATCTTGATCTACTACCTCATCGTTTTCACTACTTGTATGGGGTCATTTCCATTACCTGCTTGAGATCTTGCTTTCCTCCCACAATATATCTTCCACCTCTGTTATGATCTTGCTTTCACCCCACAGCACTTTCATCACTTGTATACCTTGCTCTCCTCCTACAACATTTCTACCACTCTGTGAGGTCTTGCTCACTCTCGACCAGCTTATGTCACAATTCCGTGTGTAAGATCTTCCTCTCCTCTCCAGAGCATCTCAACCTTTTGTGTTGGGTCATGAACTCTCACCCGTCTCTCTTCCTTCTCTCACAAGGCTGAAGAGAACACGTTCTTATACGAGCTTCCATTACTGACAAATAAAACATCTTGAAACAATTGTTTAATTAACTTGGTGTGCATTATTTTGCTGATACAATCTTTCCATTTGTGGCTCTTGGTTTTCATTCTTTCTGAATGTTTCCTTCTTTCTAGACCTTTTAACGTTTACTACATAGCATTTATTTTACATGTATGCTCTTTAGAGTGTACATAACATAACATAGCCTTGGCTGTCTCTTCACCCTCCCTCCCCCCTCGGCCCTGATTTAGCCTTGTCTGTCTCTATATCCCTCTCTACCCTGACCTTGGCTGTCTCTTTATCCCTCTCTACCCTGACCTTGTTTGTCTCTTTATCCCTCTCTACCCTGACCTTGGCTGTCTCTTCACTCTCTCTGTCCTGGCCTGATCTGTCTCTTCACCTTTCCTTATCCTGCCTTGATCTTCGTTTTCTCTTCACCTCCATTCTCAATCATCCTGCCCTGATGGAAATAAATGGTATAAAATACCGACAAATGGAAATATAAACACATATGCAGTATAATGTGATCTTCTCAATCGCATTCGCAACATCAACATCAGGAACAAGAAACTTTCCAGCCTTGACGTGACTTCCCTATTCACCAAAGTACCTACTACACAAGCCATCGATCTCTTGCGCAGGAAAATTGACGATCTCACTTGATCTCCCATTCCAGCCACGATTTTCATCGACCTTGTTTTAACTATGTGGTGCTTTACGGTTTCTCTTTCAAAATCACCTCTTTCAGTACAGAGCTTTGGACTACCCATGGGTTTCCGCCCACTCATCGGTCCTGCAAACTATACATTGGAACATCTAGAAGCCGAACGTTTCTCCACCATTATTCCTTCGTCTGTCACCTGGCTTCCGTTAATGTTGACGACATTCTCCCTCATAACTCCTAAACGCTTCAATTCAAAGTCACCAGACATGCTCAACCAGGTCGACCCTTCAAATCCAGTTTCACACTTGAAGAAGAAGTCGACAACACGCTACTACCTTTCCCTTGATGTTCTGCTTTGCAAACAGACCACGAACTTCGTTTATAAATCCTATCGAAAACCCACCAACCATAAACGAATCTTCTCCACTTTTACTCTCACCCACGACAAACCATAACCAAACGTGGTGTAATTATAGGCTTCTTCCTGCGAGCACTCAGAATCTGCAGCAAATGAGTTTTTTCTTGAAGAAGAATGCACTATGATGAACAAGTATTTTATAAACTCCACTATCCTCCGTCTTCATCAGAGACTGCAGACGAACGGGCATTAAACATCTTCACTCTCCCAGAGAGACACAGCCGAAAGAGATACACGTCCTCCCCACCAACTCCATTGCCAAACACGTTTTCAACATCTTTTCCCATACTCATTCAAGTATCTACCTCCACAACAAGACCATCAAGGACATTACAGTGAGAACAGACAAGCTTCCACCCTCTGCAGGGGTATACATAAGAAATCCCTGTAAGACTGCAACAATAATTCGTGGGCAAAACATCAGGGACCTCCAACACGTATTCAGAACATCAATACCAAGCAGGGTCACTGACGACACAAGGAATGCCTGCGTACAACCAACACCCGTTAATCACACAACCACTTGATAAACTACAGAACTCAAGACTTATCGCCCACAGCAAGACAACACTCAATACCGAAGAATCCTCTGGAATCATTCACCTTATTTCAACCACAACTTCAACCAGAATAGTGGCATCTATAACATAGCTGAACCACTTGCCAAGAAACCTTCTTCATCGCTATCCCTCCATAAGTACACTGTAGAAGGTCTGCTCACAAACTTTATTCAATCTCCTTTCCAGCTACCCAAGATTTTTAGACTCTATAACCCCACTCGTACATCATCAATGCAGCATTCTCCACACCTGAACCTCAGCACTCCTGAACCTGACTATAATACATCGCGTTCCTTCCATCCACAGTAGTCTGTTTGTGACTTGAAAAAGCCCACGGTGCGCAACGTAGTCAATAAAATGATCACATTATACTTCATATGTTTTATATTTCCATCCTGCTCTGACCTGACCTCTTAGTACACAGGAGTTTACTTGTGAAGCCGTTCACCCTCTGGATTTTGATTATTATTTATGCGAATTAATATGTACTTCCATTTCGCCTTCTAACGTGTTTACAGTTACCTTTTGCTAACCAAGAGCATGATCAAAATTGTGATGAATGGTTTGAAAAACCGACAAGTAGAAGATTGAGACACTTTATGGCAGCATATGGGAATTTTTACCTTTATTCAGGAAAAGTTTCGCCACACAGTGGCTTTCATCAGTCCAATACAAGAGGAAGGCGTAAGGAGAGGAGAGTATGAGGTAATCAGTCCCCTCAGGCCTGGAGTCGATGTGTTTCAGTCCATCTTCTTGTAGAAGTACACATAGGCCGTAGACTGTGGCTTAAATACGGTAGAGGGTGAGGTGCAGCAGCGAGGCGGGTCATCGTGGTACCTCCATTAGTCGAATAGGTCGTTCGACACTGCAGCATCAATGGATCTTGTTTACAAAGATTTCTTCAACACTTGTTCAACCTTTGGACGAAGACCTACTACTGCGACTAGTGGATGGTACCACTATGACACCCGCCTCCACCTGCTTCACCTCCCTCCTCTACATTATATAAGCCACTTCTATGGCCCTATGCTGTACATTCTTACAAGATTGATGGACTGAACACATCGACACAGGCTGAGGGACTGATTACCTACATTCTTCCTCCTCTCCTTACGCCTCCTCTTTGTATTGACTGATGAAGCCACTGGTGGCGAAACGTTTCTAATAATGATTCCCATATGCGCATAAGTGTCTCAATCTTCAATGATCATATACACTGTAATCATATATATTGTATCCCTCATCCCCATGTGTAGAACTCGGGTTCATCACTTTCCATGTCCAGACGCTAACGTGAAATTGAGATTAACTGATGTTTGTCTATAACTCAAATTTGTTCTTAAACCGACTCCGTCATCATTTTAATAATCAATAAACACATTTCTCCTGCGCGCGGCGTTAATGGAATACGTCTTAGTTTCATAGATTATCTAATGAAAAACCATGGATTAGAAGTTTTAATACTTTTTATATTTTCAGCCTCTTCCAGTTGCCTGCTCTTGTAAGGTATTACTAAATAGATTTAGTCTACAAATGTATTCTAAATAGCGTGACAGACGACTTTCCCCCACTCAAATTAACCTATACTATAATCCTATTACTTATACGCCTGTAGCCTGCGGTGTGGGGAGACATAATGAATTATCACACCTTTACTTTATTGTCTCCAGGTAAAATTCAAAACGTGAAATTCACATCCCAGCATTTTCAAAACAAAAATGATGAATCATCATGGCTGTGGCTTCATTTTGTTACTTGTATTGACAATGGGAGCAGTGAGTGTCATGGGTCAATGGAAGTTTCAGGGAAGATAAGTTCCCCCCCCCCCCGCCCCCTTGAGACTAAGGAAAATTGGGTTTGTCCAGCTTCATGGTTGATTATTGATGACACAAGAACTGACAACACTATGAGAAACGTTAACACCCGTTAGAGCACAGCTGTGTCCTGTCCTGTCTGACTGCCTGTGTCTGTCTGTCCTCTGTCTCAGTCTCTCTTCTCTGCCAGTCGTCTCCTCTATTTCCGAGAGTATTTACTGTTACCGACTCAGTCCTACACTTTTGCACATTCTATATATATAGAAGATGGTGCAAGAATCAGGATTCTTTGTTTGATAGAAAGATTTACAAAACTCCAGAACCGCTTACCTTATTCTGCTTCTGTTTAAGTATATTTCATTTTTTTCTTGAATCTACTGTTAGCTTAAGAGATCATAAGACTGAGGATACTCTCTGAGTGAAGAACTCAAAGGGTTGCACCTTATAATAGAAAGAATTGTCCAATATACCAGCAGTGCTTCTTAGAACAGCAAATTTATGAGCGAGTTTTAGAAATGTTTAAACAATTATCAACTACTTTAGACCATATAAGACCAGTCATGGATTTTTTTTAATTTCAAAATGTCTAAATTTGCCAAGATTTGGCTTCCATATCTCTAGAGTAAAACTGCTATTATATTTTGATAATTAAAGATGTTTTTGTCAGTTTGTCGCTATTGAAAATTCTGTTGTTACAACTTGCAGTATCTGTGGTGTGCCCCCGTGGCCTGGTGCTGGGAGCTCCCGGCTTCACACATGGAGGGCCCGGGTTCGATTCTAGGCGAGTGGAAACATTTTGAACGCGTTCTTACACATACAGTCCTGATCACCTAACATCAAATAGGGTACTTGTGGTGTTTAGTCGACGGTGTGGTCGCATCCTGGGGACAAGATTAAGACCCCTATGGAAATAAGGTTACAGTCCTCGATGACGCTCTGACTTTCTTGATTATCTTAATGGCTAACTCTCTGGGGTTAAAAATTCCGAAGAAATCTTATAAAAGTTTGCTTTTTCCTGTGTTTTTAGTCTTTGTCATAATGGATTAATTTTTTCTGTCGTCTTTTAATTTTTATTGGTTGCATAAGATGTAGTGCGGATGACAAGAAAAAGATGATGCTGATGTTATGATTAAAAAAGTTGGATGTCCTGGCCCTAAGCGAAACAAGCTAGGGGGTAGGGAGTTTTTCGGTGGGGAGAAATAAATGGGAATTAAATCGGAGTATCTGAGGAGAGTTAGAGCTAAGGAAGGGTAGCCATAATGTGACGATTCATTATGAAGGAGAAAGAGAATCTCATGTGTAAAGTCAAGGATTGTGTGGATTTAAGTAAAGGTTGGATGCGAAAAGTGGTCATACATAAGCGTTTAAGCACCTGGATAGTGAGAATGTAGAGGAGAGAAGAGATTTTGGGAGATTTAAGTATTGTATAGAGCCTATGAACCAAGTGAGAGAGTAAGTGTGGTAGGGGTACTACCTGGAGTTTACCTGGAGAGATTCCGGGGGGTCAACGCCCCC
This sequence comes from Cherax quadricarinatus, assembly GCF_026875155.1. Classification (NCBI taxonomy): domain Eukaryota; kingdom Metazoa; phylum Arthropoda; class Malacostraca; order Decapoda; family Parastacidae; genus Cherax; species Cherax quadricarinatus. The sequence goes on along the minus strand of NC_069416.1, from coordinate 23,131,577 downwards.
GCGGCCCGGCTGATACCAGGCATTCCTGGTGGATCAGAGCCTGATCAACCAGGCTGTTGCTGCTGGCTGCACGCAACCCACATACGAGCCACAGCCGGCTGAATCCGGAACAGACTTTAGGTGCTTGTCCAGTGCCATCTTGAAGACTGCCAGGGTCTGTTGGAATACCCCTATGTCTGGGAGGGCAGTTGAACATCTCGGCCCCTGACACTAATTTTTGTATGATAAAGTAGATATGATTAAAGTAGTATATAAAGTAGGAAGAAAATTTTTTAGAGAGGGTTTAGTAGGTAAGTTTGGGGTGCCAGGTGTAAATGATAATGGGAGCCCTTTGATTTGAAAATGTATAGAAAGTGGTTTAGTTATATGTAATACTATTAAGAAAAAGAGGATAAAAAGTATACAAATATGATGTAGTGCGAAATGACAGTAGTTTCTTGGATTATGTTGTGGATAAAAGACCTGTTGATAAGACTTCAGAATGTACATTTTATAGAGGGCCACAGTTATAATCATATCACATTTTAGTTGTAGCGACAGTGAGAGTAAAAGGTAGATGGAATACAAGGATAATAGAAGCATCCAACGTAAGAGAGAGGAAAGGTTTATAAACTAAAAGAGGAGCGTTTTATGGTAAGATATAAACAACTATTGGAGATAGATGGTTAATGAGAGCATAGGCAATGGGTCGAAGAGATATGGGTATGGGGTTTAAAAATTATTGTGGGAGTGTTCAGCAAAGTTTGTGTTACGGAAGGTTGGGTGCGGAGAGAAGAGGATCAATAGTGAATGAAGATGTAAAGGAGTAGTAAGGGAGAAATAAGTTAGCATATAATAAAGTTTTTTACAAATAGAATTGAAGCGCCAGGAGGTAAGAGTGTATGGAGACAAAGGTGATTTTAAGAGAGTTGTGAAGCAATGTGAAAAGAGAGCAAATGAGAGAGTGGTGAGATGTTATCAACAAATTTTTTGTTGAAAATAAGAAAAAGTTTTGAGTGAGATTAACAAATTTAGGGAAGCCAAGAGACCAAATGGATTGTCAGTTAAAAATAGGAGGAGGGAGAGTTAATAGAATGAGAGTTAGGGTATTGGAAGTATGGAGGAATATATTGAGGAATTGTTAAATGTGATGAAGATAGGGAACTGTGATTTCGTGTATAGGGCAAGGAGTAATAACATCTTGTAGGATGAGGGAACAGCCATTGTGAGTGTGTAAGTTCGTGAGGCAGTAGGTAGCATGAAAGGGGATAAGGCAGCTGGAAAAAAAAAAAAAAATTTTTTTGATGGTATAAAGATAGAAATGTTTAAAAGCAGTGGAATTAGTTTTGGAGGTGTAGTGCTATTATTTAATAAATGAATGGAAGAAGGTAAAGGTACCTAGGATTGGCAGAGAGCAAGCATAGTTCCTTATATAAAAGGCAAAGGGTACCAAAGAGAGTGCAAAAAATTATAGGGTTATATGGCTTTGATATACATGGTAAAGTGTAATGGTAAAGTTTTTTTTGAAAGAATTAGATAAGGCGGAGAATAGGATAGCCGATGAAACAAGGAGCTTTAGGAAAAGTAGGGGATGTTTTGGATCATGTGATACAGTGAAACATATAAGTGAACAGTATATAGATAAGGCTAAAGAGCTTTTTGTGACATTTTGGATTTGGAAAAGGCGTAACAGGGTGGATAGGGGGCAATGTGGCAGATGTTGTCAGATGTATGTAAAAGGATAGGTTGCTGAAGCATTGAAAGAGTTTTATGAGGAAGGAGAGGCTCAAGTTAGAGTGGTGTAGGTAAGGGGGAGATTATTTCCCAGTAAAAGTTGGCCTTAGGACAAGGATGTGTGATGTCACCATAGTTGTTCAATATATTTATAGATGCTGTAAGAGAAGTAAATGTGAGGGTCTTGGCAGGAGGTGTAGAGTTAACAGATAAAGAATCACACATAAAGTGGGAGTTGTCACAGTTGCTCTTTGCTGATGACACTGTGCTCTTGGGTGATTCTGAAGAGAAGTTGCAGAGGTTGGTGGATGAATTTGGTAGGGTGTGTAAAAGAAGAAAATTGAAAGTGAATATAGGAAAGAGTACGGTTATGAGGATGAAAAGATTAGGTGATGAAAGATTGGATATCAGATTGGAGGGAGAGAGTATGGAAGAGGTGAACGTATTCAGATATTTGGAAGTGGACGAGTCAGCAGATGGGTCTATGAAGGATGAGGTGAATCATAGAATTGAAGAGGGGAAAAGGGTGAGTGGCACACTTTGGAGTCTGTGGAGACAAAGAACTTTGTCCTTGGAAGCAAAGAGGGGAATGTATGAGAGTATAGTTTTAACAACGCTCCTGTATGGGTGTGAAGCATGGGTGATGAATGTTGCAGCGAGGAGAAGGCTGGAGGCAGTGGAGATGTCATGTCTGAGGGCAAAGTTAGGTGTGAATATAATGCAGAGAATTCGTAGTTTGGAAGATAGCAGGTGTGGGATTGCCAAAACTGTTGTCCAGAGGGCTGAGGAAGGGTTGTTGAGGTGGTTCGGACATGTAGAGAGAATGGAGCGAAACAGAATGACTTCAAGAGTGTATCAGTCTGTAGTGGAAGGAAGGCGGGGTAGGGGTCGGCCTAGGAAAGGTTGTAGGGAGGGGAGTAAAGGAGGTTTTGTGTGCGAGGGGCTTGGACTTCCAGCGGGCATGCGTGAATGTGTTTGATAGGAGTGAATGGAGACAAATGGTTTTTAATACTTGACGTGCTGTTGGAGTGTGAGCAAAGTAACATTTATGAAGAGACTCAGGGAAACCGGAAGGCCGGACTTGAGTCCTGGAGATGGGAAGTACAGTGCCTGCACTCTAAAGGAGGTGTGTTAATGTTGCAGTTTAAAAACTGTAGTGTAAAGCACCCTTCTGGCAAGACAGTGATTGAGTGAATGATGGTGAAAGTTTTCTTTTTCGGGCCACCCTGCCTTGGTGGGAATCGGCCAGTGTTTTAATAAAAAAATATAATGGGCATAGTGAAAGCTGTACTTGGTACATGACAAACACACACATTTTGAAATATGAGCAGAAACATCCTAAACAAATCTTACGCCTTTTACTGCGTTACGTAAATAAATGTCCTGCATCCTAGGGGTTAACAACCTGCCTATTCTAGGGGCATTTAAAATATTAAACCACATAAACCAACCTAGGGCCAAGTTTGTTACTTCACATAATTTATTAAGTGTTAATTGAGTGGTCACTTATAATTAATATAAGGAAGGACATAAACATTAACGTAAAAAAATAACAATATTAACAGTAAATTTACATATATAACATAAAACCTACCCACTACATACAAAAAAAAAAAACACCAGTACACCTTTACCGAGTACTCACATTAGTTCACTAGCACACTGCTACTAGTGATTATAAAACAAACATCTGCAAACAGTGATGTTCCATGTCCCTCATCATTTCTGCCGGCCTCTTTGCCTGCAATCAAAACACTAAGAGAGTACTCTCCCAAAACATAAACAGGCCTCTCCTCATACAGATATATCAGGAGGTTAATTACATAATATTAAAGCAACCTGGAGGTTACCTGGCATAACCTGTGGCATAACCTGTGGCATAAACTGTGGCATAAACTTACCCAGAATCACCATCCCTACTCACACAAACACCAAAACATGACGTCTTCAGCTGCCGCTGTTCTCATACTCGCCCAAAAACACACCACACTTGCTCCTGTCCTGTCCTGACTACACTTCAGGTCTATTGCACGTGCCGAATAGATAAAACTTACCATTTTGTTTTAAATAGCAACCCTCGTCTTGCCGAATACGGCAAGGGAAAATCTGTGAATGCAATAATTTCGCAAAAATCATTCTAAACCTAACGAAAATATATATTTCATTGTAAAAAAAAAAATGCCAAGGGCGGGGTTAGAACCCACCATTGTGTTTGGTTATTATTAAATTATTTTAAACTTCACTAAAATATATTTAGTTGAATTAGGCTAAATTAAATTGCGTTTATAATGTGTTAATAATAATTTTTGTTAATAATATTTATTAACACATCGGCCGATTCCGACCAAGGCAGGGTGGCCTGAAAAAGAAAAACTTTCATAACCATTCACTCCGTCACTGTCTTGCCGCAGGTGTGCTTTACACTACAGTTATAAAACTGCAACATTAACACCCTTCCTTCAGAGTGTAGACACTGTACTTCCCATTTCCAAGACTCAAGTCTGGCCTGCCGGTTTCCCTGAATCCCTTCATAAATGTTACTTTGCTCACACTCCAACAGCACGTCAAGTATTAAAAAACTGCTAAGGTTTAAACAAGGTAATACATACCCGGGAGCAGAAGAAGTAACGGCAAGGAAAAGAGGTAGCATATAGTTCACCTAGAAGTGCAGAGACGCATAAAACAAACTCTAACCACACAATACAGCAGACAGCTAATGTGAAGGACCTGGGAGTGATAATGTCGCTGCATCTCACTTTCAAAGATCACAATATCTCTATCACAGCTGCTAGTAAAACGATAGGATGGATAAGGAATGTAACAGTATCGGAACAGTTAAATAAGCAAAGAACAGTGGGAAAACAGGGAAGCCAACACAACCAAAATCGAGAACAATGT
>NC_069416.1:23094355-23126466 GCF_026875155.1 Cherax quadricarinatus | reverse complement strand
TGATTCAAGAAATAGGTGTTTGACTCCTTTCTATTAATTATGATAATCCCCACATCCAACACACCTTTGACTCCCCCCGGGGTACCGAACTTACCCAATAGATTTAATACAAAATAAAAGTTATATTTAAAAATTTTTGTTTTGAGATTGCCATACGGTATAAAAATTTTGTTTAAAAAACTTAGCTGGTGTGTATTGCAGAAAAAAACTGGTTGCGCACGATTGCTGCGTTCTCCCATGCTCCTGGTATGTATATTGTGTACAATAAAATTAAGCTTATGCATCCCAGTGCATGTGTTTTTACGGTAGGGTCTGGACATAAAAATGCTGTGCTTAAAAACGTTTTGGAGTATGTGGGGTTTCTTGTGTAATTTTAAACCCCCGGATATAAAAAAAAAACTAAAATTTAACCCCAGTCAAACACAAATAACAACCAATACTAGAGTCACAGGGGTGTAATGTAGTGTCAGTTTTACTCCATGCTAGAGAATAACAATTAAATTCAACCTATTTCAATACATGTACGTTTTTTTAAACAAAAATCAAGGGGCTAATAAAAAGCCCATTTTTTCGGAATAAGTTAGAAAAAATATGAGGGCTCTTGTTATTTTTACTTGATAACCCAGTGTCCATGTGGCCCAGGTAGGGGGGTTTCTTCGAAACAAATATTATAAAAAATTTAAAGGCTGCAAACCCCTACGAAACTTAAATTTTCTACAAGAAACAATAACACTGAAAGTTTAAAAAATGTCTGGAATAGGATTTCAGGTAGCAGGGAATCCAGCGATTCCTGTATTTTTAAAACCGTCTTAAAATTTTTTCAATTGAACCACACATCATAAACGAATAAGGAATCTTCCATCTCACAAATGCCAATCATTAAAGTTTTCATGCCTAACAGAAAAAACTTTCCTGGGTATTAAATTAAATAATTGTCGGTTTGTTAAGAAGAATTTACTTTATTGTTCGTAAAAAACACAACTGAGTGAGAAAAAAACATGGTAATTAAAGTTAAGAAAACAGAAGATTTTTTCCCCAGATATTGCACAGAACCCAACCATTCCTAGGGGGATTACTAGTTGTTAAGATAAATTTTTAACTTTTTTCACCAAAAAAAATGCAGGCTCAAAAAGGGATCATGAAGTTTTTATTAAAAATAAAATCCCATACCAAACAAAAAAAAATTTTTTAGCAAAATTGGAACCTGACATTCAATAACAAAACCAGTCTTTTAAATTTGTCCCCAGTTTGGAAATTTGAAGTCGTTGGGCAAACGCGTGGAAAGAAAATACCGGGAATAAATTACAAACAAAGACCATCAGGGGGTACATAGCCCCAAAAAGCTACATTTCTACTAATTTTGCGTTTTAAAAAATTTAGTCACATCGTATAGGGTTATATAACAAAAAAATTTTAAGGGAGAAAAGTTATTTGAGGCGACCCCTTTAGAGACCCTTAATAAAACGACTGTTTTTTTTACTCGGGATTATTATTATTTTATTATTATTATTATTTATTATTATTATTTATTATTTTTTTATTATCTACTACTACTACATGTATTTTCGTCGCTGTACGACTTTAGATAAATCCAAATCTCAAATAAAACTAATCTAAATTCATTAACCAGCTTCAAAATGCCAAAAGAGCCCCAGAAAATTTTGCTAAGACATTAGAAAAGTCAGTAACTTTAGCTTAGCAAAAACCCTAGACCAAGAAACGTATCTAATCAAACTTAAGAAAAAAAATATTCACACTTTAACAAGCCCAGGAGCTTAGTTCCAAACCCTAAGGTACATGAGTTTTTAAAATTTCCCGCAGTAAATATAGATCATACCCTCTTTGGCCCCTTAACTGGGGTCGATCATGTAAAACCAAGCAGAAAATTTGCGATGAAACCGAGAGAACATTGATTACAAAGCGTCAAATGGCATAGGGTTGTATTCAACCACTTTAAGAGGGCTGGGAGGTATATACTTTTATGTGTTTTTTTAATTCTTAATGTGTGCCCTGGCCATATCTGGAAATCCTGGCCAAATGCTCTCAGGGGCATAAAGATGTTTGTAATTCATCTTTTATGGTGCATTAGGCTCCTGTCATGCACTCAACAGAGTCGAGGAATCATTGGAAATTAAATGGCCATTATGGAGTCATTTTCTTCTTGATCCCACTGATGATAATGTCCATATTTGTCAGAGGAGAGTTAGTTAGTTAGTTTAATATGTTTATTATGCACCCCATACCCATCCTGTGGGCGGTAGTCAAAAGATTACAGAGGTACATAATGGGTCCAGGGACTGGGCCTCAAAGTTTTGATGGCTGAGCAAGTTACAGAGGTAATGAATTCACAATTTAAAAAAGGGTTTAATGAACCCGGTGGGTCTAGTCAAAATATGACAAGTTAAAAAAGGTATTAACAGATTATGAACACAAGGGGCCCCAGGGAGGGCCCCAAAGTTTTAGGGTGAACTAGGTACAAGGTAATGAACCCCAAAATTACATGGGAAGAATACTGTAAGAAGGGTTACTTGGTTTATACAGGGCTCAACTGAACAAATTTTTAGAGTAAGACAATTCACATTTCCCACACCCGGCACAACTGAAAAATGAGTTTTTGGGTGCAAATTTTGATTGTTGAGTCACACACACACACACACCCCACCCCCAACACACACCCCACACACACAACACAACACACCACACACCACACACACACACACATACACATATCATACCACACACACACACACATCATCACCACACACACACACACCAAAACACACTCATACACAACACACGCACACACAAACACCACACAAACACACACAGGGTCAGGTAGGGGCGAGGTGTCAGAGTGGGCCCCTGTGACCAGGGGGGGTCCCACGGGGGTCGCCCTAGGACCGTGCTGTTTTGGTATTTGTGAACGACATGCGGAAGGAATAACTCTGAGGTTCCCTGTTTGCAGAGACGGAAGTTGATGAGAAAATTTCACTCGATCGAAGACCAGGCGGGAAACAAAGGGTTGGGACAGGCTGCAGACTGGTCCAGCAATTGGCTCCGGGAGTTCAATCCCACCAAGAAGGGGGAAGGGGCAAAGAAGGCCGCAGACGGAGTACGTCTAGGGGGTAGAGACTAAAACCTCACTAAGGAAAAAAGATCTTGGGGTGAGTATAACACCGGGGCACATCTCCTGAAGCGACATAAACCCCAAAAAACTGCTTGCACCCCCAGGGCACCACAAAACCTCAGAACAGCATTCCGACATTTAATAAGGAACATTCAGGACCCTGACACCGTGTAGTTAGGGCCCATATTGGGGTATGCGGCACCATTTGGGAACCCACACCAGCCAAGCCGGAAGAAACTAGAGAAGTGCAAAGGTTTGAAACAAGACTAGCCCCAAGTAAGAGGTATGCCCTACGAGGAGGGGTTTAAAGGGAAAATCAACCACGACACTGAGGACGGGAGAGATAGGGGGGACATGAAAAACCAAAAAATCGAGGGGAATTGCAAGGTGGCAAAGACGGGTGTTCCAGAGATTGGACACAGTAACAAGGGGACACAGTTGGAAGCTGAAGACCAGATGAATAAAGGGGATGTTAGGAAGTATTTCTTCACCCACAGAGTAGTCAGAAGGGAATAGTTTGGGTAGCGATGTAGGGAGGCAGGATCCATACTAGCTTTAAGCAGGGGTATTAAAGCTCACGGCTCAGGAGAGTGACCTAGTGGCGATCAGGAAGAGGGGGGCCGGGGCTCGACTGCCCCCCGCCCTCAACTAGGTGAGTAAAACGGGGTGAGTACACGCACCACACCACAGGAGTTTTGGACTCACCCTCCCAAATCTAAACTAGGGAGTGCACACACACACACACACACACACCACACACACACACAAACACACACACAAACACACACACAAATCACAAACACACACCACACACCACACACACACACACCACAGCACATTTACAGTGCAAGTCAGGGTTTTTTCCAGAAGGGTCTGTAAATCCACTGTGGTTTAAAAAACTTACCTTTTCTGAACATTCTGAGGAGTTTTTTCTAAATTCATTAATTTTACCCAACTCCAGACATAATGAGCGGGGTGTGACAATAGTCCTTTGGGCAAAGTTTACTTTTCTTTGGTCTACTTTTGGGTGGGGTGATTAACCTGCCTAGATACTTGTAACCCACCCGGACCCGGGGCGGTAGTGCCTCAAAGATCTGCTTTTTTTGTTGGAGCACCATAGCATGTGGCTCCTCCTGCATGATAGAATATGATAGATGGATCACGGGTGTCAATCCCCCTGACCTTAAGTCCAAAAAATTCGTTGAAGTTCTTTTGATTATTGTTCTCAAACTCTACCTGACAACCAAGTTTGTAATCTACTCCCCTTTGAAACAACAGCTTAAAAATTTATCAGTTTATCATGCATCTAAGACCAATGTGAGATAAAATCCAAATTTTTTGCACTCTGCTCCACTGTCCACAATCCCCCAACCCTGTGTCTGGCTTCTGACACAAGCATGCCAAAATTTTATGCTTAATAAATTGAGAGCATTTAGGATGACAGGAATCTTAAAATTTTAAACTGTCAATCTTTATAATGATGCATTTCAGCGAAGGAGATGGCAAACAGTTCTGTCTAAAGGGTTGAGGCCCAATTTTTGATGCGGCCCCAAATTTCTTAAGAGAGCCATCACTCTGTAGACAACAGAAGCACTCCAGCTGCACCGTAGATTGGTGAACAGAACCATCAGCTTTAAAAATTTGCGAGAGTGTGGCTGTGTGACTAAGTTTCAATACAGCTTAAGGCCTCATGTTTGGCTTCAAGGCGAATTTTTGGGTTTGGTTTTTAAAGAAGTGTTTGGGGGGAAATGGGAAGGGTAGTTTGGAATAGGGTAATATTCCATGGAGGGGAAAAGTGCCGTTTTTTTGCCTTACTTGACTAGTCATGTATCTGATTCATCGGAGGGGGTTCCAGTTTTTCGATCCTCTAGGGGAGTGTTCACCGTGCGAGGAAAGTTTGGGGGCTTCTGTGCAGGGGTTTGAATGAGCTTCCCTGAGCATATTAAACCCCATTGGATATTTTTTTCATAAACGACTTGATGCTTGGAATATCAATTTTCTTTTTGCTATTTAAATTTTGGGCAGTAGAGGGATTTTTAAAAATAAACCTCTTGCTTCGTTTCTGCATTTTTTCCAGCCCCCCCTTTCAGTCAGACACAAGGCAAGTAGTGGCGCAGCAAAATCAACCAAATGATCTAATATAAGAAAGATACATCATTTTCAAAATTTTTAACTTTTGCATCCGGGGGTGAACCCCCTGCCAAACTCTAAGTGTCTTGCTTCTTTGTATTGGCGACAAAGTTTTTACAAACGGCCCAAGTAGTGGAACCTCAAAGCCTAATACCTGTATCTGCTTACATTTTCTAAAAAGAGACCCATCATGAAATTGGATCTGAGAACTGTGCCTTCTGCGAGGGGACGCCAAATTGAGTATCTTGTTTTATCAGTAGGATTATCAACCCAGGCCCTGCCCGAGGTGTACATGTTTAAGAATTTTTTGGGGTGTTGGAGAATCGGGTGGTGGTTCATTATGCATCAGCAAAACAATCACTAATGAGGGGCCTGACTGGGCATAGATTAAGTAATCTTTAAAATTGAAATTTTAAAAACGTGTGGGACTGAGCACACCCCCCTGGGGTTCCAAATTCAAAGCTTTAGTTACATTCTATGCCCCGGAAAAAACACAGGATTTTCTGGGGGACAGGTAACCTTTAATCCAGGGAAAACCCATCCCCAACACCCATTCGGGAAAGTTACTAATGTTTACATGTCGGTTGGCACATCGAAAGGGATTTAAGGTCAAGGGAAGGTAGGTAGGAGCTGTCCCGTTGGCAGGGTGAGAAAAGGGGCTTGCAAAGATTCCGCTCCTTCCATCAGAAACCATGTAACCGGGGAGACAAAAATTTTTGATTCTGTACATGAGACGATTAAGAATATTTTCCCCAAAAGTTTTAACAAGCAGTAGTAAGAGATTTGGGCGAAAAGGGTTTTTTTTGATTGGGCTTTGGAATTTGGAAAGATGAGGCTGTTGGTCCAAAATTGAGGGGCTCCCCAGTTCATACCATTTATATAATTCAAAATAATGGATTACCTTACTCAAAACAGCAATCGAGTATGTTGTAAGTAATAACCCTCCTCACCGGCGAGTGGGGTTTCCCTGTTAGTGCTGCATCAAGTTATAATTAGTGAAAGGAATGTTGCAGCATCGCCCTTTCCAAGCATAAAACAAACAAGTCTCTCCCTTGCATCATATTTGTCATTTAAATTTTGCCTGGTGGTACTGGGAAAATTGTCATAGCTAGATGAGCAGCCCAAACACTGAACTCATTTTCCCCCATGCAGGGTGAGGGGCCCATCAGCCCCGTTCTGTTCCCTTATTCTATTTTTGTCCCTCCATGCCCGCTAAGTGGGGTGGAACATTAAACCGTTGACAAATTTTTCCCAGTCTGTTTGCCGAGCTCTGTATACTTTTCTGGGAGCGAAGGGCAGTTTGGGAAAAGCCTCACATTCCAGGGGGACGATGGTTCCTATAGGGTAGCCCCGTCTGCGAGCAGTACTTTTAGTTACAAAGTTTTTGAATCATTTTAATAAGTTGGTTTTTGAAGGAGGTATGATTATTATGGAAGTTTTTTGGGTTTTAGGTACCAAGAGGGTTTTAGTGGCGGCTCTAATAGTTCGAATACTGCTCACAGGGGCATTGTTAAAGGGCTCTACAGAGGAACACTATAGGAATTAACCAGTCGTCCCTGTGCAACAAAGTCTAGCGATCGTGGGAAAATTTTTAAAAAGTTTCGTTTGAAAACCCCCCAGGAAGGGTTTTGTATTACCAATACAGGAGGTTAGCCTAGGAAATGATCAGCGCTATATCTGTTCAAGGGAAAACTCACAGGGCAGAATAATTTGAAGCCCAGGGAAGGGGGGGGGGGGGGGGGGGTTAAGGAAAATTTGGATATTATCAAGCGTTTAAATGGTTAAGCCAACTTTCCAAAAAATGTGGTTTTCCATTTGGCTTTTGTGTCTTGCATTGTAATCGCCTAATAAGGTAGGCTCAGAATGAGCACAAGTTGGGGCTCCAAGTAATTTAAAATTTTCAGCGGGGTACAAGTTTTAAAAAGTTGGGGCAGAGTTCCCTATAAAATCCTAAACCCGTGGTATTTTACCCTCTGTTTTTTATGGCAAGAAGTTTTGGGGGAATGATTTTTTAAAATATAGAAACAAGGTTATAGATTTGAAGTTATATGCAAAAATGATGGTAATTTTGGGGGTTGGGGTTTTTTTAGGGACTCTCATCTTTTAGACCCAACATCAATGGGTTCGGTGGTTACTTTAGGGTAAGGTCAGGGAAGTCTTTTTCTAAGTGATGAATATTCCGCTTTAAAATAGAAAGTTTATACGGTTTTGATCCATTTTAAAGTCTGGGATCACTTTAGTTTTTCCGCATAATGAAAATTTTTTTTTATATAAATAGCAGACCTTATCAAGTCAACAGTGCTACCTTGTCCCTGAGTTTTTTTTAAATGCACTTGTTGTAAGACCTCGTGGGGGGTCTTGCAAAACCCGAGCACACGCTGTTTATGTTGAATGTATGATAGGGGACACCACCACTCACATTCCCCCTCCACAACATTACAGCAACCAACAGCTGTCATCACCAATCCACTACTAAAATTTTGGGTTTTACTTTTTCAACCCGTATTGTATTCAACATTAATGCTATTTTCTATTGGTTAACCTCATCACACTCTGCACCACCCTTATATTACCTCATACTATTACTAACTTATAGACACCACCCCTCTCACACACTCTTCACCCCACTTATATTCTCATCATATTACTAAAATCATAGACACCATTGCCTTTAATTTTTATGCTCACTATAGTTATAACCAAGTATTAATCTCTTACTGTAATTTAAAAACACCACCCCACCCTTTTTCAGAGCCTTTCACTTGCTTTCACAAATTTGACAACTTGTTATTGGTACCTCTCACATCGAGAAGAGAAGAAAATTGAATGCTATATTTATTTTCTGTGAAAAAATGGGTATTAATTTTTTGCGTCGCAACTAAATATCCTGATCATCCCGTGCATGCCATGGAAAATACGAATGATTCCACTATGAAATAAAAATTTTTTTTTGTTAGTACAACATGTTCATCACCCAAAACCCGATTAATTCTCTGGACTCTGTCCGTCCCAAACTGATACTGAGTTTTCTCTAGCCACATATGTACATGTCTCTACCGCGGGGTTTCAATCAAATCAGGGAGCGAGGAGGCTTGAGTCTGACAATGAGTGTTAAACTCAGAGGCCAGTAAGGTACTGATTTTTTTTATAATCGTGATAAACGATTTGTGAGTCACTGGGTGCAATGTTAGGTAAGGAATTTGAAGGTGATGTTGATGACATTCTATTTGCACACGCGCACGTACGCACGCACCCACACCTCCGTCACTATGTCCTATAACTCGAGTAGCTTTGTGACACAGGATTTTCCTTCCCTGAAACCGTGCTGGCTACCGTGTATAAGCTTGTTCTTTTCTAGGTGCTCCACCACTCGTCTCTTGAAAATTTCCATTATTATTAGAAGAGTGGTGGAACACCTAGATAGGAACTAGCTTATACAATCAGCACGGTTTCAGGGAAGGAAAATCCTGTGTCACAAACTTACTGGAGTTTTATGAGAAGGTGACGGAATTAAGACGAGAGAGAGAGGGCTGGGTTGATTACATTTTCCTGGACTGCAAGAAGGCTTTCGACACAGTTCCTTACAAGAAATTAGTGCAAAAGCTAGAGGATCAGGCAGGTATGACAGGGAAGGCACTGAATAGATCAGAAAATACCTGACCTGTAGGCAACAGTCATAGTACGTGACGAGCGGGATTCCACAGGGATCAGACCTAGGATCGGTGCTTTTTTTCCGGAATATGTGAATGACATGACGAAGAGATAGACTTAGCAGTGTCCCTATTTGGAGAAGACGTGACGCGAATGAGAAGAATTCAGTCGGATGAGGATTAGGCAGGACTACAAAGGGATCTAGACAGGCTGCAAGCCTGGTCAAGCCAATGGCTCTTGGAGTTTAATCTCCACCAAGTGCAAAGTCATTAAGATTGGGGAAGGACAAATAAGACCGCAGACAGAGTACAGGCTAGAGGGTCAAAGTCCTCAAACCTCACTTATGTAAAACGATCTTGGTGAGTATAATACCGAGCATATCTCCTGAGACGCACATCAACCAAATAACTACTGCAGCATATGAGCGCCGGGGAAACCTAAGAATAGAGTTTCGACTCCTCGGAAAGGGAATCGTTCAAAACCCATATTGGAGTATGCACCACCGTTTGGAACCCCCCACCTGGTCAAGCATGCCAAGAGATTAGAGAAAGTGCAAAGGTTTTCAACAAGACTAGTCCCGGAGCTAAGAGGGATGTCCAACGAGAACAGGTTACTGGAAGGACAATGGAAGACAGGAGGAATAGAAAAGACATAAATACTGAGAGGAATTGACAAGGTGGATAGGGACAAGATATTTGAGACGAGACACAGCAACAAGAGGTCACAAATGGAAGATGGGGACTTAGACGAGTCACATTGATGTTAGGATGTATATCTTCAGTCATAGCTGTCAGAAAGTGGAATAGTCTGGAGAGTGATGTAGTGGAGGCAGGATCCATATACTGCTTTAAGAAGAGATACGATAAAGCTCATGAAGTAGAGAGAGAGAGAGGATCTAGTAGCGACAAGCAAAGAGGCTGGGCCAGGATGTATGGATCGACTGCTGCAACTACAATTAAGCGAGTACAATTTGGGGAGTGTATATACACACACACACACACACATCCCCCCAAAAAGTTTGTGATATGAAACTTTATGGGTTTAAATATTAAGATAGAGGAGAATAAAAAGGTGTAAATAAAATATAGAGGAGAATAAAAAAGGTGTAAATAAAATATAGAGGAGAATAAAAAAGGTGTAAATAAAATATATGAAGTTGGGGTACAAAGTAAACAGGTTGTCATAGGTAGAGTAATGGTTGTTATATTGTTGCTGTTTTGCCTTTAGTCTATGTGATAGAGTTGCCAGAAAGTTTTTAAATATATATAATAAAAATATCTTCTTCATCTGGATTTGTTTCGAGATTAAGTATTTTGTGAGTGCTAAGAATATTTTCACAAGATAGTTTAACCTGAGGTAACGGAATTATTAGGTAAAAGGGGAGAGGGGAGGGAATAAATGAATAGTCTCCCATTTCATCTTGTTTTAGAGGTTGGGGGGAGGAAGGAAAAAATGGTATTATATTCTTGTCCCAGGCTGTGTCTTAGAATTCGTGGGGAGGATTCAGTGGTGGCATTTTCTAATATTAGGAGATTTCCCAATTTTACTATCTTTTAAACTGTTAAGGAATATCATCGGCAGCGAGTCTGTAAATCTGTGAAGCAACTCATACGTAAACGAGCAGGAGTTCTTAGGTAAGTAATCAGATGCAAAATAAGTTACAGGATGATACTGAATGATTGTCGAGGAAATAATCTGATACACTGTATATTATATTCTATAAAATATTATAAGAAACGTTTCATAGGTACCTCATTACAGAGAATGTTTTTTTTTTATTTATGGAACAACGGAAGAACATGGAAATACTTAAAAAAAATTTTCTCAAAACATCAATGCCATTTAATTTCTCCATTTAAAAAGTGCAAAACAGAAATTATTGAAAAGGGATTCTGTTAAGTGTTAATTCTTATTAATTTACAAATTTTAAAGGTTATAAAAGAAAAGTATTGAAAAGCAAGTTTAGTTTAGCTGGTCTGTGGATTCGTGTAAAAGGTGAAATTTAAACACTGAAGTAAATAAGCGAGTAAAAGATATGCTGAAGTTTTATTAAGAGTTGGTTTAAATAGAGTATTTTAGTAATTTATCACTTATTTGGAGACACATGAGGGAGTAATAACTGCAATAATAACTATGATACTCTGAATATGGATTTAATACATCTCTGATAGTTCCTCACGGTAGATTGATGAAGCAAGTAGCGGCACGAGGGATAGGAGGGACAGGAGCTTCCGGTAATTAGTTCACTTAAATTGATGCTCTGATGGATCAGGGTTGACAGGGAACATTAACTAGATGAACATTTATTAATCGATTAAAGCATCAAACTCGAAAGCCAGTAAAAATTAAATTATCAGAATTCTTATCGGACAAAAGTCTCAACAGTATGAGTAAGAATGTTGGTCTTGGGTTGGGTAAAGAGAGACAACGGGTTAATGCAACTGTTATAGATCAACTTTAAGATCAAATAATTACCATGGGAACTGAGTGCTGCAGCTAACCAGCTCACATATAAAGGAAGTGAGTTAGCTCATTCTTGTATCGAGACTATGCTGTGAGGCCCCTAGCAATACTAGTGGCCAGGTCTCAGACCGAACCGCTGGGGCGTTGACCCCGGAAAGCCTCTCCAGGTATTCTCATTACTATAGCTGTGCGTACCACTAAGCTCCCTTCAGTCCACAGTTGGGTGGATTGGTTAGTTACAGATAATGTTAGTTCAGTGTAGTTAGTTATTACTATCCCACATTTACGGAACGTATGGTTGGTAAGTGTCGTATTCCTTTCCTGAACAATGGTGGTTTGGGTGTGACATTTATGGCAGAATGTCCCGTCCCGGGGTGATACTGAGTAATCAGTCTATTAACGCAGTTAATAGACAGATTTAGTCTATTAGAGCAGGTAATAGACTAAATCCCTAACAGAAGATAATACTGAGCCAGTATATAAATTGTGGGAAGTGAGCAGTATTGGGATTACTCTAAATGAGGGTTTCTCTGATACTTATTTCATACAAGAGCAAAATCTCAAGGAAGTAAAGTACGACAATGGGCACTAATGGGGTAGACTGCCGTAGAAACTAAATTTAAACAGGAATTACGCATTATAGAATGACACTTAAAAGCGCTGTTCCACGAACTAGGTAAGGCTCCAGAGTTATTAATTGCGTATGATAATGAATACTAATCTACAGAATTTCTCCAAACTGCGATAAATTAGTAAGAGAGAGTCTAATATCAATGGCAGAATTTCACTACAAGTCATGATGAGAATAATGTATTACATTTTTTTAGCGATGATTCCAAAATTACCTTATGGCGCGGTTAGGTTTGCAGTAATTGCAATTTATGCTAAAGGTAATAAGTTATATTTTATTAATTGTATCATTATAAATTGTACTTCTATATGTTGTCAAGCTTTTACCTGCTTAAATTACATAAGAAAACTGGGGCACTATGATGGCCTAATGACAAAAGAAAGGTAAGTAAATAGTTAACTGCACATTCTCATCGACACCATGCCCAGCCCTTCTAGGGTAGGGTAGGTGCCTGAGCCCGAGCCTTTAGCTCATAAGACTGTCATTCCCATTAGTCTCCTTGGGGCGGGGATGGCAGACCAGAGAGGCCTAGCTTGTGGCTAGGCCTGGGGACAGTTGGTCCCAAAGATGAGGAGGTACTTGTGCCTCCTCCCATGGGAGACTTAGGTCTCAGACACTCCCTAAAGAGGGAGCCAAGGCCGGGCCACCACTTGGAAAAGGCCCGGGCCGGGAGAATACCGGCTAATCTTTAATAATAATAATAATAATAATGCACATTCTGATGATTTTCCATTATTTGGATCACGTTAAGTACTTGTACTGCCGAGACCCATGTTTTCGTGGACTCTGTGTAACTGGGTTCCTCCCTCAGTTGAAGTCCAGACTTGTTAACGAATGGTAACATTGTTCCGTGGAAAAAAAAACGTAAATTATACTCGTGATATGTACAAAGTTTTATATATATATATATAAATTTGACTATTAACATTCATAAACTGTTGTGAGAAGTTATGGTTAAAGTTTGTTTGATAGCAGGAAGCCACTGGTTATGAATTCTTGAATAGATAACTGTTCAAAGATTTTATGAACAAATCTGAATCAACATTTTTGGATGAGTTACAAAGTGAGCGAGGAGTAGCTATTTCTTATTATATTTCACAATTTTGGTGATAGACATAACCTCTTCGAAGCTTTTATTTAATTGGGGTTAGATATTTTGTAATAATTTATGGAGTTGCATAAGGGAAAAAAGAGAAAGGGAAAATTACAATGAGAGGGCAAGAGGGTACCGGAAATAGTTACTAAATAGCCAGTTAGTATAATTTCCTTTATTTTTCATAAATTATATTTTTCACCACTATTATATAAGGAATATTACTTCCCCAAATTTTGATGAATTTTAAATTATGTAACGGAGGTAAGTAAGGCAACAGTATGTTGTGTCAAATGTAACACTTTAAAAAAGTTAAGTCAACTAAAACTGGGATTGTTATACATCGGGGTATACTTTTACTGGCATGTTGCATCTTGGAAACATCAGTGTCATGAATATAGTACGAAGGGAAAACCTACAGAGGAGGTACTATTATCATAGTATTTTCTGAAGTACTCTAGTCTTATCTTAAAATGAGCCAGGTAGTGAAAGAAACGTAGCGAAGTGCAGGAGTTGTGGAATAGAAGATTAAGGCTTTGAAGGCTATTCAGACCTCATTACACGAAACTTACATCTGAAAACAATCTTTTTGAAAAAGAAGGAAAATGTGATGAGAAGAAATTGACTGAAAAAAACTACTGGAAACGATTGCAATATAGAGAATAGTCATGTATGTAGTCATATCTGAAGAGTAAAACAGAAGTGATGTTAAACCGAAATGATTTGAGACAAAAACTCTGAAAAATAAATTTTGCATGTGACGAGCTGCCACTGAATATTGTGGAGTGCTTAATTAACTTTCCTGGATCTTCTTAAAGAAGCAGAACCGAAATCTGTGATTCCTCGTCAACAACAACTTGAAGCATACTTCATCCAGCATACGCAAAAAGATGATGGCTGCAATAAGAAATGAATGCCAAGATCTCTGCCGATTTAATCTATCAGAGTTTTGGATCAGTCGTAAGGGAAAGTCATTCTCGCTCGTAATATATTTGAAGAGAGACATTGTGTTCAACATAGCAAGTGCATATGAAGAGTTGGTTGACTGATATGCTACCAGAGGTAAATTAATGAGTTATAGCATAGAATACCTCGTCAGAAATTGAGCTTTTTTTAACATCTCTCTCCCTGGATTTTACGTCGCTGAATCTGAAGACGTAGCTTATTGAATCTGGAATGGGAAGATATCAAGGGGGACGTATGAGCTGCTTTGCTCATTCTCACCGTCGTTTACAAGGTCACCCTAGTCCAAAGGTCAATAATCCTTCTAAAAAGGGAGGAATTCAGAAAATCGCCTCACTTATGAATTCTATTTAAAGGTCAGCTTCTGCTGCACCATTCCTCCATCAGCGGTATTTATTTACAATACTTAATGGAATTCACAATTAAGATGAACAAGTGAGTTCTTTAAAGATCCAAACATATCAACGAAGCTGAATATTTGTTGAATGGTAGGGAGAATAAAGACATGCAATTATCTTCAACAGAAATCGCAGCCCTAAAGGAGGTTATGACAGCTCTTAACCCATCTGTGTGGAAGTGGATCAGGTGGAACAAGAAGAGAAAATTGTTATCTTAGTTGGATCAAACGTTATTATTCACCACTAATCTGTACAACAGTTATTTCTGACCAGTCCTACCATGAAATTTTGGCCATGTAGCAGTGAAACGATGAATGAACATAGTACTGGCTTTTATCAGAGGCAAAAAACAAAGAGGTTCTTCAAGAGATCAGGATCGTTTCTGCCAGCAAATCTGAGAAAGAGAAAACGGGCGGGAAGAGGGGTGAAATTGTACAAAAGGATGCCTAAAAGGGTTACCGTATTTAGTTCATACCCTCTTCAGCTAGAGTTTAACAGAAATCACCCACTGATGACAAGTTTTGAAAAAATTAAATAAGTGGATTGTGCTACATTCGACATAGAGCTCTTGGCTTATTGAAGAGATTCTCCTCCAAAGGCTCCCTGAGAAGAAACGAGCGTTGCACAGCCACTCTAACACAATTAAATTTCAACGTAGATGGACGTGCAACCATCCACAAACTTCTGATTAAGTGCTACCGAGAAATTTATGAGTATTTTCCTTGCTTTCATTTAATGAACTGTAATATGTGAAAATGGATGCAACTAATTTAAGTTCGTCTGCACCTTTGTTACAATTGTTTTCATCATTTTATGCGTTGTGATATAACTCATTGACAACTTTGTGCACCAATTCATTCAACAATTTTTCTAATTTTATTCAGCTAATTGGTGAAGATTCCTTATTTATACTGAAGTGCATGAAAAAATATCACTGAACATTCTCTCGTACTATAATATGTTAAATACATTATGTGAAAGGAAGTTTATTTAGTTGTCATTTTCTTGGATCTTGGCAGGTTTCGTGTAACAAATATTATGCGCATTTTCTCCATCTGCTTTTCTCTAACGACAAATGTAACTAATGGAATGACTTAAGAAATCGTAATGACACGACGGGCTGGAGTTTTGAGACTCTATGACCGCGGGTTCAATCCCGGCCGGGGGTATGGTTTAACTAATGGAATTCTTGTGCGTTATTCAAGTACTCACATTTAAAGGCAAAATATGAAGTAAAAATATTTGGTTATTATGTCGGACACTATTAAAATGTAAAGTATGGCAAATGAAGAAAATAATTTAATACAAAACGTCTCGATAGATTGAAGCAATATACACTTGGGGAGACAGGAGCTACTTGGCAACAGGTGTAAGTTGACACACTTGTAATAATTCAAATATTTACCGCTAGACGGTATTATTTACATCATAGGATCACCATGTGCTTCTTCACTCACCAACAAGATACCATACCAAGAGGTTGCAGCACTTAACTGGAGTGGGGAAAATTTGATTTTGATGCCGGTAAGTAAATTATCATTCGCTTATATTGTTTGCTGTAACATGTATGGGGATATAGATGAGAAATATCCAATTTAGCAATAATTTAACTTGGAGTTTAAGGATTGCTTACCCATGAAACAGTTTATATAAGGTTTATTAATATTTACTAAAACCATTTATTTATGAACATTGGTATGGTTGGGGCAAGTTGGCTCAACAAAAATAGGGCAAATTGGCACAGGAAGATCAACAAGAAACGCAAGTGTTTCAGCCTGCGAAAAATTTAAAGAAACTCAGGGGGCATTGACACCCCACAAGTTGATCGCAACAGCCCAGAAAATCTTGTTCAGTTCAGAATGTTTCTCACCTTCAAGGGAATGAACCAAGCCCCTCTACTTCGGATCTGGGGGAAAAAAACCCCAACTCCCGAAGAACTGAGGCCCATGCATAAAGCTGGTCCCCAAGAAGAAAAGTGGAATAACAGGAGGAAACCCCCTCTGCCCATTTGACTGATCCCAGTGAAAAAGAACCTTGAAAAGATATAAAAAGAAGCAAAGAAAAAAAACAATCAAAGAAATCAAAAGGGTTTTTCATGGTGACGAGAAAAGTTCAGATAAAGAGGACAGTCTTTTTCCAAAACAATCCACGAAAAGTATAGATACATTTGGGAAGTGCAAGTGGGGGCCACAAAGCCTGCCGGGAAAAATTTTGTTTAAGCAAAAACCCAACTGTGCTCAGATTTAAGTATTCTGTGCTTATTTTCAATTGAATGAAAACCCCGAGTCAGTTTTTAATTTTATTTTTTAAAAAAAGGTTTTTTCTATATAAAAAAAGTTTTTTAAGTTCTAGGGAATGATTATTTTTAAAGAAATTTTATGAAAAATCTATAAAAATTTTACTGTACATATTCCTAATTTACTTTTCTTTTTGCTGTCCCAATTTCCCCCGTACATGAGCATGTTCGCACATCAATTTTTTTTTCTTCTAAAGAATGCGTGCTTTTGTTTCGAAAGAAAATTTGTTTATTTCATGAAAAGAAGAGGAAATTTAATTTTTCACTGAAAATATAAAAAATTTAACAAAATCGTTTTGTTGTTTATATTTCGTCACCGAAAAGTAAAAAGGTGCCCAAATACCCCTCCCCCTACCTTCCGAACTAAAAGACCGAGTTTTTATCTCAGATTCCTAATCACCTTTCCTCCCGACGATCGATACCTGCACCATGGACTCGCTGTAGACCAGAAAATCTTATTGTAATTCACAGTGTATTATGAAGAGGTCGGATTTAGCCGGAAGAATACGTATATTTTCACTATTCCTCCTCCTCCTACAGTTCCGAACTCTTAGATCATCTTTGACAGGAGGTTTACGTAAGTTCCTCGTCTCGGGAAGATGAAAGTAGTGTATGCGCCTCAGGATATCGTTTGAGAATGCTGACCCACCCAACGTGGGCAGCTGACCCTTATATATTTCTTGGACTGTGCAAAATCTTGGTATTATTGATGTTAGAATTTAATTGTGAAGTATTCACTCTTAATGTTAAATTCAGCTTACAAGTTAGCACTAACGTCATCTACGATGGCTCTCATTTTCGGTCCGTTTCCTAGTCTATTGGAAAGCTGCATCTAGTTTTGTGATGTCATTCACTGTTCATACAGTATTGACGTCACTCATTCTTCATACAGTACGAGTGATAAAAGGACTCTTAATTCCGTTCATTACGTTTGTGTCCTGAGTAATACTGCCTTTGTTTAGTAAATCTAATCCACGCCCATTATATTTATATAGTTTAAAGGAAGAAAATGGTACAATATAATTCAATGTTTTCGAAAATAATAAGCTATACACTTCCATATATAAGGTTACCTTAGTTTCCACATATAGCAGAGCTACGTTTCTAAAATAATACAAAAACAAATAATCTATATTTTCAAAAATATCAGTATATGTATTACAAGATTACAACAAACAAAGATAACACTAGCCAACATATTTTTTTATCCAGTTTAGAAACTAAATTAACTAAATTAGTTGTTTTCACCTTACTTTTAGTCAATGTTTTTGCATTTACCATTGAAGAATTCCATGATGTGTTACCTATCACAAACATTATATGTCGTGCCGAATAGGCAGAGCTTGCGATCTTGGCTTAAATAGCAACGTTCATCTTGCCATATAGGACAAGTGAAAATCTGTGTATGCAATAATTTCGCAAAATCATTCTGAACCTAACGAGAAAAATATATTTCACTGTGTTTGTTTAGTATTAAATTATTGTAAACAAATCTAAAATATATTTAGCTCGGTTAGGCTAAAATAAATTGTTCTTGTTATAATAAGGTTAGGTAAGTTTTCTAAGTTTCTTTTGGAGCAAAATTAAAAATTTTTACACTAACATTAAAAAAGATGAGGGGGGGCACTTGTACCTCCTCCCATAGGAGACTTAGGTCTCGAGACACTCCCCAGATAGGCAGCCAAGGCCGGGTCACTACTACTTGGAAAAGACCCGAACCGGGAGAGTACCGGAGAATAAAAAAAAAATTAATATTAATGAAAAAATATATCTTTAAACGTATAAGAAAATTTTTTATAAAGGACATAATTTTAAACGAGTTCTTGCTAATTGACCAGTTTTACATATTCGGCATGACATTATATATATATATATATATATATATATATATATATATATATATATATATATATATATATATTATATATATATATATATATAATATATATATATATATGCAAAACAACCACACTGAATGAATAGAGAAATTCCAAGCACTTTCGTGACTACTCACATTATCAAGGATCTATGAAAGTAAAGCATCCAAGGAAGGTATATAAGGGGTCTGGCCAACACCTCACTATCAGATCCCACAACGGTTAAACACCTGACGCGCGCCGGCCCAACTGGACAGGTACTTTGCACAACCACCAACAAACTATTCTACCCAAGAAAATTTTAAAAATTATTATTTGTCCAGTGTATTATTAAATTCTTCCCAAATTCTATTAATTATAAATGGATCTAATTTATATAAACCAAAGGAAATATTCATATTATTGTCAAAACTGCTTTTTATGAAACAAGATTCAATTATATTCCTGTCGACCATGGACTTGCTTGATACTACTTTCTCAACTTTTTGAAAATCAATTGGATGGTTAAAATATCTTACATGAATAAATAGAGCATTGGAATCTTGTCCAGTTCTAATGCTATATTTATGTTGTTTTAATCTTAGTTCGAGATTTTTACCAGTTTGAACGTAATAAACTTTATCGCAAATTTTACAAGGAATCTTATAGACACATCCATCAGCATTTTGGGGGGAATTCTTTATCAAAAGTTTTTTTACTGTATCAAGATTTTTGAATACAACTTTAATATTAAAAGTCTTAAGAAGAGAAGGCATATCAACCAAGTTTTCATGGTAAGGGAGAACCAACATATTTTTAGTTGAATAAGGCTGGTTGTCCCTTTTTGGGTTGTAAAAAGTATTTCTAGCAACTTTAAAGGATTTATCAATTACATTTTTTGGTATTTTAAATCATTACCTATTTCATAAATTTTGGATATTTCCTCATCTATGAACTCAAGACTACAAATTCGTAAAGCTCTCAAAAACATTGATGAGAAAACAGACAGTTTGACTCTATCTTGATGCGAAGAATAATAGTGGACATAGGAACAGTTATTTGTAGGTTTTCTGTAAATTTTAAATTTGAATTCATTATTACCCTTAATAATTAAAACATCTAGAAAAGGCAATGAGTTATTTTCTTCAAACTCAACAGTAAAGTTTATAGAATGGGCTAAGCTATTTAATTTTCCAAGGAAATGGTGCATATGGTGGGTTGTGCAAAGGACCTGTCCAGCTGGGCCGGCGCGCGTCAGGTGTTTAACCGTTGTAGGATCTGATAGTGAGGTGTTGGCCAGACCCCTTATATACCTTCCTTGGATGCTTTACTTTCATAGTTCCTTGATAATGTGAGTAGTCACGAAAGCGCTTGGAATTTCTCTATTCTTTCAGAGTGGTTGTTTTGCATATTCTGAAATCACCTGTTTACTGTGATCTTATTGCATATATATATATATATATATATATATATATATATATATATATATATATATATATATATATATATATATATATATATATATATATATATATATATATATGTGTGTGTGTGTGTGTGTGTGTGTGTGTGTGTGTGTGTGTGTGTGTGTGTGTGTGTGTGTGTGTGTGTGTGTGTGTGTCGTGCCGAATATGTAAAACTGGTCAATTAGCAAGAACTCATTTAAATTAAGTCCTTTCTAAAATTTTCTCTTATACGTTTAAAGATATATTTTTCTCATTAATGTTGATGAAAAAAAATTTATAATTTTGCACCAAAAGAAACTTAGAAAACTTACCTAACCTTATTATAACAAGCGCAATTTATTTTAGCCTAACCCAACTTAATCTATTTTAGATTTGTTTACAATAATTTAATACTAAACAAACACAATCAAATATATTTTTTTCGTTAGGTTCAGAATGATTTTGGCGAAATTATTGCATACACAAATTTCCACTTGTCCTACATGGCAAGATGAGCGTTGTATTTATGCCAATGATCGCAAGTTCTGCCTATTCGGCACGACATATATATATTATATTATATATATATATATATATATATATATATATATATATATATATATATATATATATATATTTATATATATATATATATATATATATATATATATGTGCAATAAGATCACAGTGAACAGGTGATAATGTGAGTAGTCACGAAAGCGCTTGGAATTTCTCTATTCTTTCAGAGTGGTTGTTTTGCATATATATATATGTATATATAACACAATACACTGGTCAAGGAGCCAAACCCATGCTGTTTTAACCCGCCTCATGGTGAGAGAAAACGCATGACGCTGTAGACCACTAGACCACACAATCCTTAACAATGGTGCATCCAGCCAACCTAGATGTTGTATCCACCATCGAAGGACATACGGTGGTGTGGAGGCCTCTGAGCTAATTGTCAAGCCTAACGGCTTGACAAACAGGAAGTAGAAGCCGTCAGGAAGTAGAAGCCGTTAGGCTTGTCAAAGCCCGTAACGGCTTTAAAAAATAGTATATATACATCTTGAGGTGTATGTCTCACTGTCTATGAACTGAGAGTTTTCTTTAATCCCTAGTAAAGACGAAAATATTATTGACTGCTGGTAAACAGGTTAGTAGGAACCTTATTGACCCTCCTACGGTCGATAGGCTTGAAACCTCATTAACCTAACATTAAAGGATTCACATCTCCATGTATAATTTTTTTAGACTGTTAGTTGAAACACCTCCTGTCTAGGCTGAGGAACTAATCTCCTCAAACTTATTCTTCATGTCTAACTCCGTCTTTGCCTGATTCATATGAGGAACTAATTACCCTAAACAACTTCATCATGTCTTGTACCGTGTGCAGTGGGAATTTCTGTACAGAGTTGATAAGGGAAATGGCTGGCCAAACGTCTCCAGAATCAAGAGTCCAAATTCTTGCACATGTATCTTATTCATCTTCAATCCATGTATTTACATACACACAGATTTGTGTGTTGAAATAATTATGCAATCATTCTAGACTCTTGTTATAAGATTTAACTTAAGACATAATGAAATATTAAAATTAAAGTGTTTAAGAAAAATGAAGTTAGTTGGAGTTTACATATAGACATCGCATGATTTATGTACTGGATAGATATTACGGGATTTATGTAGAGAGATCACAAGGTATATGTAGAGGGAGAGTAATGCGTATATTTTTAGCGCGTATTTTGTGGATGTGTCTTGGTTCCCTGCCCTACAATGAAGTGCGATTGACCTGAAAGGTTTCAGGGCATCGGCTCCCCAAAGAGCCTTGGTTGTATATTCGTCTTGGACTGCGTATTCTTCGTTGTTAGTCTATCTTTATCTTTAATTCTATATATTATTTTCTATAAATGTAGTAGCAGTTTTTATGCCTGGTAAATGCAAAGACCAAGCAAGTCACGATTTTGTATGTATTAAGATACAAAAGAGGAGATTAAAAAGACCATTTAAGTTGTATTTTTTTTGTTTTAAAGCATAAAAAGGAAATGCAACGAGCACTTAAGTGGTGTTTGTGTCATAACAATAGTGACATTCTTAAAAGTAATATAATGACTTATTACAAATGATAATAAAGCACAAGTTTTATTAAATAAAGGTAAATGCAAGTAAGTAAATAAAGGTAAATGCAAGTAGGTAAATAAAGGTAAACATTACAGGTAAACATACAAAAGTTAAAATTCATTAAGATTTCTGCTAAATAGGTTACACTTGACTTTCTCTGGTTATCCTGCCTTATTTATAATATCCATGGATTAAATCTTCCTTCTCCTCCTCCTCCCTTATTTGTATCCTCTATCTCTGTCACCATTACAAATCCAATACATACAACCACAACAATCGCTACCACTATAAACCCATAATCATTTCTCACATCATTTACCTTCACTATTATCGCTACACACAACAGCTACGGTCATGACACGCTCATGACAACGGCAATTACAGCCCCACTACAGCTGCCCAGAATAACAACCATTTTAAAATCCAATAAACCAACAATCGCAACCCTAACACCATTACAACCATGACTATTTATATAGCTGGTTGTTACCATTACATCCGCACTACAACCATTATTTCCACAACCCAAACCATCACCACACCCACAACCACGACCACCACAAAGTGAACTACAACCACGCCACTCTATTGCAACAATAGCCAAACCCAAGCCTACAACCACTACAATCGGTACTAAATCCACCCATAAGACCTTTTTCTAAGCCTCTAGAAGAAATCAGTGGGGGGATATCAAGGTCCAGGCTTGACTGGGATCAGTATGGCTGTGAAAAGCGTTTGCATGGTTTCTGTCATAACGGGAATATTCAACCGATTGAAATGCTACTATATGGTCTATAAACTCACGTCCCGTTTTTGAAAATGGGACCATTTAAAAAGGGTGTTAAGGGGGCCTTTACAGCATTATGACAAATCCCTACAACTAAAATCAGTACGTAAACACTTTCCCACAACACAACCACCCATTACGTCATAAGCCCATAGTCTTCCCATCACAACCACAGTTTAACCATACTGCAACACCAACATGTGCAACTACATCACCAAAATTAAAACTTTCCCCGTCCACACAAAAACCACAACACACACACCACAACAACCCCGCCCTCTCTCCCCCTTCAACAGCACAAATGAACACACAAAACCACAATTGGCGGGGTGCCGTGCGCGACACCCACACCACCCCCAACACACACAACACACACACAGGATGCCCAGAGACGGGACCAGCAACAAGGGGCCCAAACGGGTTGGAAGTTGAAACCAGATGAATAAGGATGTTGGAAGTATTTCTTCAGCCACAGAGTAGTCAAATTTAAATTTTGGGTAAGAAAATTTTAGTGGAGGCGGACCCATACATGCTTTAAGAGGGGTAGATAAAGTAGGGTTTCAGGGAGATGACCTAATAGCGCCCAGTGAAGAGGGGGGGGCCGGGGATAGGACCGCCCCTGAAACCCTCAAACTAGGTGGTAATAGTTGGTCCAACGCCCCCCCGCTGATATCACACAAAAATAGAAAAGGGGCCCTCAGGGGGGGAAGTCGGGACTCGTGGAACAAGAGGCATGGGCCTGGGGAAGGGGAGTGGAGGGACGGGTATAGGAAAAGATAGACCAAGTGGGGAAAGCAAACTAGGAGAGTTACTGAAAGAATGGAGAAGAGGAGGCAGAAAAGTGGGGTCGCGAGCTGAAGCTGCAGAAGCCAAGTTTACAGCCCCCGTGGTAATTATGCTGAATGAGACTAGGGCCAACAACCATGGGGGTCAGGGGGGGGCAGCGGGAGATGAGAGGTGAAGAGAAAAAAAAAGGAGAAAAACTTAGTTGGTCATTAACAGGTCCCGGGAAAAGTCGGGGAAATGAAAGGAGCACGCTTGGGCACGAAGACGCAGTATATGTGAGGGGAGCGTGGCGAGGAGACAGGCCCCATGCGGAAGTGTGCCAGGCCACCAGATGCAGGAACTAAAAAAGGAGGCGATGGCTATGAAAAAAAAATGGGCCCCGGGGGAAAGGGGAAAAAAGCGTGGAAGGGAGGGGGAGGTAAATCTTCACCCGGGTTTTAGGAGAGCAAAAGGGAAAAAAGAGGGGAAAGAAAACAAGAGTTTGAGATATCATCAAACAGGGAGGAGGAAGTCTGAGGAAAAAAATTTTCAGAGAAACTGGGGAGACCAAAGGAAAAGAAATCGCAGTAAAACTTTTTTCAGAGCTGAAAGAGTGCAGGGCGGATCCTGCCGGAGAAACCCAACTACGGGAAATCAAAATATCAGGGGGTGTTTTAGACGAGACAGAAGAGGACAGAAGTCAATTAGCTGAGAGAGAGGTACGAGCAAAAGGGGAAAGAAAGAGGGGGACAAGGTAGAGTCGTTAGGAACCCCGATTGAGTGGGCGAGTCCCAGACCCCACGAAACCCCCCTCGGGCCCTTGTCAAACACCCCACATAACAACCCCCATTACAGTATGCAGTAGAACCCATGCACAGGCAAAAACCCCCCCCCCCCCCTTCCCCCCAAAAAACCCCAAGAATACGGGTTGGAGGGAAAAAATGAAGGTATGATATCCCAAAACCTCCCTTTTAAAAACAAAAAAAGTGGGGGGAGGAGTAAAATAAAAGAATCACGAGACATCATCGACATCATAACCTCCAGAAACCAAGCTCTCATAAATGATGATAAATCCCTTTTTCCAACTGATATCAGATATTGAGGAAAGACAGATTGAACAGGAAAGAGGAGTGGCATGCCCAAAACCAAAGGGGGTTTTGAGGAGTTGGAGAGGGGACAGGGGAAAAGCAAGGGACTACCCCAATAGGAACCCTTCAGATTGAGGTCCCAAGGTGGTGATTGGGTTTACGTAAAACCCCACAAATATAGCAGGAGGCCCAAAACAATGTGGAAAGTAAACAGAGACTTGGTCAACAAGCCGAAATGGCAAAAAGGGCCCGGGTACAGGCAGGGCAAAAAATACTGGCTGTGGGGGGGCTTAAGTACACAGAAATGACTGAAAAACCCGGGCCCCAAGGATCCCGAAACTTGGTGGGTAAAATGCTGGGGTTTGGGGTTAGAAAAAACCCCGTTTCAACAACCTTAGAGAGAGGTGAACAGGAAGACTGGACATCACTTGAAAGGCCACAGGAATTTGATCAGGGTTTGGCTTGGAAAACAAAGTAGAGCTACAAGTGGGGGAGGGAGGCAGGAAAAGCAGGAGAATGAAGCCAAAAATACAGGAGGGGGACTACCAAGGCCCGAGGAATTTCCCCCACGAGGTCCTTTGAACGAGATTGGACGGAAAGCGTAAAAGAAATGAAGGGGAAAATGTGAAACAAATGCATGGAAGTAGAGGAGAGGTTTGTACCCCAAGGCGAGATTTAAAGAAAAGTTCGAAGGGAGGCCCCGGGGCAATACCAAATAACATAAAAAGCGAGAGCTAAGTCTTTCCCCTAAGCTGTTTTTACAGTCACATCAAAAGAAAACACCAAAGATCAGGTAATCAGGCTGAGGAAGGAAAGAGGGGGGTTTTCAAGAGATGACCTTGAAATATATACGAGGGCTCAAAAACGAGATTTAAAGAATTACTTTTGGGAAAAAGAAAAGATTCCAAAGTGGACTCAATGGAAAGACGGAGAGGTGGGATTCAGAAACAAGTGCAGGAAACTATACATACAACCCAGGGGAGGGGGAAGGGTTGCTATGGGAAAGCATTTAAAGGCATGGGGCTGGTAACTCTCTGCGGGTCCCGAAAGGGTGCTCTGTGTACCTAACAACCCCAAACACTTTGGCCCAAACAGGGGGATACCCGTGGGATGGAAGATAGCGATGTAGTCCCAATTTTTAAAAAAAAGACAGCACGCGCATTAAACTGTAGACCAGAGTCACAGGCTGTGTGTATAGAAAATCACGGAGAAGATTTCAGGAGAAAAATGGTGGACTACCCAGAAAGGAATGAGCATATAAAAGACACCAGCACGGTTCAGAGGGGGAAATCCCGTGTCACGACCTATAGGTTTTATGAAAGGGGGACAGAAGTAAAACAATAGAGAGAAGGGTGGGAGATTCCCTTTTCTTGGACGTAAGAATTCTGTTGACACAGTTCCCCACAAGAGAGTGCAAAATTGGAGGACCCGGTAGGTATAATGGGAAAACATGAGTGGATCAGGAATACCTGACGGGGAAGGCATCAGGAGTCGTGGACGTGATGAGGTGTTAGAGTGGGCGCCCTTTGAGATCGGGGTTTCCCCAGGGGTCAGTCCTGAACCGGTGTGTTTTGGTATATATGAAGACTTAAAAGGGAAGGGAAAAGATTCAGAATGTCCCCGTTTGCAGACAAAAATGAATTCTAAGTTTTGAGTTATAACCCGAGCTTTGGTAAGATGGGGAAGAAACAAAGGATGGGTAAGGAGGAAATATGAAAAAAGGGTGGTGGGGGAGGGGATGGGGGTAAAAAAGGTAAGTGGCCTCGACGTAAAGATAATGAGAATTTAACGGGGAGGAAAGGGAGGAACTACGGAGGAATTGGCAGGCTGAGGCCCGGTCCGAACTGGTTCCTGAAGTTCAACCCCACCAAATTTCAAAGTTTTTAAATGGGGAGGGCCAAAAAAGACCGCTGACAGAATACAGTCCAGGGGGCCCAAAAACTAAAAACTTTACGCAAGGAAAAAGGTTTTTGGTGTGTTAATACTGAGTATTCATGAGGCGCACATCAACCAAATAATGCTCCCGCTGTGGGGTACTGAAAAACCTAAGATTGCATTCCGGCCTTCAGTAAGGATTCGTTCCTGACCCTGTACACCGTGTAAACAGGCCCTATTGGGATGAGCTCAGTTTGGAAAACCCTACTTGGCCCAAAAAACATCAGGAAATAGAGAAAATCAAAGGTTTGCAACAGGCTGTCCAAGGGGTCGGGGATGTCCTACAGGGGGAGGTTAACGGAAAATGACCCGAGAATGGAAAACGGGGGAAAAAAGAGGGAACATGATAAAGACATAAAATACTGGAGGAATCGCAAAGGTGGACAAAGACAGGATGTTCCCGAGATGGGACACAGCAAAAAAGTGGTCTAAATTTGGGGTGAAAACTCAGATGAATCCGGGAAAATTGGGGATGTCTTCAGTCAGATTGTAGGAAGTGGATAGTCTGGAAGGGGTATGGGGCTGTGCCTCATAAGCTTTTAGAAAAAGACAAAACTATGGAAAAGGGAGAGAGTGGTAGTGCGACCGTAAGAGGCGGGGCAGGAGCTATAGTGGACCCCTGCTACTATAAATGGAACACACACAAAGGGCACACAGCGTCAGGCACACACACACCACACACACACCCCAACACACCACACCCACACACACAAAACAACACCACACCCCACACACCACTATTTCTTTAGTCATAGAGTAGTCAGGAAGTGGAATAGCAGCAAGTGAGGAAGTGGAGGCAGGAACCCTACAAGCTTTTAAAATGAGGGATATAATGCTCATGGGGCAGGGGGGAGAGAACAGCGTACTCAGTGAAAAGGGGGGGCCGGGGCCCAGTCTCGACCCCCGCAACCCCCAAATTGGTGGTTAGGCGAATACATACTCACACACACAACAAAACACACTCACGCCGCACCCATGCAACCGCACACACACTACAACCACCAAACACACACCCCACCACACACCCCACACACACACACACCCCCAAAAAACACACAAAAAATCATTGTGTTATTATTTCTCCCTTCTGAGACACAAATCCTCCTCCAACCAGTATTATCTCTCTCTCTCTTTCTCTCTTTTTTCTTTTTTCCCCCTCCCCTCTCCTTGTCCTTAAAACCTTCCCTCCCTCACACGGCTGGGTCCCCCTTTCATTTTCCCGGCCCTCTTGTTTTTTCCAAACCGCTACCTCCGTCCCCCAACCCCCCCCGCTATATTTCTTTTAAAACCATCTTCAAAAACCTCATGTTTCATTAAGGAAACCCTTTTTTTTTCTATTAGAATATCTACACCCAAACCCTTTCAGCGCGCAAAATGACGTCTCTGTTAAAACCCTGCGGTTGCACCAGATTGACACAAAGAAAATTACCTCTCAAATCAGAACCCACGCAAAAGTGTCCCCCATTCTATACCTACCCTCCTGTGGACACCCCCTTTTATGACAGGGGCTGAGCAACCAAAAATTTGATGGGATAAAGATCTCAGATGGGGTTTTGTAAAAAAACCCTCCAGTTTTTTAAAAATTGAGCCCGCCCCCATAGGGGAATCTTTATTTGGGGAAAACGTTTCGACCACAGTGGTTCTCAGCCAAAATCCCAAAGCAGAAAGGTGTAAGGAGAGGAGGGATTGAGGTAATCATTTCCTCCCCTGGTTTCGATGTGTTAAAGCCCTTCAATCTTGTAAAATGAAACGCACGGGCCTTTTATTACAAGGGGGAAAAAATGCATCATCAGGGGATCTTGATACAAAAAATTTTCTCCAGCTTGTCCTACCTTTGGACAAAAGCCCTACTTCGACTAGTGGTTGGTCCACTATGACCCCGCCTTCCCCTGTTTCCCCTAAACCTGACTAAGTTTTAAGCCACGTCTAGGGCCCCTATGCTGTACTTTCTACAAGATTGAGGGAAATAAACCCCCAAAATCGATCCGGCGAGGGACTGATTACCTCAATTCCCCCTCTCCTTGAAACCTTTTGCCTTGTATTGGATTGATGAACCCACGGGTGTGGCAAAACCCCTTTTCCCAAATTTAAAAGTTTCCCTTGGGTAAGTGTTTCAATCTTAAAACTTGGGGCTTTAAAAACCCATTCATCAATCCACTTTTTTGCTAGACACAAAAGGGTATCCCGGAAAATATCCCTTTATTTTACAGACTAGCGTATATCTGGCATTTTCGTTTTCCTTTAAAGGTTTACCTTTTAAAGTTTAAAGGGGAGAAGGTTGGGGAAATTACTCGTCCCCGGGCTTTTGGGGTTTCCCATCAAACGAGATCAACTGAGTCGCTTATCTACACTATAGTAAATTATAGAATTTGGGGGGGTTCCCGTAATTAATATTGGAATTTTTGGGGTCAACACTTACCCCACCCCCCCCACTTTTACAGCAATTTAAATGAGATATTGTGCAGCGCTTGGGTAAAAACCTTTCCGTGGAAAAAAGTTTCGCCAGCCCGTGGTTCTTCCCGTCCAATACAAAAAATGAATTTGGGGGAAGATGAGGAGAAGTTTTTGTGTAATCACTCCCCCAGCCCCGAGTCGGTTGTGTTGTTCCTCAGTTTTAACAGGAAATGCAGCAACGCAAAGAGAAAGGGCTTAGTTTTTGCAGACAGGTGAGGGAAAATGTCGGCGGAGAGGAACGTTTCCACTATTTCTAGGTGAGGGCTTGTCCCGGTAAAATGTTTGTTTGCCCTGAAAAAAAACACAATTTTTGTTTCATACCCTTTGCTAATTTCCTTACAGGTGAAAAGGGCTGCCAAAATTTTAGTTTCAGGTGTTAAGTCGTCTTCTTGTCTGGAGTTTTTCCCCTGAGTGATTGGACCCCATCTCCGGAGCTGGGCCCACAGCGTTTTGTTTAAAAAAACAGGATCAGTGGTGTTTTCCAGGGGTTATTTCCCCAAACGGCGGCAATTCGTGCAAAACAGTGGGGGCGGTGAGAAAAAATCTTAAATATACAATAGATTTATTTTTCTTTAATTTGATTTTGTCACAGGGAGTTTAAAAAATTTTAGAACTGGGAAGCCCCCTGCTTTTTATCGAGTCCATTGACAAGGTCCAAAAAAGTTTCTTTTAGCTGGTCAGGGGCACCTGTTTTATCCGACGTCAATGAGGGGGCCCCAAGAACCGGGGAACTCTTTTAAAATCCTTTCCATCAGAAGTTGGGGCAGTGTTTTTTGGAAAAAAGCGTAACAATGATTTTGTGGGTTCTTGACTAATGGCTAGGCGGAGGGGCCCAAATACAGACTGGCCTACCTAGGGGTTTCCCTTTCCCTGACAGTCCTTTCTAAATCTGCTACACTCCGTGAGTACAAGACCTTGTCTTTCAGCAAACCCTTCTTGGACTTCCTTAAGCTGTGTATTCCCCCTTCCTTGAGTCTTTTCCAAGTGTTTATAAACTGGTTTTGTAAGCTTTTGTTTGATTTTCCCGTAATTAAAAAGTAGCCCCTGATTCTACATAGTCCACTGGGAAATTTTCTTGGACCCAAAACCCCGCAGTCTTTTGACCCAGGGACTGGCGTTGTTTATTAGTGGGGGGGGCGCCTCTAGATTTTTCCAAAAAAACCATTACCCCACTTGTCAGCATGATTACTCTTCATTTCGGCAATTACGAAATAAGTGTTGCTGGGCGGTTTTGAAATTTTGTTTGACTGTCTTTTTAAACCCCGATTTAGTGGAAACTGAAGGGGATGATGGGTGTTCGTTTACTAGTACTCTGCATACGGCACAGTCAACAGTCCTTTATTAACACTAGATTGTACTTCTACGCATAAACAGGTCAACGTTTTACATTTCATAAGCCCGTAACAAGAAGCCCGGGCGCAAGGTATTTAAACTTATGTTTTTCATAACTCACTGCTGAATTTGGAACACAAATGAAGTCAAGAGCGAGCACTGGCTTAATTTCCTGGCCTGCTGAACTCTGGGTATGTTCGAAAAGGACTTGGTCTAACTGCTCAACAGGGAAGGTTAGGCTGCCTTGATAGACAGCGTTAATAATATTAACGTTCTTGCCGTTTTCTCCAGAAGGCATTTTTGTCATACCATACATTTAAAATTTTGAACTACACACAAGTCGATTGTGCCCAAACTCCCTCATCAGTTATAACTCATGCTACATTCACTACACACAGACATTCTGAGTGTCCTTTGCATGATGAACAACTATTAAAAAAAAAGGCGAGTCCAAAAAAGTGAATTTTAAGTGACATGTTATATTCCATGTTCTTGTAAGCCTTGATGAGGTTTTCCACCAATTCTTCATAGTTGTCTTCCCTTCTGTTTCCGAGAAATCCCACCGTCACTAATTTGAATGCTTCCCAAGCAGCTTTCTTCTCTCCATGAAGGTCTGAGTCAAAGTCACCACCTTTAAGGAGCTCTCGAATCTGAGGACCATCGAAGACTCTCTTATCTCTGCGTCGCTCAGTGAGGGGAATTTTGACGTTAAATACTTGAATCCCTGACCAGATTTGTCCATAGTTTTTACAAAATTTTTGATGAGCTCCAATTTTATGTATAGTGGTGGTAGCAAAATTTTGTTTGGTTCAATGAGAGGTGGATGTTGAACATTTTTCATCCCAGGCTCCAATGATTGACGAGGTGGCCAGTCTCTCCTGATGTAGTAGAACCCTCTTGCACAGCTGTGCCATTCACATAGTAAGCCCTGCAAGCCCATCACAAGAGCAGATCACCTACTTTTCACCTCAAAATATAAACTTGCACAGCACAGCCACCATAGTCAGATCATTTCAGTTCAGCTCACCCAGGTAATATCTCAGTCCTATGAAATCGGCCAAGCAGAAGTAAGGAACAGAGACTTGATTGCCATTATGAGAGTAATTCCATGATATATTAAAACTGAGTGATTTATGATCCCTTTCCCCAAGCTCATCTTCAACCTCAAGATTATTAATTGGTGATTCCCTGCTGGCAGGAACCAAGTCAAGCAGGTTATTTCGTCTAGTTGGTTCTGTCACAAGCTGTTTTTTTTTTTTTAATCCTGAATCGTATCAAGAAAGTCACTTGACTCTAAATTTCCTGTCAAATCCTGTTAAAATCTCCCATTAGCAAAATTTCGAATGTAAATGCCTTACGAATTTCATCACACAGAAGTTTCCTGATCTCCTTATCAAGGTTTGGGGACCTGTAAATCACACCCAAGATTAGTTTTTCACTGCCCTCCAGAAGCTGTAGTCACACAGATTCAGTGGCTGACACTTCTAATTTCATATCTTGTCTAATGCAACAAGTTAAATTATTTCTGACATACATCGCTACTCCACCACCCTTCCTGTTGCCCTTCGGTTAATTT
>NC_069416.1:23076882-23089382 GCF_026875155.1 Cherax quadricarinatus | reverse complement strand
TACTTCCTGTTACCTGTCCCTAGTTCCATATTTTTATTGCCTTGCAGTTTCGTGTATATTATGATGCGTGTTTATTCTTTCACAGAAATATGATATTGGAAAAAAATAGGTTGCTGACCCCGGATTTCCTTCAAATTATTTTTTTACATGTCCCCAGTAACACTGTACGGGCATCTACCCCTATTCTACTTCACTTGTATGCCCCGAAAAAAAAAAATTTCCCCTATCCTTTCTGCCTGGTGACAGTAAAGGTGGAAAGTATTTTTGGGGGAACCCAGGCTTTTGGCTTGTGGGTGAAAATTGGGGAGGGGGAAGGGGTGATTACATTATAGTGTGGGGAGCGGGTGGGGGTCGGATAAAAATCACGTTACATCCTTTTCCTCCCGTGGTTGGAATGTTGGGCTCGATACGGCGTATGCTGTCAGTGGCCCTGAAAAACCCAAAAGTTGGAATGTTATATTTTCTCTCTATTTAATTTTTTTTTTTTTTACTGTATACTTTCCCGATTCTTTCTTCGTGAGCCCCGTTTTTTTATTTTCTTGTCTTAATGATTCCTCACATGATCTATGTTTCTTATGACCCCAAAAAATTTCTTTTCATTGGCACCATAAAAACGTTAAAACACGTTATGGGAAACATGGATGGCATGCACTTTCACATTTCTGTCACTCTAACATCCTACTATTAAAATCCCAAATTTTTCGTATTTCCCTAAAGGCTTACTCTATGGTTCATGGGGTTATCGAGGGTATTGTGGAAAGGGTTTTTTTAACGATTTACTTGAAAAGTAGAAACCTGGTGCTGGCAAAATGTTTTCAACACTAGTTGTAAATAAAGTACCCTATTTTGCTCTTAATTTCACCACATTAAAGAGGTTACTTATCTTACACTACAGTCTACGTATATACGCGCTTACTATGTATTTTTCTCGTTTTTTAGTTGGGCTTTCTTTCCTTTTCTTTTTCTCTCTCTCTTTTTTCCCCTCTCTTTTTCTCTCTCTCTTTTCCCTTTTTCTCTCTCTCTCTCTTCTCTCTTTTCTCTCTCTCTCTTTTAAAAAAAAAAAAAAAAAAAAAATTTATTCAGACACGACACTCTGGCTCCCTAACTCCCTCAAAAATTGGCCTATGGGGGATACTTTTTCCTTTATTTTGGCACATGGTTGCTTTATTTGTAGTGATTGCAGCTTGAAGATTCTGTATAGGGTTTACTGGCACAGTTTTATGTTGTAGGAAAATCCCATGTTCTATAGTGTTTTAATTTTCAAAATTGTCGTTTTTTAAACCATTCATCACAATTCGAACCCGCGTATCATGGGGAAATTTCTACAAAGACTTCTTCCACACTTGTTCAACCTTTGGCGAAGACCTACTGATATGGTGGTTTTCCCCTAAAATCCGCCTCCCCCTGCTTCGCCTCACCTGACTACAGTATATGAGCCACGTCTATTTCCCCTTTCTGTACATTCTACAAAATTGATGGACTGAAACAGATTTAGGTGAGGGATGATTTTCTCAACCCCTCTCTCCCCTTAATCTTTTGCTTTGATTGGATGATGAAGCCACTTATTATTAAAATTTTTCCCAAAAATTTTATTTATTTAAATGGATCTAATTTTTATAAACCCAAAAGGAAAAAATTTATTTATTGTCAAAAAAGCTTTTTATGAAACAAAGATTCAATTATTTCCCGTCGACGATGGACTTGCTTGATACTATTTTTCAACTTTTTTAAAATCATTGGAATGGTTAAAATTCTTTACATGAATAAATAGGATTGGAAACTTGTCCAGTTCTAATGCTATATTATGTTGTTTTAATCTTATCGAGATTTTTACCATTTGCGTAATAAACTTTTGACACATCCTCAGCTTTTTTGGGGGAATTCTTTTTTCAAAAGTTTTTTTTGTATCAAATTTTTTAATACAACTTTAATATTAAAGTCTTAAAAAGAGAAGGCTTTAACCAAATTTTTATGGTAAGGGAACCAAATTTTTTAGTTTTAATAAGGTAGTTGTCCTTTTTGGGTTGTAAAAAAATATTTTTTTTTTTTTTTTTTTTTTTTTTTTTTTTTTTTTTTTTTACACAGGGTTTGACAAGGTTAAGGATCCCTAGCTTTATTGACAGCTATATTACAGGTTAAGGATTCCTAACTTTATTGGCAAGCTAAGAGCTGTTACCTACATCAGCTCATTTGAAAGCATTTTTATTGTTATGAGACATACAAGTACGGGACAGGATGAAGTTGGAGCCATCTGTGGGCCAGCATTTTCATTTGATCAACTGACTTTATCTCGTTGACCTCATTATGCTGTACGAATGTGTTCCATACTCGAGTCATCCTGGGTATGTATGATCTCAGATGGAGTGATGTTCTGGAGAAGGGTACAGCCAGAGTGAAGTTGCTGCTTTCTGCCCGTCTTGTGGCATAAAAGCTTGTTTCACGCTGTCCTCGAAGTGGATCCAAGTGTGGTATTTTGACAATATTGGCCTTGTACATAACAGTAAGGCCACCCACATCCCTCCTATGTTGAAGGCTCTGCTGAAATGACAGATCTATCCAGGATGGGTCCAGGCGAGAGATGAGACGTCTTGCTCTGTTCTCTACTCTCTCAAGCAGTCGCAGATGAGAGGGGGGGCAGGCAAACCAAGAAAGTGGAGCATACTCAAGGTGTGAGCGTACTTGCGCCTCGTACAGGATCTTGCAACCCCTACTGACAAGAAGATGCGAAATACGGCGAAGTGCTGTAAGCTTCCTGGCTGCCTTGTTTGCAAGATTTACAACATGGTTCTTCATGGTTAGTTTGGAGTCAAATTTCACCCCAAGGATATCAACTTCTTCTCCAGGTGCCAACATCGTTCCATTCATCCTTACTACTGCACCAGCATTACCATCATGGTGCCTAGAGACGATCATCATTTGCGTTTTCTCAGGTGCAAATGTTACTTGCCATCTATTTCCCCAAGCTGATATAGCTCTCAGCTGGTGATTGATGTAGCTTAGAGCAGCTGGCATTTCTTCTCTTGGATAAGTGAATGTCAGTGTACAGTCGTCTGCATATGCATGTGATTCTGGGATGAGATGAAGAAGGTCGTTGAAGTAGACATTCCATAACAGTGGACCCAGCACGCTTCCTTGTGGAACGCTTGCCCCAATAGGATGCCTTGCTGATTCCGTTCCATTGAGGGCTACACTTAGAGATCTACCATGAAGGTAATCACTGAGGAGACATAGCGTAGAGCCTGCAATTCCCAGTGCTTGAAGTTTTGCTAAGAGGCCCTGGTGCCACACCCGGTCGAAAGCGCCAGCAATGTCCAGTGCTACCACACATCTGACTTTGGATTCATCCAGTGACTGGTGCCACTTAGTGGAGAGGTTTAACAACAGATCAGCAGCAGAGTAACCTTTCCTGAAGCCATATTGACGATCACAAAGTAGTGAGTGGTAGTCAAAAAAATCTGTCATTTGTCTTGAGATTATTGTCTCAAGGATCTTACCAGTGATTGACAGGAGTGACACTGGTCTGTAGTTGCTGATTTCTACTCTGCTCTTCTTTTTGTGAACAGGGACTACATTTGCCTCTTTCCATGGAGAGGGCCATTTACACTAGGCAGTGCTGAAAGATGCGAGTTAGAGGTGCTGCCAGCTGGTCTGCACATCTTCTCAACAATCTTGGGCTCAACTTGTCTGGGCCCACAGCCTTTTCTTGGTCAAGTGATTTAAGAAGGAAATGCACCTCCTCCTGCCTTATTGTCACCACTGACAGTTTTGACACAGTTCTTGCAGCTAGCCAAGGAGGGTCCCTTGCTGGATCAGGAACTTGCATTTTGGTAGCAAAGTGTTCAGCAAAGATTTATCAATTACATTTCTTGGGTATTTTAAATCATTACCTATTTCATAAATTTTGGATATTTCCTCATCTATGAACTCAGGACTCCAAATTCGTAAAGCTCTCAAAAACATTGATGAGAAAACAGACAGTTTGACTCTATCTTGATGAGAAGAATAATAGTGGACATAGGAACAGTCATTTGTAGGTTTTCTGTAAATTTTAAATTTGAATTCATTATTACCCTTAATAATTAAAACATCTAGAAAAGGCAATGAGTTATTTTCTTCAAACTAACGTAAAGTTTATAGAATGGGCTAAGCTATTTAAATTTTCCAGGAAATGGTGGTATATCTCCCATTTTGGCATAAGCACAAATATCATAAACATTTCTGAACCATTTTGCTCTTTAGGGAGGATTGTGTTAAGCAACTTGTTTCCCAAAAAATTTCCATGTATGGTTCTAAGAAAGGTGAAAGAGGATTTCCATTGCATCCCAAACTTCTGAGTGTAAAATTTATCTTTAAATACAAATTTTTGCATCAAAAAGGGCAAAGTTTATTAGTTTAATGTAGTAGGAACTGGCAAGGTAAAATCTATTTAAAGAGTTCTTCGATAAGAAACTAAAAAAATTCATCACAGAAACTTTCGAACAAGAGTAACTAAAACTAACATGTTAAAATCATTTAAGTCAGTAAAGGGGCCCTTAATTTACAACTAAGTCTATGTTGTTTTTAACATTAAGTTAGAAATTTCCCAACAATAGGGCTTCAAAATTATCAACAAGCATTTGGATAATTTATATGAAACTGACCTATGGAGCTAATAATTGGTTGACTGGATTCCCTGGTTTGTGTGTTTTTATTAGTCCATATTGTAAGGTAAAGATGGATTAGTGGAAGTAAATTGTTTGATAATTCATCTTTGCCTTTCAGTAGAAGTTTTTTTGTTTTATTGAAATTTTCTTGTTAACGTTTCTAGGGGATTTTTTCCTTAAACTTTAGAATAGGTTTCGTATCATCTAAGAGATTATTCATTTTTTCTTGGTAATCATTTTCTTTCATTTTTCTTTTGCATTTATTTTGTCTGCTTTGTAAGGAGCAAATTTTTATTGTTATTAAGTGTATCATAAGACTTTAAAGAATCTTTGGGGAAACTATTGGGAATGTTTGGTTTTAACAAGAGCTATATCCCATTCCTTTATAATATTAATTTCATCAGAGGATAAATCAGAAAGTTTTTCAAAGTTAAAAAGGCTTTTGCAAATTTCAACTTATTTAAGTTTTTTGAATTTGCAAACTTAGGCCAAAAACCTAGAGCAGCGGTTGTAGCACTCAAAAATATTATTCCGAAACAAATCCAGATGAAGAAGATATTTTTATTATATATATTAAAACTTTTGGCAACTTTTATCCCATATGGACTAAAGGCAAAACAGCAACAATATAAAAACCATTAATCTACCTATGACAACCGTTTTAT
Source organism: Cherax quadricarinatus (assembly GCF_026875155.1). Taxonomy (NCBI): domain Eukaryota; kingdom Metazoa; phylum Arthropoda; class Malacostraca; order Decapoda; family Parastacidae; genus Cherax; species Cherax quadricarinatus. The sequence goes on along the minus strand of NC_069416.1, from coordinate 23,084,074 downwards.
TTGTACCCCCAACTTCATATATTTTATTTACACTTTTTTTTTCCCCTCTATATTATATTTTACACCTTTTTATTTCCTCTATCTTTATATTTTTAAACCAAAGTTTCATATCACAAACTTTTTGGGGGGATGTGTGTGTGTTTTGTGTGTATATACACTCCCAAATTGTAACTAGTTAATTGTAGTTGCAGCAGTCGATCCATACATCCTGGCCAGCTCTTGCTTGTCGCTATAGTTCCTCTCTCTCTCTACTTCTTTGAGTTTTTTATCGTATTCTTCTTAAAGCGTATATGGATCCTGCCTCCACTAAATCACTCTCCAGCTATTCCACTTCGACAGCTATGACTGAAGATATACATCCTAACATCAATGTGACTCGTTCTAAGTCCCATCTTCCATTTGTGACCTCTTGTTGCTGTGTCTCGTCTCAAATAATCTTGTCCTATCCCCTTGTAAATTTCCCTCTCAGTTTTTTATGTCTTTTCTTTTCCCTCCTGTCTTCCATTGTCCTTCAGTAACTGTTTCTTTGGGACACCCCTCTTAGCTCCGGGACTAATCTTGTTGAAACCTTTGCATTTTTTAATCTCTTGGCGTGCTTGACAGGTGTGGGTCAAAACGGTGGTTGCATACCCCAATATGGGTTTGAAATGATTCCTTCTAGGAGTCGAAACTCTATTCTTAGGTTCCCCCGGCGCTCATATGCTGCAGTTAGTTATTTGGTGATGTGCGTCTCAGGAGATATGTCGGTATTTATACTCACCCAGATAGTTTTTACATAAGTGAGGTTTGAGGACTTTGACCCCTCTAGCCTTTTACTCTGTTTTGCGGTCTTATTTGTCCTTCCCCAATCTTAATGACTTTGTCTTGTTGGAATTAAACTCCAGTGCCCTTTGGGTTTGCCCAGGCTTGTAGCCTGTCTAGACCCCTTTTGTAGTCCTGCCTAATCTTCATCCGACTGAATTCTTCTAAATTCGGCGTCACGTTTCCCCAAATAGGGCACTCCCAAAAGTTATCTCTTCGTCATGTCATTCACTTATTCCGGAAACAGCCCCGTTTCCTAGGTTGATCCTGTGAATCCGCTCGTAAAGTACTATGACTGGTTGCCTACAGGTCGGGTATTTTCTAAATCTATTCGTGCCTTCCCTGTCATTACCTGCCTGATCCTCTAGCTTTTGCACTAATTTCTTGTGAGGAAACTGTGCCCGAAAGCTTCTTGCAGTCCGGGAAATGATCAACCCAGCCCTCTCTCTCTGTCTTAATTCCGTCACCTTCTCATAAAAACTCCAGTAAGTTTGTGATACAGGATTTCCCTTCCCTGAAACCGTGCTGATTGTAAAAGATAGTTCCTATCTAGGTGTTCCACCACTCTTCTATAATAATGGAGATTTTAAAAGGAGACGAGTGGGGGAGGCACCTAGAAAAGAACAAGCTTATACACGGTAGCCAGCACGGTTTCAGGGAAGGAAAATCCTGTGTCACAAAGCTACTCGAGTTATAGGACATAGTGACGGAGGTGTGGGTGCGTGCGTACGTGTGCGTGTGCATATAGAATGTCATCAAACATCACCTTCAAATCTTACCTTAACATTGCATCAGGGGATCATGAAATCGTTAACACGATTATAAACAAATCAAGGAAGGGGGTTTGGCTTTGCTTACGGGCCTCTGATTTTAAAGCATTTCAATGCATGAGTCAAGCTTTTGACCTTACTGGCTGTGAGTTTTAGCACTCAATGCCATGAAGTTGAGCTTTGACCTTACTGGCCTGTGAGTTTTAGCACTCACATGCCATGAGCTCAAGCTTTGACCTTACTGGCCTGTGAGTTTTAGCACTCACATGCCATGAGCTCAAGCTCTCCTCGCTCCCTGATTTGATTGCAACCAGCGAGTAGAGATCATAGTACATATGTGGCTAGAAAAAACTCAGTACTCAGTTTGCGGACGAGACAGAGTCCAGATGAATTAATCTGGTTTGTGATGACACATGTTGTACTAAAAAAAAATATATTTTTATTTCATCATTTGAAATCATTCGTATTTTCCTGGCATGCACTGTGATGCTTTCAGGCATAGTTTCAGTTGTCAGACGCAAAAATTAAGGGACGCCATTTTTCTTCACAGTAAATAAAATATTAGCATTCAATTTTCTTCTCTTTCTCCTCTGAAAAAATATGGACATTATCATCAGTGGGATCAAGAAGAAAATGACTCTATAATGGCAAATTCAATTTCCAATGATTCCTCGACTCTGTTGAGTGCAGGGACAGGACCCTAATGCATCATGAAAGAGGAATTACAAACATCTTTATGCCCCTGAGAGCATTTGGCCAGGATTTCCAGATATTGCCAGTGCACACATTAAGAATTTAAAAAAAGACATAAAAGTATATACCTCCCAGCCCTCTTAAGGTGGATTGAATTACAACTCCTATGCCATTGACGCTTTGTAATCAATGTTCTCTCGGTTTCATCGCAAATTTTCTGCTTGGTTTGACATGATCGACCCCCAGTTAATGGGCCTAATGAGGGTATGATCTATATTTACTGCGGAGAAAATTTTATAACTCATGTACTCTTATGGTATGGAACTACAGCTCCTGGGCTTGTTAAATGTGTGATATAGTTTTTCTTCTTAATGATTGAGTTGAGATACAGTTTCTTGGTCTAGTGTGTGTGCTAAGCTGAAGTTTACTGACTTTTCTAATGTCTGTAGCATAATTTATGGGGTCTTTTGGCATTTGAAGCTGGTTAATGAATATTAGATTAGATTTATTTGAGATTTGGATTTATCTAAAGTCGTACAGCGACGAAAATCCATGTAGTAGTAGTAGTAATAATAATAATAATAAATAATAAATAAAAATAAAGAATTAGTAAATAATAATAAAAAAATAAATAAAAAAAAAAGATAAAATAATAATAATAATTTAAAAATAATTTAAAAATAATAAAGAAGAATAATTGTAATAAAAGTTGGTAGAATTACGACAATATGTAAAGTAAAAGGCACAAGTGCAACTAATGTGACTTATTGTGGGAACGTTTCGCTCTCCAGGAGCTGATAAAGCTCCTGGGGGAGCGAAAGTTGCCACAATAAATGTCAATTAGTTGCACTTGTGTCCTTTTACTTTACAATAATAATAATAATGAAGAATAATAATACTAGTAAGAGTAGCATGTGTTCATTTAGTTTTGTGATGACCCTTAACTTGAGGGGAAATTTAAACAAATTTTGGGAAAATCTAAAGTTTCTCCTTTCAGGGTTCAAACTCTGTAAATATGCAAGGATGTATTTCTGTGTCGTTTGACAATGTTTTGCATCATTATTGAATTTATTTAGCTCAGTGATAAAGCTGGGAATAATTTTTTATTTTTAAATAAAATTTTCGGCTGTGGAGAGTATCGATTCATCGTGATCTTCCTTATATATAATCAGCCCCAGAGACGCCTAGATGCAGTGGGGGTTCTTGATCCAAAGGAATTAAAAGTATTCTCCTTTTTTTGAATTGAGTCACTTGTCCCCATTCCTCCTGGCGCATGTATATTTTAGTTTCACAATCAGTTTCTAACTTACCCCTTTTTATAGTTTCATGAACATTATTATTTAACCCTCGAAATTTTCTCATTATAAATTATTGATTTACTCTCATTAACGTTATTATGTTAAATAAATATATTTTGCTACTAAGAGGACAAATATTACATTCTTTTCCCGTTAGTACGACATTCTAAGAATATCGTATTTAACTGAATTATACACAGATTTCTAGGAAGTATGATAAACTGGTTATTCACTTTTTCCCGACCTTCCTTTCTTTTCCTTTCAAACAAACCACATTATATGGGTTAGCCAAGGTGGTAATTATTACTCTTATTTTAATTATTTTTATTATTACAATGAATTATGGATTGTGACCTTAGGATATGGTAAGGGAAGGGAGGAGGGGAAAGGAAGGAAGATTGGGGAAACTAGGTTTCTGGGTAAGTACTGTCGTAGGAGGAGAGAGACTAGCGTTCCTCCATACGTAGCATACGTAAGTCTAGTTTGCTGGAAAGAAGACTGGCAGTGAGGCAAGTATAAGTGTCAACAGCCTGTGTATGTGGGGTAGAACTCATATTTATGTAAACACAGACACGTGCTATAAAGTTTCCACGTTTCCTGTTAAAGTAGGAACGTGTATTCAAATTGCCCACAAGTGCTTTGTGAACTTACGTATGTTTATTTTGAACATAGACTTTTTCCTGCACGCTTATCGTGTAACAAGGTAACTTGGTGACAATGGTTTCAGAATGTAGTCAGCGGACAACGGAGGTTAATTGGTGTCGGCTAAGTACTCTGGAGGTCTACTCAAGGCAGGTCTGGTGTTTGCGTTTTGAGCGGAAATTTGGGTGGTGTCGTTGTTTGAACTGACGTCTCTAACAAAATATCAGTGTGCTACTCCCGGATGAATGGGTGTACATTACGAAGCGAGTTATAATTTTGGATCGTCTTTTAATCCGAGTTGGGGTTATGTTGATGTGGAGTCCGCCAGGTTAAAAATAGACGAAATCTTTCATGCTTTATCATAGTCTTCTGGTAAACCGCATAGAATCCATTCTATGCGGGTCTGTTAGGTTCTTGGATTACTAAATAAGTGGTGTTAACTACTGAGGGAGGCTTTTCCCCTCTTGTAAAGTTGACATATCTATAGTGTCTCTAAACGAGCATATTTGGCATGAGTATTATGAATCTTAAGGAAGTTCTATTATTATATTCACATTTAAGCGTAGTAGGTTGGTAGACAGCAACCACCCAGGGAAGTACTACCGTCCTGCCAGATGACTGTGAAACAGAAACCTGTCTCGACTCAAGAAATCGTAATGACACGATTGCAAACAAACCATACCCCCGGCCGGGATTGAACCCGCGGTCTAGTGGCTAACACGACGGGCTGGAGTTTTGAGACTCTATGACCGCGGGTTCAATCCCGGCCGGGGGTATGGTTTGTTTGCAATCGTGTCATTACGATTTCTTGAGTCATGTTGACGGCAGTGAAGGGACTTGAGCTAGAGTTCGTCACGGCCACGCTAGCTGGAGATTCGTCTGTAAAAATTTGCATTTGTGGTCACAGTGGTGCCTGTGCTAACCTTCCTATGGTGTAGAAATATACCTAGTTGGATGAATCTTATTGTGGCTAGCTGGTCTAGTGGCTAACGCGACGGGCTGGAGTTTTGAGACTCTATGACCGCGGGTTCAATCCCGGCCGGGGGTATGGTTTCAGAAACCTGTAACTGTTTTACATGATGGTAGGATTGCTGGTGTCCTTTTCTGTCTCATAAACACGCTAGATAACAGGGATATCTTGCTACTCCTACTTACAGTTTGGTCACACTTCACAGACACGCACATACATATATACATATATCTAGGTTTTTTCTCCTTTTTCTAAATAGCTCTTGTTCTTCTTTATTTCTTCTATTGTCCGTGGGGAAGTGGAAAAGAATCTTTTTCCCCCGTAAGCATGCGTGTCGTATGAGGCGACAAAATGCCGGGGGCAATGGGTAGTAACCCCTTCTCCCGTAAAAAATTACTAAAAAAGAGAAGAAAAACTTTATAAAATGGGATGCTTGAATGTGCGTGGATGTAGTGCGGTGACAAGAAAGAGATGATTGTGATGTTATGAATGAAAAGAAGTTGGATGTCCTGGCCCTAAGCGAAACAAAGCTGAAGGGGGTAGGGGAGGTTTCGGTGGGGAGAAAAAATGGGGTTAAATTGGAGTATTGGAGAGTTTAGAGCTAAGGAAGGGGTAGGGAAAATTTAAAGTTGAAGGATCAGTTATGAAGGGAGGAAAAGAGAAAATGAATGTGTAAATTCAAGGATTTATGTGGATTAAATGTGAAGATTGGATGCGAAAAATGGGTCATTTAAAAAGGTGTATGCACCTGGAGAAGAGAGGAATGTAGACGGGGAGAGAGAGATTTTGGGAGATGTTAAGTGATGTATAGGAGCCTTTTTAACCAAGTGGAGAGTAATTGTGGTAGAGGACCTGAATGCTAAAGTAGGGGAAAAAATTTTAGAGAGGGGTTTGTGGTAGGTAAGTTTGGGGTGCCAGGTGTAAATGATAATGGGAGCCCTTTGATTGAACTTTGTATAGAAAGGGGTTTAGTTATAGGTAATACATATTTTAAGAAAAAGAGGATAAAATAAGTATACAAGATATGATGTAGGGCGAAATGACAGTAGTTTGTTGGATTATGTATTGGTAGATAAAAGACTGTTGACTAGAATTCAGGATGTACATGTTTACAGAGGGGCCACATATATATCAGATCACTTTTTAGTTATAGCTACACAGAGTAAAAGGTAGATGGGATACAAGGAGAATAGAAGCATCAGGTAAGAGAGAGGTGAAGGTTTATAAACTAAAAGAGGAGGCAGTTATGGTAAGATATAAAGACCTATTGGAGGATAGATGGGCTAATGAGAGCATAGGCAATGGGGTCGAAGAGGTATGGGGTAGGTTTAAAAATGTAGTGTTAGAGTGTTCAGCAGAAGTTTTGTGGTTACAGGAAAGTGGGTGGGGGAGGGAAGAGGAGCATTTGAGAATAATGTAAGGGGGAGAGAAGGGAAAAAAGAGATTTTAGAAGTTTTTAACAAAAAGAAGGATGAGGAGGGGGGAGTATATGGGAAAAAAAAAGGGGAGAATTTTAAAGGGGGGGGTTTTGAAGAAAAAAAAAAGGGGAAATGGAGAGTGGGTGAGATGAAAAAATTTTTTGGGAAAGGGATACCCCGGGGAAAACCCCGTTACCAGGAATATCCCTCTTGTAATGACGTTTATTAAGCGCCGGATTTTTTTTTGTTAACCCGATATGGTGTGTTTTAAAATCCGGGTTTGGGGATATTTTTATTTTTGAATTTTTTATGTTTAAGTTAGTCCTAGTTTGAGATCCCAGGGGCAAAGTCAAAAATAAAAGTAAGTGTTGCTGTGTTATTGGTTTTTTTTGAAAGAATTAAGAGAAAGAGGAGAATGGGAAAAGCAGATGAAAAGGAGGCTTTGGAAAGGTAGGGGGTGTGGGCCCGGGTTGTTTTACAGTGAAACATATAAGTGAACAGTATTTAGATAAGGTAAAGGGTTTTTTTTGCATTTATGGATTTGGAAAGGGTATGCAGGGTGGATAGGGAAGCAATGTGGGGAGATGTGCAGATGTATGG
>NC_069416.1:23050113-23070113 GCF_026875155.1 Cherax quadricarinatus | reverse complement strand
GATTGGGTAAATTTGGTGGGTGTTACCACTGACGGTGCACCTGCGATGCTAGGCTCAAGATCAGGCTTTCAAGCGTTAGGGCAACAGCGTAGCTCCGTTGGTAACAGGAGTTTACTGTTTCATTCACAAAAAGCAAGTGGCATCAAAAACCCTACCTTATCATCTGAACACCATTTTCAAAGGATTGGTGAAGGTAGTTAATTACATCAAATCATCAGCAGTGAACGATAGACTGTTCAGAAAATTATGCCAGGACATGGGTTCCGACTTCGAGGAGTTGATGCACCGTGCAGAACACTTCTGCACGGGAAAGGAGGTTTGACAACAAAACTAGAACTGTCAGAATTAGAAATAGCATACCTTGTCGATAGTTTTGGTGTCTTGAACAAACTGAATCTTCAGCTCCAAGGGAAAGAAGCAAATCTGTTCTCACCAAGGAATCATCAAGGCTTTCCTTGAGAAATTAGAACTCTGGATTGGAAGAGTCAATGGTAAAAATTTAGTTCAATTTCCATGTGTGGATGCCATGCTAGGGGAAAAGGAAGCCATTCAGGTGCATATTGTAGAGCACTTACTAAAGCTGCCGGATGAATTTCAGCGATACTTTCCGGAGGTAGATATGACAAGGGATGGGTTTTCTTTTTCAGGAATCCATTCGTAACAGATGTTCATGGTGTTGCAGAGGCTATGCAGGAGTTCTTGGATCTGAAAAATGATTTGGCAGCTAAAGATGTGTACCAGCGGTCTACCATGGAAAAATTTTGGGCCAGTTTGATTGTTACTCAAATCTGTCAACACATGCAGTCAGATTTCTTTTGCCATTTGCATCAACTTACATGTGTGAGGGTGGATTTTTATGTTGCACATTAAGTCCAAACAGAGGAATCGGCCTGCAGTTGAAAGCGATATTCGTCGTGCATAATCAAGTACCACTACTAACATTGAGAAGCTTGTCAGTGAGAAGAGAATCCAAAAGTCTGGTTGCAAGGAAAAGTGAAATAATCATATTTCAAAGAAAAATATTGGCTGTGTACTTCATAATTTCAAAATTATGTTTGTTAGAAAGAAATTTCACAGCAAAATGTTAGATACGTATTCATTTATTTCCAGGAAATGATGTATGCATGAAATATATTTCAGACCAAAATGTTACATAACTATTATTTTATGTAACTTCTAGAATTTCTGTGTATAAGATGAGTTGGTAGAGTATGTATAAAAAGGAACTTAAAAGTAAATATAAGAAAGAGTAAGGTGATGAGGATAAAAAAAATTAGGAAACGGAAGAGTGGATATCAGATTGGAGGGAGAGAGTATGGAGGAGGTGAATGTCTTCAGATATTTAGAAGTGGACGTGTCAGCAGATGGGTCTATGAAAGATGAGGTGAATCATAGAATTGACGAGGAGAAAAAAGGGAGTGGTGAACTGAGGAGTCTGTGGAGACAAAGAACTTTGTCCATGAAAGCAAAGAGGGGAATGTTTAAGAGTATAGTTATACCAACGCTCTTCTATGGGTGTGAGGCATGGGTTGTGCATGATGCAACAAGGAGAAGCCTGAAGGCAGTGGATGTGTCTGAGGGCAATGTGTGGTGTGAATATAATGCAGAGAATCCGTAGTTTGGAGATTAGAAGGAGGCGTGGGATTACCAAAACTATCCAGAGAACTGCGGAAAGGTTATTGAGATGGTTTGGACATGTAGAGAGGCTGGAACGAAATAGAATGACTTTGAGAGTATACAAATCTGTAGTGGTGGGAAGGCGGGGTAGGGGTCGGCCTAGGTAAGGTTGGAGGAAGAGTGTAAAGGAGGTTTTGTGTGCGAGGGGCTTGAACTTCCAGCAAGCGTGCTTGAGCGTGTTATGATCGAATGGAGACAAATGGTTTTTAGGACTTGACGTGGTGTTGAAGTGTAAGCAGGGTAATATTTATGAAGAGATTCAGGGAAACCGGCAGGCCGGACTTGAGTCCTGGAGATGAGAAGCACAGTTTCTGCACTCTGAAGGAGGGGTGTTAATGTTTTATAACTGTAGTGTAGGCATGCCTCTGGCAAGATAGTGATGGAGTGAATGATGAAAGTTTTTCATTTTCGGGCCACCATGCCTTGGTGGGAAACGGCCGATGTGTTAATAATAAAAAAATAAATATATTCTAAATCAAATTGTCTGTTGTCTGTGCTTAGCCTTTGTGTATCATTACTCAAAAAGATGAAATGGTCCACGATATTTTTACAATTGGGTTGGTGGTCCATGGGTTGAAACGAGTTGAGAACAACTGGTGCCTGTGTACTCACCTAGTTGAGGTTGCGTGGGTCGAGTCCGAGCTCCTGTGTGTGTGCCTCTGTGTGTGTGTGTACTCACCTACTTGTGGTTGCAGGTGTGTGTGTGTGTGTGTGTGTGTGTGCCTGTGTGTGTGTGTGTGTGTGTGTGTGTGTGTGTGTGTGTGTGTGTGTGTGTGTGTGTGTGTGTGTGTGTGTGTGTGTGTGTGTGTGTGTGTTGGCTCTCGCGCCCCTCTCGTTGAATTGATCATCAATTACTAATGGGCTTTCTTCCTTCCCTCTTCTGCCTTGCTACCTGGTCCTTCATAATTATCTTCCATCTGATTGAACAAAGCATGTTAATAACACTTTTGTAATTAACTTATCAGATGAAACATTAGATGAAAATACAACTGCTGCTCTAGGTTTTGATCTAAATTTTGCATCTTCAAAAAAACTTAATAATGTTGAAATTGCAAAAGCCTTTCGAAATTTTGAAAATTTTTCTGATTAATCCATTGATGAAAATAATATTAGTAAAGGGGTGGTATATAGTTCTATGTTAAAACTAAATATTCCCAATTGCCCTCAAAGATTCTTTATATCTTATGTTACACATATTAATAAAAAATTGCGCCTTTCTAAATCAGATAAAATAAATGCAATAGTAATTATGAAAGAAAATGATTACGAAGATAAAATGAATAATCTCTTAGATGATACTGAAACCTATTCTAAACTTAGAGAGAATCTCTTTAAAACCGTTAACAGCAATTTCAATAAAACAATAAAACTTCTACTGAAAGGCAAAGATGAATTAATTAAAAAAATTACTTCCACTAATCCATCTTTACCCAATATGTATGAATTAATAAAAACACACGAACCAGGTAATCCAGTTAGACCAATTATTAGCTCCATAGGTTCACACTCCAACAGCACGTCAAGTATTAAAAACCATTTGTCTCCATTCACTCCTATCAAACACGCTCACGCATGCCCACTGGAAGTCCAAGCCCCTCACACACAAAACCTCCTTTACCCCCTCCCTCCAACCTTTTCTAGACCGACCCCTACCCCGCCTTCCACTACAGAATGATACACTCTTGAAGTCATTGTTTCGCTTCATTCTCTCTACATGTCCGAACCACCTCAACAACCCTTCCTCAGCCCTCTGGACAACAGTTTTGGTAATCCAACACCTCCTCCTAACTTCCAAACTACGAATTCTCTGCATTATATTCACACCACACATTGCCCTCAGACATGACATCTCCACTGCCTCCAGCCTTCTCCTCGCTGCAAACATTCTTTCACCCATGCTTCACACCCATTTAAGAGCGTTGGTAAAACTATACTCTCATACATTCCCCTCTTTGCTTCCAAAGGACAAAGTTCTTTGTCTCCACAGACTCCTAAGTGCACCGTTCACCCTTTTCCCCTCATCAGTTCTATGATTCACCTCATCTTACATAGACCCATCCGCTGACACGTCCACTCCCAAATATCTGAATACATTCAACCTCCTCTATACTCTCTCCCTCCAATCTGATATCCAATCTTTCATTACCTAATCTTTTTGTTATCCTCATAACCTTATTCTTTTCTGTATTCACTTTCAATTTTCTTTTACATACCCTACCAAATTCATCCACCAACTTATGCAACTTCTCTTCAGAATCACCCAAAAGCACAGTGTCATCAGCAAAGAGCAACTGTGACAACTCCCACTTTATGTGTGATTCTTTATCTTTTAACTCCACACCTCTTGCCAAGACCCTCGCATTTACTCTTTACAACCCCATCTAAAAATTTATCTTGAACAACCACGGTGACATCACACATCCTTGCCTAAGGCCTACTTTTACTGGAAATATCTCCCTCTTTCCTACTTACTCTAACTTGAGCCTCACTATCCTCGTAAAAACTCTTCACGCTTTCAGAAACCCTACCCCCTGTACCATACATCTGCACATCTGCCACATTGCTTCCCTATCCACCCTGTCATACGCCTTTTCCAAATCCATAAATGCCACAAAAACCTCTTTAGCCTTATCTAAAAAATGTTCACTTATATGTTTCACTGTAAACCCCTGGTCCACACACCCCCTACCTTTCCTAAAGCCTCCTTGTTCATCTGCTATCCTATTCCCCCGTCTTACTCTTAATTCTTTCAATAATAACTCTACCATACACTTTACCAGGTATACTCAACAGACTTATCCCCCTATAATTTTTGCACTCTCTTTTACCCCCTTTGCCTTTATACAAAGGGAACTATGCATGTTTTTGCCAATCCCTAGGTACCTTACCCTCTTCCATACATTTATTAAATAATAGCACCAACCACTCCAAAACTATATCCTCACCTGCTTTAACATTTCTATCTTTATCCCATCAATCCCGCTGCCTTACCCACTTTCATTTTACCTACTGCTTCACGAACTTCCCCCACACTTACAATTGGCTCTTCTTCACTCCTACAAGATGTTTTTCCTCCTTCCCCTTTATACACGAAATCACAGCTTTCCTATCTTCATCAACATTCAAAAATTCCTCAAAATATTTCCCTCCATCTTCCCAATACCTCTAACTCTCCATTAAATAACTCTCCTCTCCTTTTTTTAACTAACAAATCCATTTGTTCTATAGGCTTCCTTTAACTTTTTAATCTCATTTCCAAAAACTTTTTTTTTTTTTCAACAAAATTTGTTGATAACATCTCACCCACTCTCTCTTTTCCCTCTCTTTTTACATTGCTTCACCACTCTCTTAACCCTCTCTCTTTTTTCTCCTTTAACTCCTCCCTCCTTGCATCACTTCTGTTTTGTAAAAACTTCTCATATGCTAACTTTTTCTCCCTTACTACTCTCTTTACTTCATCATTCTACCAATCGCTCTTCTTCCCTCCCGCACCCACTTTCCTGTAACCACAAACTTCTGCTGAACACTCTAACACTACATTTTTAAACCTACCCCATACCTCTTTGACCTCATTGCCTATGCTCTCATTAGCCCATCTATTCTCCAATAGGTCTTTATATCTTACCATAACTGCCTCCTCTTTTAGTTTATAAACCTTCACCCCTTCACCTGATGCTTCTATTCTCCTTGTATCCCATCTACCTTTTACTCTGTGTAGCTACAACTAAAAAGTGATCTGATATATCTGTGGCCCCTCTATAAACATGTACATCCTGAAGTCTAGTCAACAGTCTTTTATCTACTAAGACATAATCCAACAAACTACTGTCATTTCGCCCTACATCATGTCTTGTATACTTATTTTATCCTCTTTTTCTTAAAATATGTATTACCTATAACTAAACCCCTTTCTATACAAAGTTCAATCAAAGGGCTTCTATTATAATTTACACCTGGGGACCCCAAACTTACCTCCACACCCCCCTAAAAGTTTCTCCACTTTAGCATTTAGGTCCCCTACCACAATTACTCTCTCACTTGGTTCAAAGGTTCCTATACATTCACTTAACATCTCCCAAAATCTCTCTTTCTCGTCTACATTCCTCTCATCTCCAGGTGCATACACGCTTATTATGACCCACTTTCGCATCCAATCTTCACTTTAAAACCACATAATCCTTGAGTTTACACATTCATATTCTCTTTTCTCCTTCCATAACTGATCCTTCAACATTATTGCTAAACCCCCTTTCCCTTTAAACTCTAATCTCTAGATACTCCAGATTTAATCCCATTTTTTTCTCCCCACCGAAACTCCCCTACTCCCTTCAGCTTTATTTCGCTTAGGGCCAGGACATCCAACTTCTTTTTTATTTTAACATCAGCAAACATCTCTTTCTTGTCATCCGCACTACATCCACGCACATTCAAGCATCCCCTTTTATAAAGTTTTTCTTCTCTTTTTTAGTAAATGTCTACAGGAGAAGGGGTTTACTAGCCCCTTGCTCCAGGCATTTTTGTCGCCTCCCTACGACACACATGGCTTTCGGAGGAAGATTCTTTTCCACTTCCCCCTGGACAATAGAAGAAATAAAGAAGAACAAGAGCTATTTAGAAAAAGGAGAAAAAACCTAGATATTGTATTTATGCATGTGCGTGTCTGTGAAGTGTGACCAAACTGTAAGTAGGAGTAGCAAGATATCCCTGTTATCTAGCGTGTTTATGAGACAGAAAAAGACACCAGCAATCCTACCATCATGTAAAACAGTTACAGGTTTCTGAAACCATAACCCCGGCCGGGATTGAACCCGCGGTCATAGAGTCTCAAAAATCCAGCCCGTCGCGTTAGCCACTAGCCGCGGGTTAATCCCCGGGCCGGGGTATGGTTTGTTTGCAAAACGTGTCATTACGATTTCTTGAGTCATGTTGACGGCAGTGAAGGGACTTGAGCTAGAGTTCGTCACGGCCACGCTAGCTTGAGATTCGTCTGTAAAAACTTGCATTTGTGGTCACAGTGGTGCCTGTGCTAACCTTCCTATGGTGTAGAAATATACCTGTTGGATGAATCTATTGTGGCTAGCTGGTCTAGTGGCTAACGCGACGGGCTGGAGTTTTGAGAGACTATGACCGCGGGTTCAATCCCGGCCGGGGGTATGGTTTGTTTGCAATCGTGTCATTACGATTTCTTGAGTCGAGACAGGTTTCTGTTTCACAGTCATCTGGCAGGACGGTAGTACTTCCCTGGGTGGTTGCTGTCTACCAACCTACTACGCTTAAATGTGAATATAATAATAGAACTTCCTTAAGATTCATAATACTCATGCCAAATATGCTCGTTTGGAGACACTATAGATATGTCAACTTTACAAGAGGGGAAAAGCCTCCCTCAGTAGTTAACACCACTTATTTAGTAATCCAAGAACCTAACAGACCCAGAGAATAAATCTCCATCAAGGAGTTGAACACTTCATCCATAATGGTGACTCTCTTCGACCTATGATTCTATGCGGTTTACCAGAAGACTATGATAAAACATGATAATGATTTCGTTCTGATTTTTAAACCTGGCGGACTCCACATCAACAGTTATCACTCGGATTATAAAGACGATCCAAAATTAATAACTCGCTTCGTAATGTACACTCCATTCATCCGGGTAGTAGCACATTGATATACTCGTTAGAGGACGCTACAGTTCAGAACACGACGACACCACTCTAACTTCCGCTCTAAACGCAGAACACCAGACCTGCCTTGAGTAGACCTCCAGAGCACTTGACAGCTGACTCCAGTTAAGCCTCCGTTGTCGCTGACTACATTCTGAAACCATTGTCACCAAGTTACCCTTGTATACACGATGAAGCGTGCATGGAAAAAAGTCTATGTTCACAATAAACATACGTAAGTTCAGCAAAGCACTTGTGGTGGCAATTTGTATATACAACGTTCCTACATATACATGCAGAAACGTTGGAAACATTTGTACGCACGTGTCTGTGTTTACAGTAAATATGAGTTCTACCCCCACATAACCCCAGGACTGTTGACACTTATACTTGCCTCACTTGCCAGTCTTCTTTGCATGCATAACTAGACTTTACGTTATGCTACGTAGGGGGATGGGACGTAGTTTCTCTCCTCCTACGACAGTACTCACCCAGCACCTAGTTCCCAAATCTTCCTTCCTTCCCCTCCCACCCTTCCTTAACATATCCTATGGTCACTAATCCTTTAAATCATTGTAATAATAATAAAAAATTAATAATAAGAGAAATAATTACTTCCTTGGCTAACGCCATGATAATGTTGTTTGTTTAAAAGGAAAAGAAAGGAAGGTCAGGAAAGTGAAAAAACCCCAGTTTTATCATAGCTGTCTTGAAATCTATGTATAATCAGTTAAATACAGATATTCTTAGAATCCCGTACTACAGGAAAAAATGTAATTTTTGTCCTCTTGAGTAGCATATATTTATTTTAACAGTAAAAAGTTAATGAGAGAAAATTTCAATATTTATAATGAGAGAATTCTGAGAGTTATATAATAATATAAATGAAACTTAAAAAGGGAGTAATAGTTAGAAACTGATTGTAAACTATAAATATTACATGCGCCAGGAGGAATGGGGGAGCAATGCGACTCAATTCAAAGAAAGGGAGAATACGTTTAATTCCTTGGATCAAGAACCCCTCACCAGTATCTAGGCGTCTCTGAGGCGTGATTATATATGAAGGAAGATCAGCGATGATTCGATACTCTCCACAGCCGGAGAGATTACTTAAAAATAAAGATTTATTCCCAGCATTTTATCACGTGAGCTCATAAATTCACATAATGATGCGAAAACATTGTCAAACGACATCAGAAATACATTCCTTGCATATTTACAGAGGTTTGAACCCTGAAAGGAGAAACTTTAGATTTTTCCCAAAAATTTGTTTTAATTTCTTCTCAGAGGTTAAGGGTCATCACAAAACTAAAGTGGAACACATGCTACTCTTACTAGTATTATTATTCTTCATTATTATTATTATTAATTATTCTTTATTTTTATTTATTTATTTATTTATTAATTCTTTATTTTATTTATTTATTATTATTATTTTATTATTATTATTATTATTATTATTACTACTACTACTTTCATGTATTTCGTCGCTGTACGACTTTAGATGAATCCAAATCTCAAATAAATCTAATCTAACATTCATTAACCAGCTTCAAAATGCCCAGAAGAGCCCCAGAAATTATGCTACAGACATTAGAAAAGTCAGTAAACTTCAGCTTAGCACACACAGTAGACCAAGAAACTGTATCTCAACTCAATCATTAAGAAGAAAAACTATATCACACATTTAACAAGCCCAGGAGCTGTAGTTCCATACCATAAGAGTACATGAGTTATAAAATTTTCTCCGCAGTAAATATAGATCATACCCTCATTAGGCCCATTAACTGGGGGTCGATCATGTCAAACCAAGCAGAAAATTTGCGATGAAACCGAGAGAACATTGATTACAAAGCAAACATTCCCAATTGCCCTCAAAGATTCTTTAAGTCTTATGATACACTTAATAACAATAAAAATTTGCTCCTTACTAAAGCAGACAAAATAAATGCAATAGTAATTATGAAAGAAAATGATTACCAAGAAAAAATGAATAATCTCTTAGATGATACTGAAACCTATTCTAAAGTTAGGAAAAATCCCCTAGAAACCGTTAACAGCAATTTCAATAAAACAATAAAACTTTTACTGAAAGGCAAAGATGAATTAGTCAAACAATTTACTTCCACTAATCCATCTTTACCTTACATGTATGGACTAATAAAAACACACAAACCAGGGAATCCAGTCAGACCAATTATTAGCTCCATAGGGTCAGTTTCATATAAATTATCCAAATGGCTTGTTGATATTTTGAGCCCTATTGTTGGCAAAATTTCTAACTTTAATGTTAAAAACAACATAGACTTAGTTGATAAATTAAGCTCCTTGACTGACTTAAATGATTTTAACATGGTTAGTTTTGAAGTTACTTCCTTGTTTACGAAAGTTTCTGTTGATGATTTATTAAGTTTCTTATCTGAAGAACTCGTTTACTATGATTTACCATTGCCAGTTCCTACTATCATTAAACTTATTAAACTTTGCATTCTTGATGCAAAATTTGTATTAATGATAAGTTTTACACTCAGAAGTTTGGTATGGCAATGGGAAATCCTCTTTCACCTGTTCTTAGTAACCTATACATGGAATTTTTTGAAACAAGGTTGCTTAACACAATCCTCCCTAATAGAGCTAAATGGTTCAGATATGTTGATGATATTTTGTGTCTTACGCCCAAAAATGTAGATATACACCATTTCCTTGGAAAATTAAATAGCTTAGCCCATTCTATAAACTTTACTGTTGAGTTTGATGAAAATAATTCATTGTCTTTTCTAGATGTTTTAATTACTAAGGGTAATAATGAATTCAAATTTAAAATTTACAGAAAACCTACAAATAATTGTTCCTATGTCCACTATTATTCTTCGCATCAAGATAGACTCAAACTGTCTGTTTTCTCATCAATGTTTTTGAGAGCTTTACGAATTTGTAGTCCTGAGTTCATAGATGAGGAAATATCCAAAATTTATGAAATAGGTAATGATTTAAAATACCCAAGAAATGTAATTGATAAATCTTTTAAAGTTGCTAGAAATACTTTTTACAATCCAAAAAGGGACAACCAGCCTTATTCAACTAAAAATATGTTGGTTCTAGCTTACCATGAAAACTTGGTTGATATGCCTACTCTTATTAAAACTTTTAATATTAAAGTTGTATTCAAAAATCTTGATACAGTAAAAAAAAATTTTGATGAAGAATTCACCCCAAAATGCTGATGGATGTGTCTATAAGATTCCTTGTAAAATTTGCGATAAAGTTTATTACGGTCAAACTGGTAAAAATCTCGAACTAAGATTAAAACAACATAAATATAGCATTAGAACAGGACAAGATTCCAATGCTCTATTTATTCATGTAAGAGATATTAACCATCCAATTGATTTTCAAAAAGTTGAGAAAGTAGTATCAAGCAAGTCCATGGTCGACAGGAATGTAATTGAATCTTGTTTCATAAAAAACAGTTTTGACAACATTATGAATATTTCCTTTGGTTTATATAAATTAGATCCATTTATAATAAATAGAATTTAGGAACAATTTAATAATACACTGGACAAATAATAATTTTTAAAATTTTCTTGGTAGAATGTTTGTTGGTGGGTTGTGTAAAGGACCTGTCCAGTTGGGCGGCGCGCGTCGGTTTTTAAAACCGTTGTGGGATTGATAGTGAGGTTTTCCCCAGATCCCTTATTCCTTCCTTGGAGGGTTTTTCTTTCATGTTCCTTGTAATGTAAATAGTCACGAAGCGCTTGGAATTTCTCTATTCTTTCAGATTTGTTTTTTTGCATATTTTATATATTATATTTTAAAAATTATTATATATATATATATATAAAATTTTTATATATATTTTAATATTATTTATATTTATATTATTTTTATTATTATTATTATCACACTGGCCGATTCCCCCAAGGCAGGGGGGCCCGAAAAAAAAACTTTCCCCATCATTCACTCCATCACTGTTTTGCCAGAAGGTGCTTTACACTACAGTTTTTAAACTGCAAACATTAACCCCCCTCCTTCAGAGTGCAGGACTGTCTTCCCATCTCCAGGACTAAAGTCCGGCCTCCCGGTTTCCCAAATCCCTTATAATGTTACTTTGCTCACACCCAACAGCACGTAAGTTTTAAAAAAACCATTTGTCTCCTTTCACTCCTATCAAACACGCTCACGCATGCTGCGGGAAAAGTCCAACCCCTCGCCCCACAAACCTCCTTTACCCCTCCTCCAACCCTTCCTGGGCCCGGACCCCTACCCGCCTTCTTCCCTACAGATGATCACTCTTGAGTCTTCTGTTTCCTCCATTTCTTACATGCCCAAACCACCTAACCCCCCTTTCCCTCACCCCTTTGGACAAAGTTTTGGAACCCCGCCCCTCCTCCTAACTTCCAAACTACGAATTCTTCATTATATTCACACCACCATTGCCCTCAGACATACATCCCATGCCTCAGCCCCCCTTCGTGCAACATTCATCACCACGCTTCACCCCCATATAAGGCTTTGGGTTTTTAAAACTTACTCTCATACATTCCCCTCTTTGCCTCCAAAGGGCAAAGTTCTTTGTCTCCAAGATCCTAAGGCACCACTCACTCTTTTTCCTCATCAATTCTATGATTCACCTCATCTTTCATAGAACCATCCGTGACACGTCCCCCCCAAAATATTGAATACGTTCACCTCCTCCATATCTCTCCCCCCAATCTGATATTAAATCTTTCTTTTCACCTATCTTTTTGTTACCCTTAACCTTACTCTTTCCTGTATTCACCTTTAATTTTCTTTTTTTGCACCCCCTCCCAAATTCATCCACCAATCTCGCAACTTCTCTTCGAATCCCCCAAGGCCAGTTTTCACAGCAAAGAGCGCTGTGAAACTCCATTTGTGTTGTGATTCTTTATCTTTTAACTCCACCCTCTTGCAAGACCTCGCATTTACTTCTCTTAAAAACCCCATCTATAAATTATTAAAAACCCCCGGTGACATCAACTCCTTGTCTAGGCCTATTTTTACTGGGAAAAAATTTCCCTCTTTCCTACATACTCTAACTTGGCCTCACTACCCTCGAAAAAAATCTTCCTGCTTTCAGAAACCCTCCCTCCTACACCATACACTTGCAACATCCCCACATTCCCCCCCTTCCACCCTGTTCATACCCCTTTTTCCCAACCCAAAAATGCCACAAAGACCTTTTTTAGCCTTATTAAATATGTTCACTTATATGTTTCACTGAAAACACCTGGCCCACACCCCCCCAACCTTTCCTAAAGCCCTTGTTCACTGCTATCCTATTCCCCGTCTTCTCTTAATTTTTTTCAATTAAAACTCTACCATACCCCTTCAGGTACACTAAACAGATTACCCCCCTATAATTTTTGCATCTTTTTACCCTTTGCTTTATAAAAGGAACTTTGATGCTCTCTGCCAACCCCTAGGTACCTTACCCTCTTCCATACATTTATTAAATAATTGCCCCAAACCCACTCCAAAACATACCCCCACTGTTTTTAACTTTTTCTATCTTTACCCCTCAACCCGGTGCCTTACCCCCTTTCATTTTCCCTACTGCCTCACGAATTTCCCCCACTCAAATGGCTCTTCCTCCTCCTACAAGATGTTTTCCCCCTTCCCCTATACACGAAATCACAGCTCCCTATCTTCAAACATTTAACAATTCTCAAAATATTCCCTCATTTTCCCCAATACTTAACTCTCCATTTTAATAACTCTCCTCTCCTATTTTTAACTGACAAACCCATTTGTTCTCTAGGTTTCTTAACTTGTTAATTCACTCCAAAACTTTTTTTTTATTTTCAAAAAAATTTGTTGATAACTCTACCCATCTCCTTTGCTTCTTTTTACTTGTTCACCCTCTTTTAATTCTTCTTTTTCTCCTATACTTTTCCCCTCCTTGCATACTTCTATTTGTAAAAATTCTCATATGCAAAATTTTTCTCCCTTTACTCTCTTTACATATCTTTTCCACCAATCGCCCCTCTTCCCCCTGCCCCCATTTTCCCTGAAACCCCAAAAACTTCTGCTAAAAACACTCTAACATTTTCATTTTTAAACCTCCATACCTCTTCGACCCCTTTTGCCTATGCTCTCATTAGCCCATCTATCCTCCAATAGCTGTTTATTTTACCCTAACTCCCTCCCTTTTAGTTTAAAAACCTTCCCCTCTCTCTTCCCTTGCTTCTATTCTCCTTGTACCCCTCTCCTTTTATTTCCATGTAGCTACAATAGAAAGTGATCTGAATATTGTGGCCCCTTATAACATGTACCCCTGAAGTCTACTCAACAGTCTTTTATCACCAAAAATAACCCAAAAAAACTATGTATTTCGCCCTACTCAATCGTGTTACTTATTTACCCTCTTTTTCTTAAATATGTATTCCCTAAAACTAACCCCTTTCTATACAAATTTAACCCCCCCAAAGGGTCCCATTATCATTTAACCTGGCACCCAAACTTACCACCCCCCTCTCTAAAAGGTTTTCCTATTTAGCATTCAGGTCCCCCTACCACAATTCTCTCTCATTTGGTTAAAGGCTCCTATATTTTCATTAAATTCCCAAAATCTCTCTTTTCCCCTCTGCATTTCTCCTTCTCCAGGTGCATACACGCTTATTATGCCCCACTTTCGACCAACCTTACTTTAACCCAATAATTCCGAATTTTACACATTCATATTCTCTTTTTCCTTCCATAATGATTTTTAACATTACTGTCCCCCTTCCTTTGCTTAACTCTCTCAGATCCCAGATTTAACCCCATTTTTTCCCCCACTGAAACTCTCCTCCCCCTTCAGTTTGTTTCGCTTGGGCCCAGGACATCCAACTTCTTTTCATTCAAAACATCAGAATCATCTTTTTTTTGTCATCCGCACAAACCCCACGCACATTTAAAAAAAACCCAGTTTTATAAAGTTTTTTTTTCTCTTTTTAGAAATGTATACAGGAGAAGGGGACTAGCCTTTGCCCCCGGATTTTAGTCGCCTATACAACGCATGGCTTACGGAGGAAAGATTCTTTTCCACTTCCCCTGGACAATAGAAAAAAATAAAAAAGAACAAGAGCTATTTTGAAAAAAAGGGAAAAACCTAGATATATGTAATATATATATGCATGTTTGGGGTCTGTGAAGTTTTGACCAAGTGTAAGTAGGGGAAAAATATCCCTGTTTTTCTTAGCGGTTTATGAGACGAAAAAGAAAACCACAATCCCACCATCATGTAAAAAAGTTAAGGGTTTTGTTTCACAGTCATTGGGGACGGTAGTATTCCCTGGGTGGTTGCGTCTCCAACCTACTCCTTTTATATTTTTTTTTTATATTTTTTTTATATAAAATATTTTTTTTATAATATATTTGTGTGTGTGTGGTTTTTATTAATATATTTTATTTTTTTATTTTGTGTGTGTGTGTGTAATATAATTTTTATATTTTTATAATTATATTTATTTTACAATGTATAAAAATTTTTTTATTATTTTTTATTTTTTTTTATTTTTATATATTATTATATATATTTTAAATTTCATTGTAAATTTTTATTTATATAAAATATATTTTTTTTTAATATTTTTTTTTATATATATATTTATATAAAATTTAAATATGTATAAAAATATATAAATATATATATTTATTTTTAATTATATATATTATATATATATTTTTATAATTTCTATGTATAAATATTATAAATATATATATATTTTTATATATATTATATTATATTTTTATATATATATATTTAATATTTTAAATTATATATTTAATATTTAATTTATATAATTTTTTATATATATATATATATATATATATATATATATATATTTTTTTATATATATATTATATATATTATATATATTTTTATTAATTTATATTATTAAATATATATAAATATATATATAATTTTATATATATATATTTTTATATATATATATATATTATATAAATATATATATAAATTTTATATATATATATTATTTTTTATATATATATATATATATATATATTTAATATTATATTATATATATAAATTATTAATTTATATATTATATATATATATATTATATATTATAATATTTTATAAAATATAATATAATTTATTAAAATATATATATTTTTATAATAAATTTTATAAATTTTTATTTTTTTAATTTTATTAATATTTATATTATATAAAATTTTTTAATGAAGGTTTCGAAAGTCTCCTTCAAAGCCTGAACAGTTTTTGTGTATATTTGCCTGCTCTTGGGAATTCCTTGCATTGTTTTATATCTCTAGGAATGATGAAAACAGGGGGGATGAGATAAAAAGCGTAGCTTCTCCCCGAAAGCTTGTGCCTTGGATTTTAAAGTGTAGCGCTAGCTACACGCCAAGTTTTGTCCGGGGGTAAATTGGTAAAGCACTGCGTACCTTGTCCCCGGTTCGTAGGTTCGAGTTCCCCCTTTAGCCAGAGATCAGGTTTTTATATTGTGTTTAAAATTTTTTTAATTTTTCTCTAAAGGGGGAGCAATGAATTAAACTGTACCTTTCCCCGAAACCCCCTTGGCACGTGTCGACTACACCCCCAATTTTTCCATTTTAATTGGAAAAAAGGTATTTAATTTATTATTTTAAAATATTTTTATTATATTGGGGATATTTATATATATATTAATATATATATATATTTTATTTTATATATAATTTATATTAATAATATATATAATTTTTATAATATATATATATTTATTATATATATATATATATGTATATGTATATATATATATAATATATATATATATATTTAAAATTTTATATATATATTTTATATATAATAAAATTTTAAAATATATATATATATATATAATATATATATATTATATTAAAATATATATTATATAAAATATTGTTTTGTAAATATTATTTTAAAATTAATAATATAAATAAAATATTAAAAATTTTTTTTTATATAATATTAAAAAAATTATATTTTTAATTATTGTATATAAAATAGTCTCTCTGGGTAATGATGATCTTCCTAGGGAAAAAATTCGCCCCCGGAGTGGAAGGGTGAAAGACATTGCAACCAGCCCCTTTTACCCCTCCCCTTGCAACCCCCAAAATTATCATTTTCTGAACCCCCAGTTTGATCCAAAAAAAGGAATAGGGCCCTCCTGAGGCCCTCAGAGGTTTTGAACCCCCTTGGACTGGCAGTGGTTTGAAGCCCATTCCGGTAGGCTTGGAGGGCTAGGAGTAGAGATTCCCCGTTGCTTAAATTCCCAAACCCCTTCCTTCCAAACAGTTATTAAGACAAAAACCCTAACCCTCGTGCTAGGGTGGCCCCTTGCTGCCATCACCGAAAGGGGGGTTTGCTGCTCCCGACCAAACCTATGGCACTGGTCCAAAACAAGGGGGGGCCCCTTTTAAAAGGGCCCAACGAGGTTCAAAAATCAATAGGGGGACCCTCTCCAGGGTGGAGGCCCCTCCGGGGACTTTCCTCCAAACATTCCCATACGGGAAGGGAAAAGGACTCACCTAAAAGACCCCCCTTTGCATGGCTTCCCCCCTTTTGCCACACCGAATATATGTTATTTGGGGCGAAGGAAGCGCCTACAAGGAAGTTAAAAACCCAAAGGGGGCATTGCAAAGACACAAGGGTCAACGATCATTAAAAACCCTTCTAAAATGGTTGCCCTGCCAAGGGACCCCCGCCCCCTTCAGCAAACTACCCAACCCAAAACCGCCCACGGGTCCCCCTCATCCCGGAAAATGGAAGTTTCATCATCCCTTTGTACATGGCTGACATATATGTCAAGTTGGGGAAAACTGTCCACAAGGGGGGAAAATACAATAAGGGGGTTTTGAAAGATAATTTTTCGTCCCGGGGAGGGAACCTTGGGGTTTTTGGGGGAAAAAAAAACCCCCTTTCCTTAAAAAATTGGGGTTTCCCCATTTAACCAAGGGGGGACCCATTTATTTAGGTATATAAGGGGGGAAATTTTTGATATTGGGTATTTTTTAGGGGTAAAATTTATTTTGATTAAATTTATTTATTATGTTTATTTTTTTTTTAAATTATTTTGTTTTTTTAAAATTTAAAAATAAATAAAATTTTTTAAAAAAAAAATTTAAAAAGTCCGGGGGGAATTGATTTTCTTGAGGGGCTTTATTGCTTTCTAAATCCCCCTTAGATAATGGGTTTTTTTATTATTTAATTAAATTTTTTTAATTTGTAAAAATTTTAAAAATTTTATTTATTATTAAAATAAATTTTATAATAATTTAATTTTTAATTTTTTTAATATTATTTTTAAAAATTATAAATTTTTTTTATTTTATTTTTTGTTTTTTTTTTATTTTATTATTTTTATTTTTTGTTATTATTTTTTATTTTTTGTTTTTATTTTTTTAATTAATTTTTATTATTTTTTTTTTTTATATATTTTTATTTAATTTTTTTATTATTATTTTTTTTTTTATATTAATTTTTATTTTAATTTTTTTTTTTTTTTGTTTTTATTTAATTTTTTGTTTATTTTATATATTTTTTTGTTTTTATTTAAATGTTATTATTTATTTTATATTTAATTATATATTTTTATTATTTTTTTATTTATAGATAATTTTTTTATTTTGTTATTTTTATTTGTATTTATATATTTTTATTTTTTTTTTTTTTGTTTTATATTTTATTTTAGATATTTTATAAAATTTTTTTTTTTTTTTTTTATTATAATATTTATTTTTATATTTTTTTTTTATTTTTAGTTTATATTTTATTATTTAATTTTATTTTTTATTTATATTTTTAAAATTATTATATTTTTATTTTTTTTATATTTATAATTATTTATATATATATTATATTTATATTTTTATTTTATATTTATTTTTTTATATATATATATATATATTTATATTATATATATTTTTATATATTATTTATATTTTATTAATAAATTATATAATTTATAATATATATTATATATTATTTTTATATATATATATATATATTATATAATTTTTAAATATATATTTTATATTTTTTTATTTTTATATTTATATTTTTTAAATATATATTTTATATATATATTATATATATATATATATATTATTATATATTTATATTTATATATATATTTTTATATATTTTTATTTATTTTAATATATATATTATATTTTTATATATTTTTATATAAAATTTTATTTATATATATATATTATATATATATATATATATTATTTTTTAATATTTATTAATTATATATTATATATATATATTTTTATTATATATATTTTATATATATGTATATATATATATATATATATATATAAAATATATATTATATATATATTTTTAATATATATATATAAATATGTGATATATAATAATATATAAATATATATTATATATATATATATATATATATATATATATATATATATATATAATATATTTTAACAAGTGGGCCCGCTCCCACCGGGCGGCTACCTAAAGAAAAAAGAAAATCCCCAAAAAAAGAAAAAAACTTTCATCATCATTCAACACTTTCACCTCACACATAATTATGTTTTTGAGAGGTGCTCAGAATAAAACAGTTTTAAAGCTGTACATATAAAGAACACAACATATCCCCCCAAAACTGCCTATGTCCCAAACCCCCCCTTTAAAGTGTGGGCATTGTATTTCCCTTTTCCAGGACTCAAATCCATGATTCCCTTCAATAAAATTTCCCCGCTCCCCTCCAACAGCTCGTCAAGGTCCCAAATACATTCCTTCCCTTCAAAACCCATCTAAACGCTCAGGCAAAGCTTTTTGGAAGTTCAAGCCCTCGCCACAAAAACCTTCTTTACCCCCCCCCTCCAACCTTTTTGAGGACGACCCCTACCCCCCCTTCCCCTTACCTCAGATTATACGTCTCCATGTCATTCTATTGGTCCATTCTCTCTTAATGACCAAACCACTTAAACGCCCCTCTTCGCCCCCTGATAAAACTTTTATTAACCCCCCCAAACCCTTTTAATTTTCCCCACTCCTAATTTTCTGTTAATGTTCACATACCATTGCCCCTTTGACAGGGCTCTCCAGTGCTTTTAACCCCCTCCTCGCTGCCGTTTTACAACCCAAGCTTACCCCATAAAGTGTTGGGAACTTACTTTGATACATTCCCTTCTTTGCCTCCCCAATAAAAATTTTTTTTTCCCATATACCTCAAAGCACCACTCGCCTTTTTTCTTTCATCAATTTTTTGATTCACCTCATCTTCATTAATCCATCCGTGATAGTCAACTCCCAAATTCTGAAAAATTCACTTCTTCCATATTCCCTTTTCCCCCCAAATTTTATATTCAATTTTTCTTTATCTAAATCATTTGATTCCCCCATCACCTTACTTTTTCTATGTTCATTTTTAATTTTTACCTTTACAACATTCTCAAATGTCCACTAAACTTCGCAATTTTTTTTTTAGAAACTCCATAAGCCAGTATATCAGCAAAAGTAACTATCAGTTCCCATTTTGTATTTGATTCCCCCTAATTTAAACCCACCCCCCCTCCCCAAAATTTAGAATTTATTCTTTTACAACCCCCATTACAAAAATTTAAAAACGATGGTGCATTACACATTCCCGTTAAGTAGGAAATAGTTTC
>NC_069416.1:23006712-23049613 GCF_026875155.1 Cherax quadricarinatus | reverse complement strand
AGATCACCCTCCCTGTTTAGGGAAGAGTGGAGGCGAAGTGACTCTCCAAACTTCCATCCACACCAGGTAAGGTCAATATTACCAGGAGTAGAAACTTTAACAAATCGGACACCAGGAACTAGTTTTGCCCCAGCCCGCCAGAGAGGGGGGGGGGTGTGTGCGCGCGCAACGTAACTCTCTAATGATTCCTGGTTGCCCGAACAACCTTAACCCCACTTACACCTACTTTTCCCTCACAACGCCCTTGTAGAAAAGTATGACAGCTAACTAAAGAATTTTAAACTTCTCGTGCACGATCAAGATGAAGAGAAAAAAAGCAAGATGATTCTGGCAAAGAAGTATAAGGAAGAGCTGCGCAGACGAGAAAACTTATTAGATGTACAGGAAGCGGAACGACTCCAAAGCGAGAATCTTGTGGGGAGAATACGTTTCCTAGGAAACGGATTAAGGAATAAGCACAATGAACTGGAGTCCCTCCGTGATGATTATGCTGATCTACAATATGGTCATCACGAAGAGGCACGTCAAGGTTACGAGGCCCTCACTGAGAAACCGACCTGCTGTCTCTTTAGTCAGATTTAGAACAAATGTCTGCAGATAAAGGAGTATCGAGAACCATCCGATAATGTTAAACTGAGGCTCCAGGAACTCCAGGCTGAGCAAGCAAACTATGTAGAGCACCAAGACGAGTGGACCGAGCAAACTGATGCCTGCAATTACTTTGTGATAACAGGAAACAAACAGATGGATAACCAGCGTGAGTCTGCCAAAGCAGCAGCGGAGATAGATAGAGACAATACATCCGTCTCGCGGGCTTGAGTCTCTCACCCAGGCTGCCAGTGGAAGCAGAGTTGATTTTCTCATCTGTGAGGAAGATTACCAGGCCCTCTACCTGAAATATAGACGTTTGATCTGTGTGAATTACTACTAAAGGTCTAGCCATAAAAGATGGATAGAATGAACTACTTCATGGACCTGAGGAGTGTTCGTCCAGAGTACACTGGTTTAACCGCCTTCCTACTCCGTGTGTATAAACCTTCCTCCGGGTACACAAATAACCCGCACATAAAAGACAGAAGCTTACGACGACGTTTCGGTCCGTCTTGGACCATTGACAAAGTGTGACTTTGTCAATGGTCCAAGACGGACCGAAACGTCGTCGTAAGCTTCTGTCTTTTATGTGCGGGTTATTTGTGTATCGTTCCAGTCACGGTATTGTGCCTTTTTGTTATTTATTTACTTCCTCCGGGTGTTTAACAACTTCCTTGGGTGCAGACTGGGAGGATTGAGTCTGCATGTGATACTAACTTTTTCTTTGGCATTTGCGAAGTTGCTAAAGTTAAATTTGCAACACCTGGTCCACCATACTGTTAGTGCTAGTGGACCATAAGCCCACATGGCTATCATACTAGAATATCAGTACGCTTCGCTTACTGTATAAGCGAAACGTTTCGCCTACACAGGCTACATTTTTTCCCTGAAGAAATTGAAACCTTAGTTTCCGTATGATAATTTGTCACTGCCTGTTCCGATTTACTCTAAATCTACAATGGTATGACAGAAGTGGCTGGGCTTGTAGGCTAACGAAATATATTTCTGGGGTCGCCAAGCGACCCCAGAAATTGATTTTATTGATTTTAGACAGCATCCTTATCTTTGTGAATAATCTACCCCTCACGGAAGGTTCCTTGATGTTGGTGAGGGGCTCTTGATTTAGGGAATTGGATCTGTGCTCCAGTTCCCCGAATTAAGCCTGAATGCATTCCACATCCCCCGCCCCAGGCGCTGTATAATCCTACGGGTTTAGCGCTTCCCCTTAATAATAATAATAATAATAATCTGTGAATAATCTTCTGGTTCTGGTGGACATATATGTAAGGGAAAATCTCCACGACTTAAACATGCATCATTGGCCACATACTGGAAGGCAGACTTACCCTGAAGATTGAAAGACATGAAAACACTGAATGAACAACTAATTAAATTTCTGCTTTTGTTATTGGTGGTGGTTATGGCGATTAGGATGATTAGAATGATTAAGATGATTAGAATTATGATTAGAATGATTAGGATGATTATTTGGTTGTGTTAACACTCCAGGACATCTAATGCCAGTGACATCTACTAAGCTGAAGATAAAAACTTCAGCTTGGTTTTTACATGAACTGTGTTCACTGTGAACCAGTGTTGAGTAAGAACACTTTGAACCCTGGGAAGCTGTTTAAACCAGATGTATTTTTGTTACTGTGTGATCCGAGAAAGGTATCCCTTTACTGCTGAATGCCTCATCCCACGATACTGAAATAGTGCGGAGTGCGGGATAAGTTGATTATGCAGCTGAATATCTGCTTTGAAGATTTGAAGGGAATCCGAAGAGGCATTCACAAGTCATAAGGAAACTAGTGTCCTCATTACTACAATGAAAATGAAAAATTGGGATATTACAAAGACCAAATCTAATTCAACCCTTTCAAAGAGACCACATTAGCTTGAAGCCATTCAGAAGTTGCACTATCAAGCAAGCAACATGGAAGGGTTGAAGCCTATCAGATGTGACACTCAGAAATTATCGCATGAGGAGCAGTATTCAAATTTTGCCCGTTTCCAAAAAAGCAAATTGTGACCCACACAGACCAAATTGTGACCCACACAGACCAAATCAATTCAAACTTCTCCAGGTAAGACTGACCATTTTTAGAGAAAATACAGTTAATATATAATGTCACACAGATGTTATAGACATACAAAGCGGGACTGAGGACTGTCACAGGATGATCCTTTATGAGCTGCTCTTCCGCAGACAGGATACACCACCTTTGATTGGTAGTACTTTAGTGGGTGGCGAAAGCTACTGTAGTTGCATCAATATTGAGGAGTCGGTTTAGGTTCCCTTACGACCAAGCGTTGACCTGCTACGTTGACTAAGGATCGTCATATCATTCGAAAGTTTTGACTATTTTGCGTGAATTCCATGTTTGCTTTAGGGCAAGAAGAACATAAAAATAAGTTTTGATAATTGAAAGATGTTGGGGCTTCGGTAGCCTTTTTTTTTTTCAAAATTTGTCTTCTCACGTGTATGTTTTCATTTCTGGCTGTCCAGTACCTTCCAATAAATGTTCCTTTGTTATTATTTCAAATTTATTTTTAGAACAATCTTTCATTCCATTTTCAATATGCTACAGAAAACTCTGTACAGATTATTTAAACCTGTCCCGAGTTATATTATCCAATATAGTTTCCCTGAAATACTGTGTTAAAGTCTTATTTTTACCATATATAATCTACTCATTTTCTCACCTAAATCATTTTGCTACAAATGTTATACCGAATAGAACATAATTTTATCCACTGGATAAAATGGATAATGGCTGCGCGATGCCTTCTCTTAATTTTATTAGTTCAGTGATATGTTGATGTTTACAAGTCATTACATGACTCATTACAGGACTCATTACATGACTCATTACATGACTCATTACATGACTCATTACATGACTCATTACATGACTCATTACATGACTCATTACATGACTCATTACAGGACTCATTACAGGACTCATTACATGACTCATTACATGATTCATTACATGACTCATTACATGACTCATTACATGACTCATTACATGACTCATTACATGACTCATTACAGGACTCATTACATGACTCATTACATGACTCATTACATGACTCATTACATGACTCATTACATGACTCATTACACGACTCATTACATGACTCATTACATGACTCATTACATGACTCATTACAGGACTCATTACATGACTCATTACATGGCTCATTACATGACTCATTACATGACTCATTACATGACTCATTACATGACTCATTACATGACTCATTACATGACTCATTACATGACTCATTACATGACTCATTACATGACTCATTACATGACTCATTACATGACTCATTACATGACTCATTACATGACTTATTACATGACTCATTACATGACTCATTACATGATTTCATTACATGACTCATTACATGACTCATTACATGACTCATTACATGACTCATTACACGACTCATTACATGACTCATTACATGACTCATTACATGACTCATTACATGACTCATTACATGACTCATTACATGACTCATTACATGACTCATTACATGACTCATTACATGACTCATTACATGACTCATTACATGACTCATTACACTCTTTTAGGAATTTTATCAATCATTCATTTGCAATTTCAGCTTGATAAACTACTAACGTTTCTTCCCTTCAGACTCTCCTCCACACTGTTCAGTTCTCGTCTAATCAAGACACATTTCAAATACTTTGTTCCAGTTCAGTTTGTTAGAGAATAACATTTATTATTATTCCGCTCAAAACTTTGTATTGAACCCACAAGGGTCATACAGCGCTGCCTCTTTTATTCTAGTTCTTTGTTTTGCTTTATTATACCAATATAATTAT
The DNA here is from genome assembly GCF_026875155.1 of Cherax quadricarinatus. Classification (NCBI taxonomy): domain Eukaryota; kingdom Metazoa; phylum Arthropoda; class Malacostraca; order Decapoda; family Parastacidae; genus Cherax; species Cherax quadricarinatus. The sequence goes on along the minus strand of NC_069416.1, from coordinate 23,045,160 downwards.
AATCTATTTTAGTATTATACTTTTCCGGGCCTTTTATACCCTTCTCTATATCATTCTCATAATTTTTTTATCTATATTCTTTATTATCTTAACCCTTTACCGGGCGGTGCCCGGTAAAGGGTTAACCTACCTTGATTTTATTCCAGTTTATTCATATTCTCCTTCCATCCACTTATTTTTTGCTAGTGTAACAGTAAAGTGTGTGCCGAGTGTTTGTTTATAACTCACTTCGTGAAGAATAAAACCTCTAATTAATTATGTTAAGGACACATTCTCTCGAAGTTATTGTAATACAAACAAGGTTTTAATTTACAGCCAGTGGTGATGCATCTTAAAGAAGAGCAGAGCTGAGACCTGCCTCCTTGTACACAAAGGGCGTGTCACCTTACCTGTGGACATACACTCCCATTAATTCAACATTAGTTATTCACCCGCATGTTCGCTCTCCACCCTTCATTACTTGTCTTTTGTTTGAGCCCTTGTTCATTCCGTACTACTCAAGGATACATTACACCTTCATTCACTCCCCCTTGACCATTCCTTTCCACGCTTCTCTCCCACGGTTAGAATTACTCTCATTAAGTAAAGTCATGAATTTGTTAACATAGGAGAATGGTTTAGGGGAAATGGTTTCCAACTGTGGGCCATGTGACATTTTGGGGGGGTCCACAGAACGTTACTATTTGGTAATAAATTTAAGACTGGTGCTATAGTCTGAAATCTACGAAAATAAATGTGGTCAGCGACACGCGCTTTGTCCAGCGTGAACGGGAATGGTCGGTAATGGATTTGACCGCGTTAGCTGCAACGACGTTAAACAGTGGAAGCGATATCACTAAACCTTTCGTGCTGAGGGAGTTGGTTTTTGACGACGTGTGGGTGTGTGTGTTTTTTTTACCATTTGGTCCAGGGACATGTCGATTAGACACTTTGGGCCCGTGTATTGCATGCAAATTTTGTGTGTGGGGTTTTTGTGTGTGTTTTTGGGGTTGTTTTGTGTTGTGTGTGTGGTGTGGGGTGGGGGGTGGTGCGTGCATGTGTGTGCAAGTTGTGTGCATGTTGTGGGGAAGGTGTGGGATGTGGTGGGCAGGTGTGTGCATGTGTGTGTGGTGTGGTGTGTGTGTGTGTGTGTGTGTGTGTGTGTGTGTGTGTTTGTGTGTGTGTTAGTGTGTGGTTATGTGTGTGTTAGGTGGGTTGGTGTTGTTAGTGTGTGGCTAGTGTGTTGTGTGGGGTGTGTGTGTGTTTTGTGCGTATGGTGTTGTGGTGTGTGTGTGTTTTGTGGTGGTGTGTGTGTGTGGTGTGGTGTGTTGTGTGGTGTTATGTGTTAGTGTGTTAGTGTGTTGTGTTTTGTGTGTTTGTGGTTAGGTTGGGGGTGGGGGTGTGTGTGGGTTGTGTTTTTTTGTGTTAGTGTGTGTTAGGTTGTGTTGTGTGTGGTTGTTTTTTGGTGTTAGGTTTGTTGTGGTTGGGTTATGTGGGGTTTAGTGTGTGTGTGTTAGGGGGTGTGTGTTTGTGTTGGTAATGTGTGTGTGTTTGTGTTTGTTAGTGTGTGTGTGTTTTGTGTGTTAGGTGTGTGGGTTGTGTTAGTGGTGTGTTAGTGTGTGGTTTTGGGTGGTTGTGTGTGTTTAGTGGTTTGGGTGTTGTTTGTGTGTGGGGGGGGGGGGGGGGGTGTGGGGTGGTGTGTGTTGTTGTGGGTGGTTTGGGGGGGGGTGGGGTTGTGTGTGGGTGTGTTAGTGTGTTTTGTGTTGTGTTGGTGTTACCTAACTGTGGGGGCGGGGGGGAACTCAGTCCTGGCCCGCCTTTCCTGACCCTGTTAGGGGCCTCCCCCTCCGTTCCATGAGCTTTATCATACCTCGTCTTAAAAATATGTTAGTTTCCCGCCCCCCTACTTTTTTGCCAGATTTTTCCACTTCCTAACTACTCATGACTGAAAAATACTTCCTAACATCCCTTTGACATCACTTTTACTTAGATGTTTAAACACTATTGCCAATCACATTTTCTCAGCAATTTTTGGTGATGTGTGCTCACCCAAAACCTTTTCTTTTTTGGGTTTGCACTTTTTTGGGTGGTGGTTGTGTGTGTGTGTGTGTGTGTGTGTTGTGGTGTGTGGTGTGTGTTGGGTGTGTGGTTTGGGTGTGTGTGTTATGTGTGGTTTTGTGTGTGTGTGTGTTGGTTTGTTTTTTAGTGGGGGTGGGGGGTGGTGTGTTAGTGTTGTGTTATGGTGGTTAGTGGGTTTAGTGTGTTGTTTGGTTTTTAGGGGTGTTTTTTAGTGTGTGTTGTTGTGTGTGTGTTGTGTTGTGTGTTTTGTGTGTGTTATGGTTTTGGGGTTTTGTGTGGTTAGTGTGTGTGTGTTTGTGTTGTGTTAGTGGGTGTGGTTTAGTGTGGTGTGTTTTGTGTTTGGGGGTTTTGGTTGTTGGTGGTGTGTGTGTGTGTTTTGTGTATGTGTGTGTGTGTGTGTGTATGGGTGTTGTGTGGTGTGTGTGTTGTGGTGTGGGTGTGTGGGTTTGGGGGTACTCACTAAATTTTGGGTTTTCAGGGGACGAGACTCACCCGGCCCCCCCTCTTTACGACCGCTGCAGGGCCTCCCTCCCCCCGTTCCTGACTTTATCATACCTCTTTAAAAATTGTTTTTTCCTGCCTCCACACATTGCCCCTTTCCAGATTATTCCACTTCCTAATACTCTATGACTGAAGAAAAACTTCCAACATCCCCTTTTACATCACTTTTTTCTTAGATGTTGAAACCATTCCCGATGCACATTTCTAAGCAGATTTTTGTTGATGGTGTCTACCCCAAATCCCTTTCTTTATGGGTTTGCAGCTTTTGGTGTGTGTGTGTGTGTGTGGGTTTTTGTGTGTGTGTGTGTGTGGTTGTGTGTGTTGTGTGTTGTGTGTTTGTGTGTGTGTGTTATGTGTGTTGTGTGTGTGTTGGTGTGTGTGTGTGTGTGTGTGTTGTTAGTGTGTGTGTGGGTGTGGGTGTTAGTTGTTTGGGTGGGGTGTGGTGTGTGTGTGTGGGTGTGTGTGTGTGTGTTGTGTGTTTGGGGGGGGGGTGGGGTGTGTTTTGTGTGTTGTGTGTGTGTGTGTGTGTGTGTTTGTGTGTGTGTTGTGGTGTTGTGTGGTGTGTGTTTGTTTGTGTGTGTGTGTTGTGTGTGTGTGTGTTTGGGGGTTAGTGTGTTTGGTGTGGTGTTTTGTGTGTTTGGTGTGGGGTGTGTGTGGTGTGTGTGTTGGGGTGTTGTGTGGGGGTTGGGTGTTTTGTGGTTGGTGGGTGGTGTGTTTGTGTTGTTTTCCCTTTTTAGCCTGATTACCTGGCCCTTGATGTTGTTTTCCCCCCTGATGTGGCTGTACAACATTTTTCGGGTCAGATTTGGCTATCGCTGCTATGTCATTTTCATATTGTCTTTGGGCCCCCCTTTCTTATCTGTGCATATTCGTTTCGGGCTCTACGAACTGTTCTCCTTTATTCTCCTGGGTCCTTTGCCTTCTGTATTTCTTCCATTCCCTAGCACACTTGGTTTTTGCCTCCCTGCACCTTTGGGTAAACCATGGGCTCATCCGGGTTTTTTTTTTCATTATTCCTGTTACCCTTGGGTACAAACCTCTCCTCACCCTCCTTGCATTTTGTTGCTACATATTCCATCATCTCATTAACTGGCTTCCCTGCCAGTTCTCTGTCCCACTGAACCCCGTTCAGGTAGTTCCTAAATTCCTGTGAAAGTCCCCTTTCTTGTAGTTTGGCTTCATTCGTCCGGGCCCTTTCCCTGCTTCTCCCTCCACTTGTAGTCTACTGTGTATTCGAAGCTTAAAACCACATGGTCACTGGCCCCAAGGGGGTTTTTCATATGTGATGTCCTCGATATCTGCACTACTCAAGGTAATACTAAGTCCAGCCTTGCGGTTCATCCTCTCCTCTCTCTCTTGTAGTGTCCCTTACGTGTTGGCACATAAAGTTTTTCCAGTACCACCTCCATCATCTTAGCCCTCCATGTACCCTTGACCCCCATGTGGGTCCAAGTTCTCCATCGATCTCCTTGTGGTTAAAGCCCACCCATGATCAGGAGCCTTTGCCCTGCATGATGAGCTCTTCTGCCACTCTAGCCAGTGTGTCAACCATCGCTCTAATGCTTTCGTCTTTACTCTTGCCTTGGCCTCCTGCTGTGTGTGAGTGTGTGTGGGGTGTTGTGTGTGTGTGTGTGTGTGTGGTGTGTGTGTATGTGTGTGTATGTGTGTGTGTGTGTGTGTGTGTGTGTGGGTGTGTGGGTGTACTCACCTAATTGTGGTTGCAGGGGACGAGACTCAGCTCCTGGCCCCGCCTCTTCACTGATGCTACTAGGTCCCTCCCTCTCTGCTTCCGGGAGCTTTGTCATACCTCTTCTTAAAACTATGTATGGTTCCTGCCTCCACTACTTCACTTGATAGGCTATTCCACTTCGATTCTATGACTGAAGAAATATTTCCTAACATCCCTGTGACTCGTCTGAGTCTTCAGCTTCCAATTGTGACCCCTTGCTTCTGTGTCCCCTCTCTGGAACATCCTGTCTCTGTCCACCTTGTCTATTACCCGCAGTATCTTGTATGTCGTTATCATGTCTCCCCTGACCCTTCTGTCCTCCAGTGTCGTCAGTCCGATTTCCCTCAACCTTTCCTCGTACGACATTCCCCTTAGCTCTGGAACTAGCCTTGTTGCAAACCTTTGTACTTTCTCTAACTTCTTGACGTGCTTGACCAAGTGTGGGTTCCAGACTAGTGCTGCATACCCCAGTATGGGCATAACTTTACACAGTGTACAGTGTCTTGAACGATTCCTTTTAAGGTAATCGGAACGCTATTCTCGGGTTTTTGCCAGGCGCCCGTAATGCTGCAGCAGTTATTTGGTTGATGTGTGCCTCCGGTGACGTGCTCTGTGTTACGGTCACCCCCAAGATCTTTCTCCTTGAGTGAGGTCTGTAGTCTTTGTCCACCTAGCCTATACTCTGTCTGCGGTTTCTTTCCCCCTCCCATCTTCATGACTTTGCTTTTTGGCTGGGTTGAATTCGAGAAGCCAGTTTCTGACAACGTGTCCAGCCTGTCCAGGTCTCTTTGCAGTCCATCCTCATCCGATTTAATTCCTCTCATCAACATCACATCATCTGCAAATAGGGACACTTTAGAGTCTATTCCTTCCATCATGTCGTTCGCATATATCAAAAATAGCACTGGTCCTAGAACTGACCCCTGTGGGGCCCCGCTCGTCACAGGCGCCCACTGTGATACCTCTTCACGTACCATGTCTCGTTATTGCCTCTCTGTCAGGTATTCCCTGATCCATTGCAGTGCCCTCCCTGTTATATGCGCCTGATCCTCCAGCTTCTGCACTAATCTCTTGTGAGGAACTGTGTCAAAAGCCTTCCTGCAGTCCAGGAAAATGCAATCAACCCACCCCTCTCTCTCGTGTCTTACTTCTGTTACCCTGTCACAAAACTCCAGAAGGTTTGTGACACAGGATTTGCCTTCCATGAATCCATGCTGGTTTTCATTTATAATCTTGTTCTGTTCCAGGTGTTCCACCACTCTCCTCCTGATAATCTTCTCCATGACTTGGCATACTATACATGTCAGAGACACAGGTCTGTAGTTTAGTGCCTCGTTTCTGTCTCCTTTCTTAAATATGGGGACTACATTTGCCGTCTTCCATATCTCAGGTAGTTGCCCAGTTTCAAGAGATGTGTTGAAGATTGTGGTTAAGGGCACGCACAACATCTCTGCTCCTTCTCTAAGGACCCACGAAGAGATGTCCAGTCCCATCGCCTTTGAGGTATCAAGGTCACTTAGCAGATTCTGCACCTCCTCCTCGGTTGTTCGTATGTCATCCAGCACTTGTTGGTATATTCTCAGAGCCCTTCCTGTTTCTACTGTGAAAACTTCTTTAAATCTCCTGTTTAGCTCCTCACATACCTCCTGATCATTTCTTGTGAGTTCTCCACCTTCTGCCCTCATTCTGATCACCTGGTCTTTGATTGTTGTCTTCCTCCTGATGTGGCTATACAACAGTTTCGGGACAGTCTTGACTTTCGATGCTATGTTATTTTCATACTGTCGCTGGGCCTCCCTCTTTACCTGTGCATACTCGTTCCTGGCTCTGCGACTAATCTCCCTATTTTCATGTGTTCTCTGTCTTCTGTTTCTTTTTCCATTCTCATTGCAAATTAGTTTTTACCTCCTTACACCGTCGGGTAAACCAGGGGCTCGTTCTGGTCTTCCCATTGTTTCTGTTGCCCTTGGGAATAAACCTTTCCACTGCCTCCTTGCATTTTGTTGTTACATATTCCATCATTTCATTTACTGGCTTTCCTGCCAGTTCTCTGTCCCACGGAACCTCCTGCAGGAAGTTTCTCAACCCTATGTAGTCCCCTCTTTTATAGTCTGGCTTTTTCCATTCAACTCCTGTTACTCTCCACTTGCAACTCTACTATGTATTCAAAGCACAGAACCACGTGGTCACTAGCTCCTAGGGGACTCTCATATGTGATGTCCTCAATGTCTGATTTGCCCAGGGTGAACACAAGGTCCAATCTTGCTGGTTCATCCTCCCCTCTCACTCTGGTACCGTCCTTAACATGTTGGTGCATGAGGTTTTCCAGCACCACATCCAACATCTTGGCTCTCCATGTTTTGGGATCCCCACGTGGCTCCAGGTTTTTCCAGTCAATCTCCGTGTGTTTGAAATCACCCATAACCAGCAACTTTGCTCTGCTCGAGTGAGCTCTTCTTGCTTCCTCCGCAAGTGTGTCCACCATTGCTCTGCTGCTCTCTTCATATTCCTCTCTTGGCCTCCTGCAGTTCTGTGGTGGATTATACATCACTACAATGACCACCTTGTGCTCCCCAGACGGAAGTGAACCTACTATGTAGTACCTTTCTCAAGTCTCGTCTATGCCTCCCATTTTCTCGAATTTCCATCGTTTTTTTTACGAGCAGTGCAACCCCTCCTCCCCCTCTGCCCCTTCAATCTTTAATTATGATCTGATATCCTGGTGGGAAGATTGCATCTGTTATTGTCTCAGTGAGTTTTGTTTCTGTAACTGCTATGAAGTCTGGGGACTTCTCATTGATTCTTTCTTGCCACTCCTCATATTTATTCGTTAATCCATCCGCATTTGTGTACCAAACCTTCAACTTCTGTTCTAATACTGTAACTGTGGTCCTGGAGGAATACTGGGGTTGGGAGAGCTAGGGCCCCGGTTGGGGCCTGTAGGGGGTTGTAGTGTGTATGTACTCACCTAGTTGAAGTTGCAGGGGTCGAGTCCAAGCTCCTGTGTGTGTGTGTGTGTGTGTGTGTGTGTGTGTGCGCGCGCGCATGTGTATGTGTGTGTGTGTGTGTGTGCGCGTGTTTTGTGTTGTGGGAGTGTGGGTGTATTGTGTGGAAGGTAGTGGGTGTGTGTGTGGTGTGTGTGTGAGTGTGTGTGTGTGTTGTACTCACTAGTTGAGGTTTGCGGGGGTCGAGTCCGAGCTCCTGGCCCCGCCTCTTCACTGATCGCTACTAGGGTCACTCTCCTGAGCCGTGAGCTTTATCAAATCTCTGCTTAAAGCTACGTATGGATCCTGCCTCCACTACATCGCTTCCCAAAACTATTCCACTTACTGACTACTCTGTGGTGCAAGAAATACTTCCTAACATCCCTGGGATTCATCTATGTCTTCAGCTTCCAACTGTGTCCCCTTGTTACTGTGTCCAATCTCTGGTACATCCTGTCTTTGTCCACCTTGTCAATTTCCTCTCAGTATTTGTGTATGGGCGTTTATCATGTCGTTATCATGTGTGTGTGTGTGTGTGTGTGTGTGTGTGATTGTGTGTGTCTGTGTGTGTGTGTGTGTTTTGTGTGTGTGTTTTGTGTGTGTGTGGGGGTGTGGGTGTGGGGTGTGTGTGGGTGGGGGGGGGACTGTGTGTGTGGTGTGTGTGTGTGTGTGTGTGTGTGTGATTGTGTGTTTGTTGTGTGTTTTTGTTTGTGTGTGTGGGGGGGTGTGGATGTGTGTGTGTGTGTGTGTGTGTGTGTTGTGTGTGGATGTGTGTGGGTGTGGGTGTGTGGATGTGGCGTGTGTGGATTTTTGTGTGGTGTGTGTGGTGGATGTGTGTGTGTGTGTGATGTGTGGATGTGTGTGTGTGTGTGTTTGTGTAGTTGTGTGTGGATGTGTTGTGTGTGTGTGTCGTTGTGTGTGGTGTGTGTTGTGTGTGTGTGTGTGTGTGTGTGTGTGTGTGTGTGTGTGGATGTGTGTGTGTGGATGTGTGTGGATGTGGGTGTGTGGTGTGTGTGTGTGTGTGGATGTGTGTGTGTGGATGTGTGTGTGTGTGTGTGTGTGTGTGTGTGTGTGTGTGTGTGGATAGAGCTGTGGGTGTGGGTGCGTGGATGTGTGGTGTGTGTGGATGTGTGTTGTGTGGATGTGTGATGTGTGTGTGGATGTGTGTGTGTGGGATTGTGATGTGTGTGTGTGGATGTGTCGTGTGTGGATGTGTGTGGGTGTGGTGGAGGTGTGTGTGTGTGTGGATGTGTGTTGTGTGGATGTGTGTGTGTGTGTGTGTGTGTTGTGTGTTGTGTGTGTGTGTGTGTTTGTGGATGTGTGTGTGTGGATGTGTGTGGGTGTGGGTGTGTGGATGTGTGTGTGTGTGTGGATGTGTGTCGTGTGGATGTGTGTGTGTGTGTGGATGTGTGTGTGTGGAGTGTGTGTGTGTAGGATGTGGTTGTGTGTGGATGTGTGTGGTGTGTTGTGTGGATGTGTGTGTGTGTGTGTGTGGATGTGTGTGTGTGGATGTGTGTGGGTGTGTGTGATGATGTGTGTGTGTGGATGTGTGTGTTTGGATGTGTGGGTGTGTGTGGATGTGTGTGTGTGGATGGATGTGTTGGCGTGTGTGTGGATGTGGTGTGTGAGTGTGTGTGTGTTGTGGATGTGTGTGTGTGGATGTGTGTCTGTGGAGTAGTGTGTGTGATGGATGTGTGTGTAGTCGTGGGATTGTGTTGGGTGTGTTGGAAGTGTGTGTGTGTGTTGTGTGTGGATGTGTGTGTGTGGATGTATGTTGTGGGTGTGTGTGGATGTGTGTGCTGTGTGTGTGTGGGGTGTGAGCGCGCGGGCCATTCCTGTTGTTTAGTGCAGTAGACACTGAACTACTCGAAACTGATTCAGTCGCGTGGTTGGTCCTGCTCTGTTTTACAGGTGTGATGTTAAGCTGATTTGGTTTTTTACTATAAAATGTAATATAAAAAGAAGCTGGGAGGAAGATTTGAATAACGTGAAATATTTCTGGCCAGTTATTGTGTTGCTGTGCTGTGTTGTGTGTTGTTGCTGTGTGTTGTGTTGCTGTGTGCTGTGTTGTGTTGCTGTGTGCTGTGTTGTACTGGGTTATGCTGTTTATGAACCTGATGGTGTTTTATCATTGCATGTGTATTATTATCTTCTGTTTTTCCTACCTTTATTAATGCCAAACTTGACATATAAATATATGTCGTTATATTGTCCACAGATATATGGCAACGGCAGGAATGAATGTTAAACACAAGTATTCTGAGGACTACACTAAATTCGGCTTCACCAGTCAAGAAAAAGATGACACGGAATTACCACTGTGTTATTTGTTTCAAAGTTTTGGGGAAAGACTCACTGAAGAGAACTCTGATTAAACTCCATCTCGAAAAGTGCCACCCTAATTTGCTGCAAAAGGATAAAGATTATTTCTAGCGGCACTTTTAAAGAGGCAACGCCTTGACGCGACAGGTACATTCTAGGAAAAAACCACCCATGCAAGTGCGCGGGTCTACATTGTAGCATACAGAGTCGCACAGGCCAAGAAGCTGATACGATTTTTAGAGAAACTTTTGGCAAAAGAAATGGTGAGGCTTGTCGGCGGAGGACGCAGCACGGAAGGTGAAATGATATATCAGATTCTAATGCCACAGTGTCGAGACGGATAAATGAGATCTCACAAACATCAGTAAACAAGTAGTGGATGAAATAAGGAAATCTTCCATTGTTTGACATACAGTTGGAAGAACCAATTGATGCCTCCACTGTCTTCTCAGCTATTTGTATTGCATGATACATGGCAGAGGAAGATTCAAAGACGAGTTTCTCTTTTGTAAGACTTTTGATACCACCACAAGGGCCTCAGGAATGAGTTAGAAATTATTAACAATTTATTTGAAGTAAGTGTTTGGATTGGGTTAAAATTTGGTGGGTGTTACCAATGACGGTGCACCTGCGATGCTAGGGCTCAAGATCAGGCTTTCAAGCGATTTAGTGGGAAACAGCGTTAGCTCCATTGGTTAACGGAGTATTTTACTGTTTCATTCACAAAAAGCAAGTGGCATCAAAAACCCTACTTATCATCTGAACACCATTTTCAAAAGGATTGGTGAAGGTTATAGTTTAAATTACATCAATCATTCAGCAGATGAACACTAGAACTGTCAGAAAATTATGCCAGGGACATGGGTCCGCTTCGAGGGGTTGCTGCACCGTGCAGAACTTCTGCACGGGAAAGGAGGTTTGAAAACAAAAAATAGAACTGTTCAGAATTAGAAATAGCATACCTTGTCGATACGTTTTGGTGTCTTGAACAAACTGAATTTCAGCTCCAAGGGAAGAAAGGAGCAAATCTGTTTCCACAAGGAATCTTCAAGGCTTTCCTTGAGAAATTAGAACTCTGGATTGGAAGGAGTCAATGGTTTAAAAATTTAGTTCAATTTCCTTGATGGGATGCAATGCTAGGGGAAAAGGAAGCCATTTCCGGTGCATATTGTAGAGCCACTTACAAAAGCTGCCGGATGAATTTAGCGATACTTTCCGGAGGTAGATATGACCAAGGGATGGGGTTTTCTTTTTCAGGAATCCATTCGTAACAGATGATTCATGGTGTTTGCAGAGGCTAGGCAGGAGTTCTTGGATCTGAAAAAATGATTTGGCAGCAAAGATTGTGTATACCAGCGGTCTACATGGAAAAAATTTGGCAGTTGATGTTACTCAAAACTGTCAACACATGCAGTCAGATTTTCTTTTGCCCATTCTGATCAACTTACATGAGTGAGGTGAGATTTTTTATGTGCAAATTAAGTCCAAACAGAGGAAGATATCGGCTGCAGTTGAGGAAAGCGACATTTCGTCGTGCATAAATCAAGTACCACTACTAACATTGAGAAGCTGTCATGAGAAGAGAATCCAAAAGTCTTGGTTGCAAGGAAAGTGAATAATCATATTTCAAAGAATAATATTGGCTGTGTACTTCATAATTTCAAAATTATGTTTGTTATAGAAAGAAATTTCACCAGCAAAATGTTAGATACGTATTCATTTATTTCCAGGAAATGATGTATGCATGAAAATATTTCAGACCAAATGTTACATAACTATTATTTTATATAACTGCTAGGAATTTTGTTGTTTATGATGAGTTGGTAGAGTATGTCTAAAAGGAACTTAAAAGTAAATATAAGAAAGAGTAAGGGTGTATAAGGATAAAAAAAAATTAGGAAACGGAAGTTGGATATCAGATTGGAGGAGAGGAGTATGGAGGAGGTGAATGTCTTCAGATATTTAGAGTGCGTGTCAGCAGAGGGTGTATGAAAGATGAGGTGAATCATAGAATTGCTAGGAGGGAAAAAAGGGGATTAGAGTGGTGAACTGAGGAGTCTTTTGGAGACAAACGTTCTTTGTCCATGAAAGCAAAGAGGGGAACATGTTTAAGAGTATAGTTATACCTAACGCTCTTCTATGGGTGTGAGGCATGGGTTGTGCATGATGCAACAAGGAGAAGCCTGAAGGCAGTGGATGTTGTCTGAGGGCAATGTGTGTGGCATGTGAATATAATGCGAGAAATCCGTAGTTTGGAGATTTGAAGGAGGCGTGGTTACCAAACTATCCAGGAACTGCCAGAAGGGTTATTGAGTATGGTTGGACATGTAGAGAGGCGGAGCGATATAGATGTGACTTTGGGAGTATACAAATCTGTAGTGGAGGGAAGGCGGGGGTAGGGGTCGGCCTCCAGGTAAGTTGGAGGTAAGAGTGTATAAAGGAGGGTTTGTGTGCGAGGGGCTTGAACTTACAGCAAGCGTGCTTGTGCGTTGTTAGGATCGAATGGAAGACAAATGTTGTTTTTTTAGGAATTGACGTGCTGTTGACGTGTAAGCAGGGTAATATTTATGAGAGATTCAGGGAAACGGCAGGCCGGCTTGAGTTCCTGGAGATGAGGAAGCACAGAGTTTCTGCACTCTGAAGGCAGGGGTTGTTAAATGTTTTATAACTGTAGTGTAGGTATGTCTATGGCAAGATAGTGATGGACGTGAATGATGAAAGGTTTTTCATTTTCGCCACCATGCCTGGTGGGAACGCCCGATGTGTTAATATAAAAAAAATAAATATATTATAATCAAATTGTCTGTTGTCTTGTGCTTATCCTTGTGTATCATTACTCCAAAAAAATGGTAAATGGTTCACGATATTTTTATAATTTGGGTTGGTGGTCCATGCGGTTTGAAACGAGTTGAGACACTGGTGCCTGTGTGTGCCTCTGTGTGTGCCTCTGTGTGTGTGTACTCACCTATTTGTGGTTGCAGGTGTGTGTGTGTGTGTGTGTGTGTGTGCGCTGTGGCTTCTCGCGCCCCTCTCGTTGGATTGGATCATCACAATATTTGAGCTAATGGGCTTTCTTCCTTCCATCTTCTGCCTTGCTACCTGGTCCTTCTAATATCATTCCATCTGATTGGACAAGCATGTTAATAACAATTTTGTAATTAACTTATCAGATGAAACATTAGATGAAAATACAACTGCTGCTGTAGGTTTTGGTCTAAATTTTGCATCTTCAAAAAAAATAATGTTGAAATTGCAAAAGACTTTTTGAAATTTTTTAAAATTTTTCTGATTAATCCATTGATGAAAATAATATTAGTAAAGGGGTGGTATAAAGCTCTATGGTTAAACAAAATATTCACAATTGCCTCAAAGATTCTTTATATCTATGTTACACATATTAATAAAAAATTGCGCCTTTAATAAATCAGTAAAATAAATGCAATAGTATTATGAATAAAATGATTACGAAGATAAATGAATAATCTCTTGATGATACTGAAAACCTATTCTAATTAGAGAGAAATCCATTTAAAAACCGTTAACAGCAATTTCATTAAAACAATAAAATTCTATGAAAGGCAAAGATGAATTAATTAAAAAAAATTACTTCCACTAATCCATCTTTACCCTTATATGTAGAATTAATAAAACACACGAACCTAGGTAATCCATTTAGAACCAATTATAGACTCCATAGGTTCACACTCCAACAGCACGCTCCAAGATTAAAACCATTTGTCTCCATTCATCTATCAAACACGCTCACGCATGCCCCTGGAAAAGTCCCAAGCCCCTCCACACACAAAAACCTCCTTTACCCCCTCACTACAACCTTTTCTAGACCGACCCCTACCCCGTCTTCCACTACAGAATGATACACTCTTGAAGACATTGTTTCGCTCCATTCTCTCTACATGTCCGAAACACCTCAACCGCACCGTCTCCTCGCTGCAACATTTCATCAACCATGCTTCACACCCATACGGAGCGTTATGGTATTTAAAACTAATACTCTCATACATTCCATCTTTGCTTTCCAAGGACAAAGTTCTTTGTCTCCACAGACTCCTAAGTGCACCGTTTCACCTTTTCCCTCTACAGTTCTATGATTCACCTCATCTTTCATAGACCCATCCGCTGGCACGTCCACTCCCAAAATATCTGAATACATTCACATCCGCCATACTCTATCCCTCCAATCTGATATCCAATCTTTCATTACCTAATCTTTTTGTTATCCTCATAACCTTACTCTTTCCTGTATTCACTTTCAATTTTCTTTTACATACCCTACCCAAATTCATCCACCAAACCTATGCAACTATCTCTTCAGAATCACCCAAGAGCACAGAGTCATCAGCAAAGAAGCAAAACTGTGCAAGCCCACTTTTGGGGATTCTTTATCTTTTAACGCCAACTCTTGCCAAGACCCTCGCATTTTACTTCTCTTACAACCCCATCTATAAATATCTTGAACAACCACGTTGACATCACACATCTTGCCTAAGGCCTACTTTTACTGGGGAAATAATCTCCCTCTTTCCCTACATACTTCTAACTTGGCAGCCTCACTATACTAGTAAACTCTTCACTGGTTCAGTAACCTACCTCCTGTACCATACATCTGCAACAATCTGCCACATTGCTTCCCTATCCACCCTGTTCATTACGCCTTTTCCAAATCCATATAATGCCACAAAAACCTCTTTAGGCCTTATCTAAATATTGGTTCACTTATATGTTTCACTCTAAAACACCTGGTCCACACTCCCACTCCTCCTTTCTTAAAGCATCTTGTTCATCTGCTATCCTATTCTCCGTCTTACTCTTAATTCTTTCCAATAATAACTCTACAATCGCTTTTACCAGGTATACTCAGCAGACTTATCCACTATAATTTTTGCACTCTCTTTTGTCCCCTATGCTTTATACAAAGGAAACTATGCATCTCTCTGCCAATCCCTAGGTACATCTTACCCTCTTCCATACATTTATTAAATAATAGCACCAACCACTCCATACTATATCCCACATGCTTTTTAACATTTCTATCTTTATCCCATCAATCCCGGATGCCTTACCCCCCTTTCATTTTACCAACTGCTCGGAACTTCCCCACACTCACTATTGGCTCTTCTTCTCTCCTACAAGATGTTATTCCTCCTTGCATATACACTGAAATCACAGCTTCCCTATCTTCATCACATTCAACAAATTCCTCAAAATATTCCCTACATCCTCCCAATACCTCTATACTCTCCATTAAATAACTCTCCATCTCCTTTTTATAACTAAACAATCCATTTGTTCCTCTAGGCTTCCTTAACTTGTTAATCTACTCCAAAACTTTTTCTTATTTTCAACATAAATTTGTTGATAACATCTCACCACTCCTCTCATTTGCTCTCTTTTACATTGCTTCACCACTCTCTTAAACCTCTCTCTTTTTCTCCATATACTCTCACTCCTTCCATCACTTATGTTTTTTAAAAATTCTAATATGCTAACTTTTTCTCCCTTACTACTCTCTTTACATCATCATTCTACCAATCGCTCCTCTTCCCCCCCGCACCCACTTTCCTGTAACCACAAAACTTCTGCTGAACACTCTAACACTACATTTTTAAACCTCCCCCATACCTCTTCGACCCCATTGCCTTGCTCTCATTAGCCCATCTATCCTCCAATAGGTCTTTATATCTTGCCATAACTGCCTCCTCTTTTATTTTTATAAACCTTCACCTCTCTCTTACCTGATGCTTCTATTCTCCTTGTATCCCATCTACCTTTTACTCTGTGTAGCTACAACTAAAAAGTGATCTGTTTATATCTGTGGCCCCTCTGAAAACATGTACATCCTGAAGTTATCACAGCCCTTTTATCTACTAAGACATAATTCAACAAACTACTGTCATTTCGCCCTACATCATATCTTGTATACTTATTTTATCCTTTTTTTCTTAAAATATGTATTACCTATAACTAAACCCCTTTCTATACAAAGTTCAATCAAAGGGCTTCTATTATAATTTACACCTGGCACCCCAAACTTACCTACCACACCCTCTCTAAAAGTTTCTCCTACTTTAGCATTCAGGTCCCCTACCACAATTACTCTCTCACTTGGTTCAAAAGTTCCTATACATTCACTTAACATCTCCCAAAATCTCTCTCTCTCGTCTACATTCCTCTCATCTCCAGGTGCATACACGCTTATTATGACCCACTTTTCGCATCCAATCTTCACTTTAATCCACATAATCCTTGAATTTACACATTCATATTCTCTTTTCTCCTTCCATAACTGATCCTTCAACATTATTGCTACCCCTTCCTTAGCTCTCTCTCAGATACTCCAGATTTAATCCCATTTATTTCTCCCCACCGAAACTCCCCTACTCCCTTCAGCTTTATTTCGCTTAGGGCCAGGACATCCAACTTCTTTTCATTCATAACATCAGCAATCATCTCTTTCTTGTCATCCGCACTACATCCACGCACATTCAAGCATCCCAGTTTTATAAAGTTTTTCTTCTCTTTTTTAGTAAATGTCTACAGGAGAAGGGGTTACTAGCCCATTGCTCCCGGCATTTTTGTCGCCTCATACGACACACATGGCTTACGGAGGAAAGATTCTTTTCCACTTCCCCATGGACAATAGAAGAAATAAAGAAGAACAAGAGCTATTTAGAAAAAGAAGAAAAAACCTAGATATATGTATATATGCATGTGCGTGTCTGTGAAGTGTGACCAAACTGTAAGTAGGAGTAGCAAGATATCCCTGTTATCTAGCGTGTTTATGAGACAGAAAAAGACACCAGCAATCCTACCATCATGTAAAACAGTTACAGGTTTCTGAAACCATACCCCCGGCCGGGATTGAACCCGCGGTCATAGAGTCTCAAAACTCCAGCCCGTCGCGTTAGCCACTAGACCGCGGGTTCAATCCCGGCCGGGGGTATGGTTTGTTTGCAATCGTGTCATTACGATTTCTTGAGTCGAGACAGGTTTCTGTTTCACAGTCATCTGGCAGGGCGGTAGTACTTCCCTGGGTGGTTGCTGTCTACCAACCTACTACGCTTAAATGTGATTATAATAATATAACTTCCTTAAGTTTCATAATACTCATGCCAAATATGCTCGTTTGGAGACACTATAGATATGTCAACTTTACAAGAGGGGAAAAGCCTCCCTCAGTAGTTAACACCACTTATTTAGTAATCCAAGAATCTAACAGACCCAGAGAATAAATCTCCATCAAGGAGTTGAACACTGCGTCCATAATGGTGACTCTCTTCGACCTATGATTCTATGTGGTTTACCAAAAGACTATGATAAAGCATGATAATGATTTCGTTCTGCTTTTTAAACCTGGCGGACTCCACATCAACAGTAATCACTCGGATCATAAAGACGATCCAAAATTAATAACTCGCTTCGTAATGTACACTCCATTCATCCGGGTAGTAGCACATTGATATACTCGTTAGAGGACGCTACAGTTCAGAACACGACGACACCACCCTAACTTCCGCTCTAAACGCAGAACACCAGACCTGCCTTGAGTAGACCTCCAGAGTACTTGACAGCTGACTCCAATTAAGCCTCCGTTGTCGCTGACTACATTCTGAAACCATTGTCACCAAGTTACCCTTGTATACACGATGAAGCGTGCATGGAAAAAAGTCTATGTTCACAATAAACATACATAAGTTCAGCAAAGCACTTGTGGTGGCAATTTGTATATACAACGTTCCTACATATACATGCAGAAACGTTGGAAACATTTATACGCACGTGTCTGTGTTTACAGTAAATATGAGTTCTACCCCCACATACACAGGACTGTTGACACTTATACTTGCCTCACTTGCCAGTCTTCTTTGCCATGCATAACTAGACTTTACGTTATGCTACGTAGTGGATGGGACGCTAGTCTTCTCTCCTCCTACGACAGTACTTACCCAGCACCTAGTTCCCTAATCTTCCTTCCTTCCCCTCCCTCCCTTCCTTACCATATCCTATGGTCACTAATCCATAAATCATTGTAATAATAATAATAATTAATAATAAGAGTAATAATTACCTCCTTGGCTAACGCCATGATAATGTGGTTTGTTTGAAAGGAAAAGAAAGGAAGGTCAGGAAAAAGTGAAATAACCAGTTTTATCATAGCTGTCTTGAAATCTGTGTATAATTCAGTTAAATACAGATATTCTTAGAATGCCGTACTACAGGAAAAGATGTAATTTTTGTCCTCTTGAGTAGCATATGATATTTATTTTAACAGTAATACGTTAATGAGAGTAAATCAATATTTATAATGAGAGAATTCTGAGAGTTATATAATAATGTCAATGAAACTATAATAAGAGTAATAGTTAGAAACTGATTGTAAACTATAAATATTACATGCGCCAGGAGGAATGGGGGAGCAATGCGACTCAATTCAAAGAAAGGGAGAATACGTTTAATTCCTTGGATCAAGAACCCCTCACCAGTATCTAGGCGTCTCTGAGGCGTGATTATATATGAAGGAAGATCAGCGATGATTCGATACTCTCCACAGCCGGAGAGATTACTTAAAAATAACCAGCATTTTATCACGTGAGCTCATAAATTCACATAATGATGCGAAAACATTGTCAAACGACATCAGAAATACATTCCTTGCATATTTACAGAGGTTTGAACCCTGAAAGGAGAAACTTTAGATTTTTCCCAAAAATTTGTTTTAATTTCTTCTCAGAGGTTAAGGGTCATCACAAAACTAAAGTGGAACACATGCTACTCCTACTAGTATTATTATTATTATTATTATTATTATTATTATTATTATTATTATTATTATTATTATTATTATTATTATTCTTTATTTTTATTTATTTATTTATTATTATTTATTAATTCTTTATTTTTATTTATTATTATTATTATTATTATTATTATTATTACTACTACTACTACATGTATTTTCGTCGCTGTACGACTTTAGATAAATCCAAATCTCAAATAAATCTAATCTAACATTCATTAACCAGCTTCAAAATGCCCAAAAGAGCCCCAGAAATTATGCTACAGACATTAGAAAAGTCAGTAAACTTCAGCTTAGCACACACAGTAGACCAAGAAACTGTATCTCAACTCAATCATTAAGAAGAAAAACTATATCACACATTTAACAAGCCCAGGAGCTGTAGTTCCATACCATAAGAGTACATGAGTTATAAAATTTTCTCCGCAGTAAATATAGATCATACCCTCATTAGGCCCATTAACTGGGGGTCGATCATGTCAAACCAAGCAGAAAATTTGCGATGAAACCGAGAGAACATTGATTACAAAGCAAAGGAATGGTATATAGCTCTATGTTAAAACCAAACATTCCCAATTGCCCTCAAAGATTCTTTAAGTCTTATGATACACTTAATAACAATAAAAATTTGCTCCTTACTAAAGCAGACAAAATAAATGCATAAATTAATCAACGAATCTCAGCATGGTTTTACAAAGGGGCGTTCCTGCCTTACGAATTTATTAACTTTTTTCACTAAGGTATTTGAGGAGGTAGATCATGGTAATGAATATGATATTGTGTATATGGACTTCAGTAAGGCTTTTGACAGGGTCCCACATCAGAGACTATTGAGGAAAATTAAAGCACATGGAATAGGAGGAGAAATTTTTTCCTGGATAGAGGCATGGTTGACAAATAGGCAGCAGAGAGTTTGCATAAATGGGGAGAAATCAGAGTGGGGAAGTGTCACGAGCGGTGTTCCACAGGGGTCAGTGTTGGGCCCCCTGCTGTTCACAATCTACATAAACGACATAGATGAGGGCATAAAGAGCGACATCGGCAAGTTTGCCGATGACACCAAAATAGGCCGTCGAATTCATTCTGACGAGGACATTCGAGCACTCCAGGAAGATTTGAATAGACTGATGCAGTGGTCGGAGAAGTGGCAGATGCAGTTTAATATAGACAAATGCAAAGTTCTAAATGTTGGACAGGACAATAATCATGCCACATATAAACTAAATAATGTAGATCTTAATATTACGGATTGCGAAAAAGATTTAGGAGTTCTGGTTAGCAGTAATCTGAAACCAAGACAACAGTGCATAAGTGTTCGCAATAAAGCTAATAGAATCCTTGGCTTCATATCAAGAAGCATAAATAATAGGAGTCCTCAGGTTGTTCTTCAACTCTATACATCCTTGGTTAGGCCTCATTTAGATTATGCTTGCACAGTTTTGGTCACCTTATTACAGAATGGATATAAATTCTCTGGAAAATGTACAAAGGAGGATGACAAAGTTGATCCCATGTATCAGAAAACCTTCCCTATGAGGATAGACAAAGGGGCCCCTGAATCTGCACTCTCTAGAAAGACGTAGAATTAGGGGGGATATGATTGAGGTGTATAAATGGAAGACAGGAATAAATAAAGGGGATGTAAATAGTGTGCTGAAAATATCTAGCCTAGACAGGACTCGCAGCAATGGTTTTAAGTTGGAAAAAATTCAGATTCAGGAAGGATATAGGAAGTACTGGTTTGGTAATAGAGTTGTGGATGAGTGGAACAAACTCCCAAGTACCGTTATAGAGGCCAGAACGTTGTGTAGCTTTTAAAAATAGGTTGGATAAATACATGAGTGGATGTGGGTGGGTGTGAGTTAGACCTGATAGCTTGTGCTACCAGGTCGGTTGCCGTGTTCCTCCCTTAAGTCAATGTGACCTGACCTGACTAGGTTGGGTGCATTGGCTTAAGCCCGGGAGGAGACTTGGACCTGCCTCGCATGGGCCAGTAGGCCTTCTGCAGTGTTCCTTCGTTCTTATGTTCTTCTTAATAGTAATTATGAAAGAAAATGATTACCAAGAAAAAATGAATAATCTCTTAGATGATACTGAAACCTATTTCTAAACTTAGGAAAAAAACCCCTAGAAACCGTTAACAGCAATTTCAATAAAAAAAAAAACTTCTACTGAAAGGCAAAGATGAATTAGTCAAACAATTTACTTCCACTAATCCATCTTTACCTTACATGTATGGACTAATAAAAACACAAACCAGGGAATCCAGTCAGACCAATTATTAGCTCCATAGGGTCAGTTTCATATAAATTATCCAAATGGCTTGTTGATATTTTGAGCCCTATTGTTGGCAAAATTTCTAACTTTAATGTTAAAAACAACATGGACTTAGTTGATAAATTAAGCTCCTTGACTGACTTAAATGATTTTAACATGGTTAGTTTTGATGTTACTTCCTTGTTTACGAAAGTTCCTGTTGATGATTTATTAAGTTTCTTATCAGAAGAACTCGTTTACTATGATTTACCATTGCCAGTTCCTACTATCATTAAACTTATTAAACTTTGCATTCTTGATGCAAAATTTGTATTTAATGATAAGTTTTACACTCAGAAGTTTGGTATGGCAATGGGAAATCCTCTTTCACCTGTTCTTAGTAACCTATACATGGAATTTTTTGAAACAAGGTTGCTTAACACAATCCTCCCTAATAGAGCTAAATGGTTCAGATATGTTGATGATATTTTGTGTCTTATGCCCAAAAATGTAGATATACACCATTTCCTTGGAAAATTAAATAGCTTAGCCCATTCTATAAACTTTACTGTTGAGTTTGAAGAAAATAACTCATTGTCTTTTCTAGATGTTTTAATTACTAAGGGTAATAATGAATTCAAATTTAAAATTTACAGAAAACCTACAAATAACTGTTCCTATGTCCACTATTATTCTTCGCATCAAGATAGAGTCAAACTGTCTGTTTTCTCATCATGTTTTTGAGAGCTTTACGAATTTGTAGTCCTGAGTTCATAGATGAGGAAATATCCAAATTTATGAAATAGGTAATGATTTAAAATACCCAAGAAATGTAATTGATAAAATCTTTTAAAGTTGCTAGAAATACTTTTTACAACCCAAAAAAGGGGACAACCAGCCTTATTCAAATAAAAATATTTTTGGTTCTCCCTTACCATGAAAACTTGGTTGATATCCCTTTTTCTTATTAAAACTTTTAATATTAAAGTTGTATTAAAAAATTTGATACAGTAAAAAAACTTTTGATAAAGAATTCCCCCCAAAATGTGATGGATGTGTCTATTAAGATTCCTTGTAAATTTGCGATGAAGTTTATTACGGTCAAACTGGTAAAAATCTCGAACTAAGATTTAAACAACATAATATAGCATTAGAACTGGACAAGTTTCCCCAATGCTTTATTTATTCATGTAAGAGATTTTAACATCCAATTGATTTTCAAAAGTTGAGAAAGTAGTATCAAGCAAGTCCATGGTCGCAGGAATGTAATTGAATCTTGTTTCATAAAAAGCAGTTTTGACAATAAAATGATATTTCCTTTGGTTTATATAAATTAGTCCATTTATAATAAATTGAATTTGGGAAGAATTTAATAATACACTGGACAAATAATAATTTTTAAAATTTCTTATTTCTTGGGTAGAATAGTTTGTTGGTGGGTTGTGTTAAAGGGGCCTGTCCAGTTGGGCCGGCGCGCGTCAGGTCTTTAACCGTTGTGGGATCTGATGGGAGGTTTTGGGCCCAGACCCCTTATATACCTTCCTTGGGGGGGGGGCTTTATTTTCATTTTTCCTTGATATGTGGAGTCCCCCCGAAATGTTGGAAATTCTCTTTTTTTCAGGTTGTTGTTTTGCTTTATATTTATTTTTTTTTAATATTTTTTATTTATTTTTTTTTTTTTATTTTTTATTTTATTTTTATATTTTTTTTGATTTTTTTTTTTTTTTTTTTTTTTTAAATTTTTTTTTATTTTTTTTTTTTTAAAAATTATTTTTTTTTATTTTTATATTTTTTTTTATATTTATTTAAAATTTTATTTATATTTATTTTTTTTTTATATTTATATTTATAATTTTTATTTTTATTTTTTATATGTTTTTATTTATTAATATAATTTTTATATTATTTTATATTTTTATATGTTTTAAATTTTTTATATATATTTATATATTTATATTTAATTTTAAAATTATATTATTTATTTTCATTATTTATATATATATATTATTATATTTTTAAATTTTATATATATATTTATTTTTTATATTTTTATTTTATATTTATATAAAATTTTTATTTTATATTTTTATTTTTAAAATATATATATATATATATATATATTATTTATTTAATTATTTATATTATTTTTATATTTATTATTTCGGGGGAATTCGCAAGGTCTCCTTCAGCCAGAGATCGTGTTTTGTGTATATTTCCCCTGTTTTTGGAATTCCTTGCATTTTTAAAATATCTCTAGGAAGGCTGTTGATGCGGGGGTTTGAGATAAAAAAGTGGTAAAGCTTCTCCTGAAGCGGCTGCCTTGGATCAAAGTGTAGCGCTATTTTAACGCCTTTTGTATTGCCGGGGGGTTTAGATTGTAAAGCATTGCGTACCTTGCCCCAGGTTCGTAGGTTGGGTTTTCCCTTTTCAGCCAGAGTCAGTGTTTATGTATATATTTTTAATAATATTATATATATAAATATATATATATATATATATAATATTATATATATATATATTTTTATAATTTTTTTTTTATATTTTTTGTTTTCAAAAAGTCGGCCGTCTCCCCCCGAGGGGGTGACCAAAAAAGAAAAAAGAAAAACCAAAAAAAAAAAAACTTTCATCATCATTCAACATTTACCTAAAACTAATTACGTTTTGCAGAGGTGCTCAGTTTAAACATTTTTAGAAGATGTAGTAAAAAAGATACAAACAATCCCCCCAAACGGCCTATGCCCCAAACCCCTCCCCAAAATCCATAAACCCCTTCAATAAACATTCCCCTGCTCACACTCCAACGCTTGTCGGCCCCAATATCATTCCTCTCCATTAAAACCCTATTAACCCCTCAGGCACGCTTGTTGGAATTCAAGCCCCTGGGCCAAAAAACCTTCTTTACCCCCCCCCAACTTTTCGGGACCCCCCAACCCCCCTTTCCCTTCACTACAGACTTACCGCTTCCATGTTTTTATTGGATCCTTCTTCTTAATGCCAAACATTTAAAAACACCCCCTCTTCCCCCCCTCTGCTAATATTTTTATTAACCCCACCTTTAATTTCCACATCCAAAATTTTCTGTATAATTTTAAATCAACATTCCCCTTAGAAGGACATCCCCATGCTTCCAAACCGCCCCCTGCTGCCGTATTTACCCCCAAGCTTCCCCCATATAAGTGTTGGTACTCTTTTATTTTGATACATTCCCTTTTTTGCCTCCATAGTAACATTTTTTGTCTCACATATACCTCACCCCCCATCCTTTTTTTTCATAATTTTATGATTCCCTACCCTTCATTAATCCATCCGCGTTTCGTCAACCCCAAAAATTCTGAAAACATTCATTCTTCCATTTTTTTCCCCCCATTTGATATTCTTTTTTTTCTTATCTAAATATTTATCCCTCATCACCTTACTCTTTTCTATGTTGATTTTAACTTTTTACCTTTGCACACCCCCCAAACTGTCCACTAACCTTTGAAATTTTTTTTCTTTGAATCCCCCATAAGCACAGTATCTCAGCAAAAAAGAAAATATCAGTTCCCTTTTGTTTTTGATTCCCATAATTTAATCCCCCCCCTTCCCCCGAAACTTTAAAAATTTACTTCTTTTAAAACCCCCATCTACAAAATTTTTAAAAAAAACCTGTGACATTACCCATTGTTGACCTTTTACCGGGAAGTTTTCCCCCTCTTTCTACACCCCCTACCTGACCCTACTATCCTCATAAAACTTTTACAGCTTTTAGAAACTTCCCCTATTCCATATTTTATTTTAACATCCCCATTGCCCCCCTACCCACTCTATCATATTCCTTTTCAAAACCCCATAAATGCAATGAAATTTCCCTACCTTTATCAAAATTTACTTTACATATATGCTTAAATGTAAACATTGATCTACAATCCTCTCCCTTTCTAAAAACCCCCTTTCCCCATCCCAATCCTACATTCTGTTTACTCTAATTCTTTCAATCTAACCTAGGTCCCTTTTTCCTGGTATCCTAAAATAAATTTTTCCCTCTTAATTTTTAAAATCTTTTTGTCCCCCTTCCCTTTATGAAAAGGGGACTTACATGCTCTCTCCCAAATCCCGGTACCTTGCCTTCTTTAAATTTATTAAACAAAAATCAAACCAAACTCCAACACAATATTTCCCCTGTTTTTAAAACATTTGTCTGATCCCAAAAATAACAGCTGCTTACCCCCTTTCATTCTCGAAATACCTATGCCCCTCCCCAACACTCACATCCTTTTTCTTCACTCTAAAAGATAGTATCCCTCCCTGCCCAGTGCATGAAATTCCCACCTCCCTTCGTCGACTTAAAAAAAGTTCCCTCGCCTTTCCCCCAAATACCCCCTTCCACTTACTAACTCCCCTACTCGTTTTTAAGGACTTTTCCTTTCGTTAAACTAGGTTTTTCTTGTTTAATTCGCCCCAATTTTTTTTTTCTTATTTTCATTAAAATTTTCTTGACGGGCCCTCTCCCACTCTATCATCTGCCTCTTTTGCCCCTCTCAACCCACTCTCTTCACCTTTCTTTTACTCTCCATATACTCTACTTTTCTTATAACACTTCTGCTTGAAAAAAAACCTTCAAAAGCACCTTTTTCTTTTTATCCCCCCTTTCTTCATCATTCCAAATCACCCCTCTTTTCCCCTGCCCCCACCCCTCCAAAAACCAAAACTTCTCCCCCACTTCTAATACTGCTTTTTAAAAAACTTTCAACCTCTTCAACCCCTCCCTACTCATACTTGCACCAGCCCACCTTTCTGCCAATAGTTGTTTTGTATCTCACCCGAAACCCTCCTCCCATAGTTTATAACTTTCACCCCCTTACTTGTTGTCATTTTCTCTTGCCCCTTCTACCTTTTACTCTAATGTAGCTACAATAGAAAAATGATCCTATACTCAGTTGCCCTCTAAAAACGTGTACATCCTGGGCCTACTCTCAATCTTTTATCCCCAATACATAATTAATAAATACTTTCTTATGTCTAATTACCTTGTTATTTTTTTACCCTCTTTTTCTAAAATATGTTTACTTATTCCCAAAACCCTTTTTTCTACCTAGCTAAATTAAAGGCTCCCCTTTTCAGTTCCCCGGGGCCCCCCAAAATTTTCGTATACTCCCCCCCAAAACATTTTTTCCCCACTTTGCATTGATACCCCCCAACCACAAGATTGGTTCAAAAATCCCCAGCATTCCCCTAATTTTTCCCCAAAATCTCTCTCTCTACACTTCTCTCTTTTTAGGTGCATATACGTTTACTATAACCCATTTTTTCACTTCTAATCTTTATTTTACTCCCAAATTCTTGAATTAAAAACATTATAGTCCCTCTTTTCCTGCCAGTTATCTTCAACTTTTTCCTACTCCTTCTTTAGCTCTAACTCTATTGAAACCCTGACCTAAACCATTTTTTTCCTTTCCACTGAAACTCTCCCACCCCCTTCAGCTTTGTTTCATTAAAGCCAGGACATCCAGTTCTTCTCATTCATAACATCCAAAATCATCTCTTTTGCACAAAACCCCATGCCGTCTTTGACAAAAGATTTTTTTGGGAGTCATTTGAAAATCCCTTTTTCCCCAATGTGTCTCACCTTGTTTGCATGTCCATTCCAGTGCAACAAGGGCCCTTTATCAAAAGCTTTTAAATTTAAATGTGCACGTTATGTGTTCATGGACTTGGTGTAAAAGAAAATTTAATTAGATTACCCTGTTTAAAGATAAGTGTACCCCATGTTCTTTAGTAAAACTGACTGTATAACCATTTTAAGAGTAATGGCTGATTCTGTCTGCTTGTCAATGTGACCCCCCTACCTCAGTCCAAGGGGGGGAGAGTTGTTTGTTCTTTTTTTTCCCCCCAGATTAATTTCCCTGGGATCTTTTACTGGATTTACATCGATGCAAGACTAGTATTGTGCTTAACCCCAATGGCATGCTCGATTCGAGGAAGGTCGTACCATTCTGGGGCTACCGCGCTTTGATCTGAGTCTGCTGCTGCATCGTATGTGAAGTTCGGTTTTAAACTTTACAGATTGGAGTTCTCAGTTTGTAAACAAATTGTCAGACACTGGTAAATTCTTTCCAATCGGGGAAAATCAAATCCACCGTCATGCTGCAGGATAGTGGGGGGGGTTCCCTCGGGTTTGTTAGGGGAACCTCAGACAACCTTGGTACGAGACTATCCGAAAGCTTATCGTTCAAGTGTAGTTCCTCTCAGGGGATGGATCCCTTTGGTGAAAGCAACCATTGAAACAAGTCATGCTCTTAGTTGATACACCGCCCATCTGCAAAAGACGTCACTGTTGTGGTGTGCCCCCGTACAGTTTTAATGTTTTTCCTTTGTTTTCCCAAATGGTAAAAATTGTTCTGCTGACAGTAATGTGTAAGATAAAGGGTTTGTAAACCGTCCTTTGCATATTGTACGAGACAGAAAGTCTATTTCTTCCTTGCCTAACCCCCGGTCGAGTGTCCGTTCGAGCGATCAAAAATTTCCCTTGCCCTTGTTTTATCCGTATTCTTTTTATTAGGGGATGAATTACAAGACAGTGGGTCAGCGCTATTTCCCCCGTAAAGCCCCTACCCCCAAAAAGAGAAGAAAAGATCTGAGTCCTCCCGATTCCCCGTGAATTTCGAGTTTGTTGCATGTGTGAATGATGTTGGCCTTTGATTTCCCAGGTGTGGTGTATCCCCCTTCTAAGTTTTTTTTTTTTTTTTATTATAATAATTTCCAGATGAGAGACTTCCTATCGTTTTCATTGAACTACTACTAGACCTATGTACTTCTGTCAAAATCCCTATGCTGTACATAAAGCTCGTCAAAAAGAAAATTGTGACTATGCACCCACGTAGCAGTTCCCCCCTGGGAGTGCCAATGATTCTGTTCCAAAGAAGGAGGGTACTTGGACCCAAAAGTGATTGACTTAAGGAAGTTGAATGCTAAAACACTGCCCAGATCTTTCCCTATTCTGTTCTTGGTGAAAAACTGTGCAATATGGAGTGATTTTTGCCCCTAGACATGTTACAAGGGCTTAGCGAGCCCTGTTCCGGGAGAGCCAAAAGATTTAACACCTTTTTTCCACTTAAAAAGGCTTTTATATTTTTTTAAAATGGCCTTTGGTTACGCTCTTTCCCACACTTTTTTCGAGGTCTGGAAAATTTAAACCCTCATAGTAACGCGCTAAGGGGTTGCATTAAGAAAACGTGGTTGTCATGTATTAAGACAGGGAAAACACTTCTTAAAGCTTGGTTTGTTTTTGAAAAAATTTTGGAAAAACAGTTTAAAGGGTTTTAAAAAACTGTCGAAAAGTCTCATTTTCGGGAAAAAAAAAAGATCCTAGGGGGGTTTCCCTTTTTTCCCCAAAGACCCCAAAAATTTTTCCCAATTTTTAAAAACAAAAGTGAAAGAAAAAATCCTTAAGCATAGGACGGTTTTGTTGACGAGAGTGTTTTTAAAAATTCGGGAAAAAAAAAATTTTAAAAAATAAAAAATTTGGAGAATAAAATATAGCTGGACCCCCCCCCCCAAAAAAAAAATGGGAATTAAAATTAAATTTAATGCAAGGGAAGAGGATTTTTTGTTTGCGGGGAAAAAAAAAAACAGTGATAACGGGAAAAAATGGTGTACACAGAAGGGTCAAAAGGGGGTCCCCGAGCATCTGTTTTCCCACAGTATTGTTGTGAATTTATTAAATAGTTACCAAAAAGAAAATTAATGAATCGCTTCAGACGATCAAAAATCTTAGGATTATAAAGTGACTGAAAAATTTTTAGAGGATAAGAAAAAATTGATCACTAGAGTAATAGATGACGGAATTTAAAGTAGATAATGTAATAGAACCTTGGTAGTGGGTTTGTAGAGAGTAAAAGCCCAGGGGGGTACTCCGTCCTGTGGTAGTCGGTTTGTAGGGTAAAAGCCCCGGGAAAGGGACTACCGCCCGTGGGAGTGGGTTTGGAGACAGCAACAGCCCGGGGGTACTACCCCTCCGTGGTAGTGGGTTAGTTGGGCAACGCCCCGGGGAGGTATACCGTCCCGGGTAGTGGGTTGTAGAGAGCAAAGCCCCGGGAGGTACTACCCTCCGTGTAGTGGGTTAGTAGATTTGAAACGCCAGGGAGGTATACCGTCCTGTGGGGTAGTGGGTTGGTAGAGAGAACAGCCCAGGGGGGGGGTACATCTCCCCTTTGGGGTGGGTTGTAGAGAGCAAAGCCCAGGGAGGTACTACCGTCCGTGGTAGTGGGGGGTTAGTAGAGAGAACAGTGCAGGGGGTTATACCGTCCCGTGGTGTGGGTTTTTTTGAGAGCAACAACCCGGGGGGTATACCCTCCTGTGGTAGTGGGTTGTGATAGTAACAGCCCGGGGGTCTTTTCCCTCCTGTGGTATGGGGGTTGGGAACAGCAACGCCAGGGAGGGTACTACCGTCCTGGGGAGTGGGTTTTGAAAAAGAGTAAAAGCCCAGGGAGGGAATACCGTCCTGTGGTGTGGGTTGGTAGACGCAACAGCCCAGGGGGTACTACCGTCCGTGGAGTGGGTTGGTAGCAGCAACAGGCCAGGGAGGTACTACCGTCCTTGGGTTTTGTGGGTTGGTAGACACAACGCCCAGGGGAGGTACTTGCCTGTGGGAGTGGGTTAGTAGAGAGCAACGCCGGGAGGTTCTACCGTCTGTGGGGTGGGTTGGGGAAAAGGGAAAAGCCCCGGGTGGTCTACCGTCCCGTGGTAGTGGGGTTGGTAGAGAGCAAAGCCGGGGAGGACACCGTCCCGTGGAGTGGGGGTTAAAAAGACAGAAAACCAGGGGGTATACCGTCCCGTTGGTAGTGGGTTTTGGGAGGGGAGCAACAGCCCAGGGGGGTTACCGTCCTGTGGTAGTGGGTTGGTAGGAGCAACGCCAGGGGGGTATACCGTCCTGTGGTAGGGGTTAGTGCGCAACAGCCCCCCGGAGTCTCCGTCCTGTGGTAGTGGATTTGGGGAGAGCAACAGCCCAGGGAGGTACTACCCTCCGTGGTAGTGGGTTTGGGAGAAGGGAACGCCCGGGGGGGGGATACCGTCCCGTGGTAGTGGGTTGGTAGAAGCAAAGCCCCGGGGGGTACTACCCTCCTGTGGTAGTGGGTTGGTGACAGCAACGGGCCCGGGGGGTTTTTCCCTCTGTGGTGGGGTTTGGGGACGCCCAGCCCAGGGTGGTATACCGTCCTGTGGTAGTGGGTTGGTAGACGAACAGCCGGGAGGGAACCGTCCCGTGGTAGTGGGTTGGTGACAACAACAGCCCGGGAGGTATACCGTCTGTGGTAGGGGTTGGTAGACGCAACAGCCAAAGGGGGGTACTCCGTCCTGTGGTGTGGGTTTGGTAGACGCAAACCGCCCCGGGGGTTTCCCCTCCCGTGGTAGTGGAATTGGGAGACAGCAACGGGCCCCGGGAGGGACTACCCTCCTGTGGGAGGGGTTGGGACAGCAACTGCCCGGGTTGGTACTATCGTCCTGTGGTAGTGGGTTGGTAGACAGCAAAGCCCGGGAGGTACTACCGTCCGTGGTGGGGGGTTTGTGAGGCAACAGCCCCGGGAGGTATTTCCGTCCTGTGGTAGTGGGTTTGTGGAGCAAAACCCCCGGGGGGTACTACCCTCTGTGGGAGTGGGTTAGTGGGGAGCAACACCGGGGGTACTACCCTTTCCCGTGGGAGTGGGTTTGTAGTTTTTACAGCCCCGGGAGGTACTACCCTCCTGTGGTAGTGGGTTGGTAACGCAACAGCCCAGGAGGGACTTTCCGTCCTGGGAGGGGTTTGTAGAGAGTAAAAGCCCAGGGAGGTCTACCGTCCCGTGGGAGTGGGTTGGTAGCGCAAAAAACCCGGGAGGTACTACCGTCCTGTGGTAGTGGGTTGGTTTGACAGCAACAGGCAGGGAGGTTACTCCCTCCCTTGGGAGTGGGTTGGTAGACAGAACGCCGGGAGGTACTACCGTCCTGTGGGTGGGTTGGGAACAGCAACAGCCCAGGGTTTGGTACTACCGCCCCGGGTAGTGGTTGGTAGACCAACAGCCCAGGGGGGCACTACCCTCCTGTGGTAGTGGGTTGGTAGATAGCAAAAAGCCCAAGGAGGTACTACCCCTCCCGTGGTAGGGGTTTTAGACAACAGCCCCGGGGGTTCTCCCCTCCCGTGGTGTGGGTTGGTAGTAGCAACAGCCCCGGGAGGTACTACCGTCCCGTTGTATGGGTTGGTAGACAGCAACAGCCCCGGGAGGCACTCCGTCCTGTGGTGGGGGGTTTGGGAGTAGCAACAGCCCCGGGAGGTACTTCCGTCCTGTGGGAGTGGGTTGGTAGATAGCAACAAACCCGGGAGGTACTCCCTCCTGTGGTAGTGGGGTTGGAGACAGAAAAAACCGGGAGGTGCTACCGTCTTGTGGGGTGGGTTTGGGAGAAGAACAGCCAGGGACGTACTACCCTCCCGTGGTAATGGGTTTGGTAGACGCAAAGCCAGGTAGGTACTCCGTCCCATGGTGTAGGGGTTGGGAGACAGAACAGCCCCGGTGGTTGTACGTTCTGTGGTAGTAGATTGGTAGACAGCAACAGCCCAGGGTGGTACTACCGTCCTGTGGGAGTAGGTCGGTAGACAGCTACAGCCCAGGGTTGTGCTACCGTCCCGTGGTAGTAGGTCGGTAGAGAGCAACAGCTCAGGGTGTTACTACCGTCCTGTGGTAGTAGGTTGGTAGACAGCAACTGTCCAGGTGGGACTACCGTCCTATGGTTTGTAGGTTTGGGAGACAGCAAAGCCCTGGTGGTACTACCGTCCTTGGGGGGTGGTCGGTAGACAGCTAAACCAGGGTGGTATACCTCTGTGGAGTAGGTCGGTAGAGAGCAACAGCCCAGGGTGGTACTACCGTCCTGTGGGAGTAGGTCGGTAGACAGCTACAGCCCAGGGTTGTACTACCGTCCTGTGGTAGTAGGTCGGTAGAGAGCAACAGCCCAGGGTGGTACTACCGTCCTGTGGGAGTAGGTCGGTAGACAGCAACGCCCGGGTGGTACTCCTCCCGTGGGAGTTGGTGGTAGACGCTACAGCCCAGGGTTGTATACCGTCCTGTGGTAGAAGGGCGGTAGAGAGCAACCGCCCGGGTGGTTTCTACGTCCCGTGGGAGTAGGTCGGAGCAGCAACAGAGGGTGGGGCTGCCTCTGTGGGGGTAGGTCGGTAGACAGTAAAGCCGGGTTTTTACTACGTCCCGTGGTAGAAGGTCGGTGGAGAAAAGCCCAGGGTGGTCTCCGTTTCCCGTGGGAGTAGGTCGGTAGAAGCTAAGCCCGGGTTTTCTTTCCCTCCGTGGTGTAGGTCGGTAGAGGCAACAGCCCCCGGGGGTTTCTACCGTTGTGGTAGTAGGTCGGGAGGGCAGAGCCGGGTGGGACTACCGTCCTTCCAAGTGTGTGAACAGAAACCCGTAAATTTTTTTTACTGATGGTAGGGGTTGCTGGTGTTTTTTTCTTACTCATTAACACGCAGGAAACGGTATTTTGTCTTCTAATTCACTTTGGGACACATTATTCATACGAATCATATATTTACATCACTCTGGTTTTTTCTATTTTCTTAAAAGTTCTTGTTTATATTTCCTTTTCTCCTGGGGGGAAATGGAAAAAAATTTTTCTCCCTAAGCCCGGCATGTCGTTGAGGCGATTTAAAAAGGAGAGCAAGGGGAAGTAAACCCTTTGTCCGTATAAAAAGCTGAATTTAAAAAGAAAAAAATTTTGTTTTTTCTTTGAGTAACCCTGCCTCGGTGGGTCGGCCCGGGTTTATTAAAAAAAAAAGAGAACATGTAATGGAAAAAGGGGGGGGAAATAATATCAGGCCCTATGAAAAATAGAGTGACAAAATATTGAAAGGTATTAGAGAGGGATCAAGGAATTCAGATTAAAACCCAAATTTTTTACCAGGGGTCCCAGGGCTGCTACAATAGAAAAAATTTAAAATTTCGGCAAAAATTGGGTGGTGAAAAAGTTGAAAAAAATTGTATTTTATATTAGGGAAAAATTACAATATGGGGCCCCTTTTAGGTGCCCAAACCTAAAAATTTAAAAAATCAGTTAGAACCCTTTGAAAGAAAAGTTGTTAAATGGCTGCCAAAAGTATGAATTATAATAAAGTTAAAACGTTAAGGTGCCTAAGTTGGTTGTAGGAGAAAAGTGAAGTGGGGAAACCCTTTGAAGCTCTTAAAAGGCTGAAATAGTAAACAAGAATAAGAAACCGCCGATGTTGAAAACTGGGAAAAAATTGAGTGGAAAAAATAAGAAAAAAATTTTTTAAAGGGTCGAGTAGATGGTTGATCAATGAAATATACTAAATTTAAAAAGCAAATGTTAAACAAATGTTTTTTAAGAGTATTTAGGGCAGGACAAAAACCCCATCGTAGCTTGTTCTTTGAAGCTAGGAAAAAAAAAACACCCCACCACAACACACAACCAACACCACACACACACACAACACACACCACAACGTGTAGGGCGAAACAACCAGAGGGCATGACCCTGGAGAGGTACCCATTTTCTACCGAAGGGGGTTTTAAGGGAAAGAAAGGAGACAAAAAATTCATTGAAACCCTAAAAAAAAGTCCCGGGGGGGAAGGCGTGAAAGAAGGGGGCAGTTTGTTGGGCACGGGATGTGTAGAGAAAAAAAGGGGGAGCGTAGCGGGGGATTAGGGGGGAGCAGGCCCCTGCAGAGGCGACCAGGCCGGAGGAAAAGGGAAAAAGGGGGGAGAGAAAACAAGAAGAGGGCGCCGAAGAAAAAAGCCAAGGGGAGGGGGAAAGGTTCTTATGGATTAGGAGGGAAAAGGGATAGATAAAACAAGAAAACAAGGAGAAAAAACAAGGGGAAAGGGGGGAAATGGAGAATAAAATTTTCAGGAATAGGGGGGAAAAAATGGAGTCAAAAGATTTAAAGACAGAAAATGGTAGAAAATTCAGGGAAAAGTAAGGATCGGGAAAATTTCAGAGGGTGTTTTAGAGTAAAGGGGAAGGAAAGAAGAAAAGGAGATGGGAACATGGGGAAGAAGAAGAGAGAATAAGAGAGTAGAGGGATTCCGAGTCAGTGGACAGACGGGCACACCCCCGAACCCCGCAGAAAACCACTAAAAACCCCCCCCAAAAAAATACAGAGGGTTCCCCAGACCGAAGAATAAAAAAACCCAAAATAAGAAACAATGTTGGAGAGGAAAGAGGTGGATATAAGAGAGTGGTTTACCAGACAGGGGCACCCGAGGGCAAATGTCCAAAAAACCAACTTCAAATTTAAAAACCCACCCCCAAATTGGATTTCAGATTCTGGAGAAAAAACAAACAAAAACAAGGGGTACATAATGGAAATTAGGTGGAGTCCCAAGGTGGTTTTTCAGGAGTTTTCCCCGCCCCAAATAGAGGACCAAGGGAAAAATTTTGGTTTCAGGGGGGGGGGGGGCGGGGGGGGCCCTTAAAGGCCTAAAAAAAGGGGGGGCAAAATTTTGGGGGACCCAAATAACCCCCCAAAACCCCCCCAAATTAACCCGGGGCCCCCCTTTTTAAAGGGGGGGGGGGTTTCCCAAAACCCTAAAGGGCAAAGGGGGGGGAAAAAGGGGGGGGGTTCCCCAAGACTCCAAACCCCCTTTTTTTGGAACCAAAAAATTGATTTTGGGGGGGTTCTTTTTCGGAAAAATTTTGGGGGGGGGGTTTTTTTTTTTTTTTTGTTTTTTTAAAGCCTTTTGAAGATTTTTTTAAAAAATTTTTGAAAAGGTTTTGGGGGAAAGTGTTAAAGGCAGGGAAAAATAAAGGGGAAAAGGGGAAAACCCCAAAAAAAAAAGAAAAGTGGGAAAGGGAAAAAAGGAAAAAATATAATGAGAGGGGACAAAAAATTTTTCCAAAGGGGGTCTGGGAGGGGGAAAAATTTAAATGGGTGAAATGAAAAAAAATAGAAGGGGGGGGAGAAAAAGGGAGAGAGGAGAAAGGGAAGAATGTGGAACAAAAGGGAAAGGGGAAAAAAAAGGCCCCGAAAAATTTTTACCCAAAAATTTGGGGCACCAAAAAAAAAAAAAGGAATTAAAAAAATAGGAAGGAAAGGGAAACAAAGGGAAGAAATTTTAGAGGAGGAAGTTGTTAAAAAAGGGGGAAAAAAAAATTTTTTCAAAAGTAAAAGGAAAGGCCGGGAAAAAGGGGAAAGGGGGAAAAATAAAAAAAGGGGGGTTTGGGACACAATTTTTACAACCAGGGGAAAAAGGAAAGGGAAAAAAAGAAAAAAACCGGGCCAAAAACCAAAATTGGCTGGGGGAAAGGAGGGGAGTTTAAAAAAATTTCTTGGGATTTTTTCCCTTTAAAAAAATTCAAATTTTAAAAAGGGGGAAAATGGAAAAAAAAAATAATAAAAAAAAAAAAAAAGAAAAAAAAAAAAGTTTAAAAGGAAAAAAAGGTTTTGGCCCTTTTTAAAGGGGGTTTAGGAGGGGAAAAGGGTTGTTTTTTTCCCCAAAAAACAAAAAAAACCAGCGGGGGGGCAAAAGGCCGAAATTTTTAAAAAGAATTTGAAAATAAACATTTTTTGGGGAAAAAGGGTTTTTTTGGGGTATAAAAAGGTTTAACCCTTTAAAAAGAAATTTAGCAAAACAAACGGGGTTATGCGGGAAATCTGGGAAAAGAAATTTCCAATGGAAAGGAAGCAAAAAAACAGGGTTATAGGGGGAATCGCTTTTGGACAACCCCCCTTTTTGGTTTTTGGACAAAGCTGAAACTTAACGGAAAGGTGGGGGGCAAAATTTTCCATGGGGGGGGTAAGTTTGAGGGGTTTGGTGGGGGGGGGGACAAAAAGGTTTTCGTCCTATACCCCTTTGGAAAAAGTATGAAGGGGCATTTCCAAGAAATGACCTTAAGTATGTGAGGAGCTTAACAAAAGGGATTCAAAGACGTTTTCCCCAGTAAAGAGAAAAAGGGATTTGGGGAAAGACAGAGAAGGGGGGAGACCCACAAGTTTTGGGAAACACAATCCTTAAAACCGAGGAAAGGTGAAGAGGCTCCCCTAACAGTACTAGATATCTCAAAGGGGGAGGGGGCCGGGCATAACATCTGTCTGTGGGTACTGGAGAGGGGGGTGGGAAGGTGTTCTTTTATACCACTAACAAAAATTTTTTCAAACATCTATTTTAAAAAAAGGCGTCTCCTGAGGTAGGGAAACGGCAAATGTAACCCCAATTTTTAAAAAAAAAAAGAAACATTCAGTTTAAAAACTACAGCCCCAATTTGTAACTGCCCGGGTATAAAAGTCAGGGAAAGTTTTATCAGGAGGAAGAGTTGAAAGTCCCCCTAGAAAAGAAGGGAGAAAAATTAAAACAAACAACAAAGAAAAGGATTCATAGCCCAAAAAATCGTGTGCACGAACCTATAGACCCGTATGACAACGGGGACAGCAGAAAGAGGGGGGGGTTTTATGGGGGGTAAAACCCTTTTTTCTTGGATTTAAAAAAAAGGTTTTTTTGACACAGTTACACACAAATATTAGGACAAAGCGAAGGGGGCAGGGGGTATGGGCGGGGAAAAGGGCACTGCCAAGGAAATAAAGAATCCCTGATGGAAAGGCATCAGCGAGTCAGGGTTTCATGATGGGGGGGCCCCAGAGGGGCCCCTTGTACAAACGGGGTTTTCTACTGGGGTCGTCCTAGGCCCAGCGCGGGAATAAACTTAAGGGAAGGAACGGGACTAGAAGTGTCCATGTGTGCGGCCCGGGGGTAAAATTTAATGAAGAGAATTCGGTTAGAGGAAAACCCAAGGCAGGACTAAAAAAGGATCGGGGCCCAGACTGCTACCTGATCCAGCAACTTGCAAAGTCAGGGAAAGCAGGAAAAATCAAAAAAACCTCAAGTACAGCTTAGGGGGGGGGCTCAACTAAAAAACCATGGGGGGTTTTGTTTAATAATGAACGATCTTTGAGGCGCACATCAAGAAAAAAAACCCTTTGCAGCATATGGGCGACTTGAAAACCTAAGAATAGCTTTCCCGGGGATCTCAGTAAGGAGTCTTTTCCGGACCCTTTACACCGTGTACCCAGGCCCATGTTGGGCATGCAG
Organism: Cherax quadricarinatus; assembly: GCF_026875155.1. Lineage (NCBI taxonomy): Eukaryota > Metazoa > Arthropoda > Malacostraca > Decapoda > Parastacidae > Cherax > Cherax quadricarinatus. The sequence continues at coordinate 23,008,446 of NC_069416.1, read as the reverse complement.
CCCATTTAGGAACCCCCCACCTGTTTAAAGCGCGCCCAGGAAACTAGAGAAATTTGAAAAAGTTTTGCAACGAGATTATTCCCGGACCCAAAGGGGGCATTTTCCTACGAGGAGACGTTAAGGGAACGGGCCTGAGGACACTGGAGAACAATGGGGGACAGGGGGACATGATAACGACATTTTAAAATCCCTGAGGGGGAATCGATAAGGTGGACAAAAAACCCAGGATGTTCCAGGGGTGATACCAGCAAAAAAGGAGTCGCAATTTAAATTTTGAAACCCCAGATGAGCCCCAGGGTTTGAAAGGAAATTAACATCACCCGTTGTCATAAGTGGAATAGTCAAAAAAAGTGGGGGTAAAGGGGGCCCAGGCCCCATACAAAGTTTTGAAGAAGGGGTATGATAAAGCCCCCAATGGAGCAAAAGACAGAGTAGCCTAGTGGCGCCCCAGTGAAAAGGCGGGGAAAGAAACAATGACCCAAACCCCGGGCAATCACATTTTATTAAAAACACCCCACACACACACCACACACACACAACACAAAACACACACCCCACACACACACTTTCTCAATATATCTCAAAAACGGGAAAATTGCCTGGGGAAAAGGGAAAAAACAGCAAATGTAGCCCCCAATTTCTTTAAAAAAGGAAAACAGACATGAACACTGAACTAAAAACCCAGTGCACTGACATTATATTATGCAAAGTCATGGAGAAAAATTATCAGGAGAAAAGTGGGGGAAACAGGGGGGAAAGGGGAATGATCTCATAAACAGCAGCCAACATTTTTTCCGGGGCCGGGAAACCCTTTGTGGCAAAAAAACCTACTGGATTTCCCATGACATGGTGACAGCAGTAAGCCCAAGAGAGGGGAGGGGTGGGTGGTTTCCATTTTTTTGGGACTGCAAGAAGGCTTTTTTTTACACAGTTTCTACACAAGGGGAATTTTTGCAAAACCTGGAGGACCAAGGGAAGGGGTAACAGAGAAAAAGGGACTACAATGGATCAGGAAATACCCTTTTCAGCAAGACAGCACGAGTCATGGGACTTTGGTTTAGGTTCAGAGTGGGCACCTGTTTACCAGCCCGGGGGCCCACAGGGGGCAGTCCTAGGACCATTTTTGTTTCCGGTATTTGGGGAACGAAAGAAAGGAAGGAAAAAACTCCCCAAGTGCCCCCCGGTTTTTCAAATGACGTGAAGTTTTATGAAAAAGAATTCATTCGATCGAAAAGACCCGGCAGAACTACAAAAAAGGGATCTGGAAAAGGCTGCAGAAATGGTTCCCCCCCTTTTGGGTCCTGGGGTTCAACCCCAAACCAAAATGCAAATTTTTGAAGACTGGGGGAAAGGGCAAAAAAAAAGACCGGGAGACGGGAAAACAGTTTATGGGACCAGAGACTACAAACCTTTACCAAGGAAAAAAAAACTTGGGGGGAGTATACACCAGGCCCCATTTCCGAAGGGGCCCCAACCCAACCCCAAAAAACTTTTTGCAGCGTATGAGGGGCCCCCAGCAAACCAAGAACAGGGATTCCGGGGGATCTTAAAGGAATCGTTCAGGACACTGACAAACCCTGTACGTTTTGGCCCATATTGGGGGTTTTGCGGGACCAAAACCCGGGAAACCCCCACCTAGCCAAAAATGTAAAAAAACTAGAGAAAGTGCAAAGGTTTGCAACAAGACTTTGTCCCGAGCTAAGCGGGATTTCCCCCGAGGAGGGGGTTTTAAAG
>NC_069416.1:22996712-23001712 GCF_026875155.1 Cherax quadricarinatus | reverse complement strand
CCCCCTCTTCACTTCTCCCCTCCCCGATAAAATTTCCAGCCCCCCCTCCTCTTCACTTTCCCCCCCCTGTAAAATTCCAGCAACCCCCCCCTCTTCACTTCTCCCCTCCTGATAACACTTCCGCCCCCCCCTTTCACTTTTTCCCTCCCCGATAACACTTCCAGCCCCCCCCCTCTTCACTTCCCCCTCCCTGATAACCTTCCGCACCCCTCCTCTTCACTTCTTCCCTCCTGAAAACTTCCAGCCCCCCCCCTTTCACTTCCCCCTCCCTGATAACACTTCCAGCCCCCCTCCCCTTCACTTCTCCCCCCCTGATAAAACTTCCCGCAACCCCCCTCTTCACTTCTTCCCTCCCTTTAACCTTCCAGCACCCCCCCCTCTTCACTTCTTCCCCCCCGATAACACTTCCAGCCCCCCCCTCTTCACTTTTCCCCTCCCCCGATAACATTCCCCCCCCCCTCCCCCTTCCTTCTTCCCTCCCTGATAACACTTCCGACCCCTCCTCTTCACTTTTTCCCTCCCTGATAAAAAATTCCACCCCCCCCCCTCTTCACTTCTTCCCCCCCTGATAACACTTCCAGCCCCCCTCCTCTTCACTTCTTCCCTCCCTATAACACTTCCAGCACCCTCTCTTCACTTCTTTCCCCCCGAAAAACTTCCAGCACCCCCCCTCTTCACTTCTTCCCTCCCTGATAAAACTTTTCCCGGCCCCCTCCCCCTTCACTTCTCCCCCCCCCTGTAACACTTCCGCCCCCCCCCTCTTCACTTCTTCCCCCCCGATAACCTTCCAGCACCCCTCCTCTTCACTTCTTCCCCCCCCTGATAACACTTCCACCCCTCTCCTCTTCACTTTTCCCTCCCTGATAACCTTTTAGCACCCCCCCTCTTCACTTCTCCCCCCTGATTACTCTTTCCAGCCCCCCCCCCTTCACTTCTCCCCTCCCCATAACACTTCCCGCCCCCTCCTCTTCACTTTCTTCCCTCCCCGATTAAACACTTCCGCACCCCCCCTCTTCACTTCTTCCCTCCCTGATAACACTTCCAGCCCCCCCCCTCTTCACTTTTTCCCTCCCCGATAAATTCCACCCCTCCTTTACTTCTTCCCCCCCTGATAACACTTCAGCCCCCCTCCTCTTATTCCCCCCCCGATAACATTCCAGCCCCCCCCCCATCTTCATTCTCCCCCCCTGTAACACTTCCAGCCCCCCCCTCTTCACTTCTTCCCCCCCTGATAACACTTCCAGCCCCCCCCCCTTTTACTTCTCCCCCCCTGATAAAAAACTTCCCCCCCCTCCTCTTATTCTTCCCCCTCCCCCAAACCTTTCCCGCACCCATCCCTTTTACTTCTTCCCTCCCTGAAAAACATTCCGACCCCATCCTCTTCACTTTTCCCTCCCTGGATAACACTTCCAGCCCCCCCCCCCTTCACTTCTTCCCTCCCTGATAAAAAACTTCAGCCCCCCCTCTTTTACTTCTTCCCCCTGATAAAACTTCGCACCCCCCCTCTTCACTTCTTCCCTCCCTGATAACACTTCCAGCCCCATCCTCTTCACTTTTCCCTCCCTGATAACACTTCCAGACCCCTCCTCTTTACTTCTTCCCTCCCTGAAACCTTCCAGCCCCCCCCCCTTCACTTCTTCCCTCCCTGTAACACTTCCAGCACCCCTCCTTTCACTTTTTTCCCCCCCTGATAACACTTCAGGGCCCCCCTCCTCTTCACTTCTTCCCTCCCTGATAAACCTTCCCGCCCCCCCCCATCTTCACTTTTCCCTCCCTGAAACATTCCAGGCCCTCCTCTTCACTTCTCCCCCCCTGATAACACTTCCAGCCCCCCCCCCCCTTCACTTTTTTTCCCTCCCTGATAACATTCCCCGCCCCCCTTCTCTTCACTTCTTCCCTCCCCGATAAAAACTTCCCCCCCTCCTCTTCCTTCTCCCCTCCCTGAAAAAATTCCAGCCGCCTCCTTTCACTTCTTCCCTCCCCCGATAACATTCCAGCCGCCTCCCTTCACTTTTTCCCTCCCTGTAACCTTCCAGCCCCCCTCCCCTTCACTTCTTCCCTCCCTGATACACTTCCACCCCCCTCCCCTTCACTTTTTCCCTCCCGTACCCTTCCAGCCCCCCTCATCTTCACTTTTTCCCTCCTGATAAACTTCAGCCCCCCCTCCCCTTCACTTCCCCCTCCCTGATAAACTTCCAGCCCCCCCCCTCCACTTCTTCCCTCCCTGATAACACTTCCCGCCCCCCCTTTTTTCACTTCTTCCCTCCCCAAACACTTTCCCGCCCCCCTCCTCTTCACTTCTCCCCTCCCTGAAAACACTTCCAGCCCCCCCTCCTCTTCACTTTTCCCTCCCCGAAACCTTCCCGCCGCCCCCCTCTTCATTCTTCCCTCCCTGTAACCTTCCAGCCCCCCTCCTCTTCATTCTTCCCTCCCTGAAACACTTCCAGCACCCTCCTTTTCACTTTTCCCTCCTGATAACACTTCCCGCCGCCCCTCTTTCCTTCTCCCCCCCCTGATAAAAACCCTTCCAGCCCCCCCCCTCTTCACTTCTTCCCCCCCTGATAACACTTCCAGCCCCCTTCCCCCTTACTTCTTCCCCCCCCTGATAAACTTCCAGCCCCCCTCCTCTTCACTTCTCCCCCCCCTGATAAAACTTCAGCCGCCCCCTTTTTCACTTCTTCCCTCCCCCGATAAAACCTCCCGCGCCCCCCTCTTCATTTCCCTCCCTGATAAAAAACCTTCCAGCCGCCCTCCCCTTCACTTCTTCCCCCCCTGATAAAACTTCCCGCCCCCTCCCCTTCACTTCTCCCCTCCCCGATAACACTTCCGCCCCCTCCTCTTCAATCTTCCCTCCCCGATAACACTTCCCCCCCCCCCTTTTCACTTCTTCCCTCCCTAAACACTTCCAGCCCCCCTCCTCTTCACTTCTTCCCTCCCCCGATAACACTTCCAGCCCCCCCCTCTTACTTCTTCCCCCCGGAAACACTTCCAGCCGCCCCTCTTTACTTTTCCCTCCCTGATAACACTTCCAGCACCCCCCTCTTTACTTCTTTCCCCCCCTGAAAACACTTCCCGCCCCCCTCCTTTCACTTCTTTTCCCCCCCGATAACACTTCCCGCCCCCCTCCTCTTCACTTCTTCCCTCCCTGATAACACTTAGCCCCCCCCCTCTTCATTCTTCCCTCCTGTAACACTTCCAGCCCCCCCCCCACTTCTTCCCTCCCCGAAACACTTCCAGCACCCCTCCTCTTCACTTTTCCCTCCCTGATAACACTTCCCGCCCCCCCCCTTTCACTTCTTCCCCCCCCTATAACACTTTCCCGCACCCCTCCTCTTCACTTCTTCCCCCCCCTGATAACACTTTCCCCCCCCCTCCTCTTCACTTCTTCCCCCCCTGATAACATTCCAGCCCCCCCCTTTCACTTCTTCCCTCCCCGATAACACTTCCAGCACCCCCCCTCTTCACTTCTTCCCTCCCTGATAACCTTCCAGCCCCCCTCCCCTTCACTTCTTCCCCCCTATAACACTTCCGCCCCCCCCTCTTTATTCTTCCCCCCCTGATAACACTTCCAGCCCCCCCCCCCCTCCTTCCCCTTCCCCCCCTTCTTCCCTTCCCCCTGATAAAACTTCCCGCCCCCCCCCTCTTCATTCTTTCCCCCCCTGATAACACTTCCAGCCCCCCCCTCTTTATTCTTCCCTCCCTGATAAAAAAAAAAAAAAAAAAAAAAATTAAATTTTTAAAAAAAAAAAATTTTTCCCTTTACCCCCTCCCTGTAAACACTTCCAGCCCCCTCCCCTTTTACTTCTTCCCTCCCCGATAAACTTTCCCGCCCCCTCCTCTTCACTTCTTCCTCCCTGATAACCTTCCCGCCCCCCTCCTCTTATTCTTCCCTCCCCGATAAAAACTTTTCCGCACCCCTCCTTACTTCTTCCCTCCCTGATAACACTTCCAGCCGCCCCCCTCCTCTTCACTTCTCCCCCCCCCTGATAAAAACTTCCGCCCCCCTCTCTTTATTCTTCCCCCCGATAAAACTTCCCGCACCCCCCCCTTCACTTCTTCCCTCCCCGATAACACTTCCAGCCGCCCTCCTCTTTACTTCTCCCCCCCCTGATAAAACTTCCAGCCCCCTCCTCTTCACTTCTTTCCCCCCTGATAACACTTCCAGCACCCCCCCTTTTTCACTTCTTCCCTCCCTGATAACACTTCCAGCCGCCCCCCTCTTATTCTCCCCTCCCCCAAACATTCCAGCCCCCCTCCTCTTCACTTTTTCCCTCCCCGATAACACTTCCCGCACCCCTCCTCTTCACTTCTTCCCCCCCCTGAAAACCCCTTCCAGACCCCCCTCTTTTACTTCTTCCCCCCCTGAAAACACTTCCAGCACCCCCCTCTTCATTCTTCCCCTCCCCCGTAAACTTCCAGCCCCCCCCTTCACTTTTTCCCTCCCCGATAACACTTTCCCGCCCCCTCCTTTCCACTTTTCCCTCCCTGTAACACTTCCCGCCCCCTCCTCTTCACTTCTTCCTCCCCGATAACACCCCCTTTTTTCATTCCCCCGTTTTCCCACTCTTTCCTTCTTCTTTTATACCTTTTTTATTCACCTTCCCAATTTTCCCCTAACCTCACTTATATATATTTTATTTTTCTTTTTTCTTTAACATTCCTTACAAACCATCATCATACCTCATTTCCCTGTTGCTTCCCCTGTCTGCTTCCCCCGTCTGCTTCCCCTGTCTGTTCCCCTCTTTCTTCCCCCTCTGCTTCCCCACTCTGCTTCCCCCCCCTACTTTCCCCCTTTATCGCTACCCATCATCACTTCCCGTTTGTTATCTATCTTTACTAAAGCTTTCCCTTGTCCCCTTTACTAAAACCTTTTTACCAAAAATTTTTCACTAAACCCCCTTTATCTTAAATATTTCCCCTTTTTCCAAAAATTCATTTTTTCCTCTTGATGTCCCTCTCCCCTTCTTCCCCTTCTTCCCCTTTTGTCGCCCTCTGCCCCC